>CM040128.1:33580418-34085835 GCA_022559845.1 Amorphophallus konjac | reverse complement strand
TTCCTCTCTCCTCCAATCTCTTTTCACTGCTTTGTCATTAAAAATGAAAACGAAAAAAAAACGTCAATTTTCAAACTCTCCAACAACACATCTTCGTTGAGGAAACCTCCTACATCTCCCACGGGTGCGTACCGCCTTGCGGACCACCCGTCCAAGGTCCGATGAGCGACCTTTTCTACCCCTCCTCTGAGGGGTCTTCTCCTGTACATTCTACACCATCCTCCTCATCTTCCTCTTCGTCTGTAAATATTGTCAGTCAATCTAGGAATGATAGGCCAAGGGAAGTACCTAGGAAGAAATCCAAGGGTAGGCAGATCCCTCGTCGATTCCTTCTGGATTTGGCCGCCAGGTGTCAGGCCCTTCTTGCCATCCCCCAGTTGTTAGAAAATCCCATCCATCTACCCGAAATAGAATGCGAGGGCGACTGTACATCTGATGAAGGGTATGGAGTCTACGAGATCACGAATGAAGAATGCCCCACTGAAGATGAGGGTGAAGAATATGAGGATGCGGCGGGCGCATACGCTAGCGGAATGAGGAATTCGACGAGCCGTCAACCGCCGTAGAAGAATCCACCAAAGAAGTCAACTTGGGGACTGAGGAAGACCCTAGGATCATCCTCATAAGTGACAACCTACCACCCTCTGAAGAAGAGGCATTAATTGAGGTCCTCAAGAAATATAAGGACACGTTTGCATGGAGCTACGAGGATATGCCGGGTCTGGATTCAACCTTGGTCGAACACCGTTTAACCCTAAAACCAGGGTCCATCTCGGTAAAACAAAGGTTAAGGCGTTTCCACCCTCAGATGGCTTTGAAAATGAAAGAAGAGGTCGATAAGCTCCACAAAGCCAGGTTCATTAGAGTCGTTCTTTATCCTCAATGGGTGGCGAACATTGTCCCGGTCATGAAGAAAGATGGGAAAGTCAGGATTTGCATTGACTTCCGGGACCTTAACCGCGCGTGTCCAAAGGATGATTTTCCCTTGCCTCACATTGATGTGTTGATTGATAACACGGCAGGTTATGAAACCCTCTCTTTCATGGATGGATTTTCAGGATACAATCAAATTCGTTTGGCAGAAGAGGATCAGGAAAAGACGTCATTCACTACCCCTTGGGGAACATATTGTTACGTGGTCATGCCGTTTGGGTTAAAGAATGCTGGAGCTACTTACCAAAGAGCGATGATGGCCATATTTCATGACATGATGCATATATATCTGGAAGTGTATGTGGATGACTTATTGGTGAAATCAAGGACCAGGATGGAACATCCAGAAGTTTTGGCTAAGGTCTTGCAAAGGTCAAGAGAATTCCAATTGAAAATGAACCCGAAAAAGTGTGTGTTTGGTGTGTCGTCAGGTAAATTGCTGGGGTTCATTGTGAGTAAAAGAGGGATCGAGATAGATCCCGACAAAGCCAAGGCTATCAGGGATATGCCGCCTCCCAAGAATTTGAGGGAAGTCCGAGGTTTAATCGGCAGGCTGCAGTTTATTCGTCAGTTTGTGTCTCAACATTCACAAAGGTGTAGACCTCTCTACGAGTTGACCAAGCCAGGAGTAGAATTCCACTGGAATTCTAAATGTCAGAAAGCTTTTGAAGGGTTGAAGGAATATCTGGCTAGTCCACCCGTTCTCATTCCACCTAAACTAGAAAAATCTCTGATCCTTTACATCTCAGTCTTGGATGACTCCGTGGGAGCCGTCCTCGCACAAGCTGATGAAGAAGGCAAGGAACGGGCAACCTATTACTTGTCCAAACTTCTCAATCCCTGTGAGCAGAAGTACACCGGCATGGAGAAAACCTGTGCTGCCCTCGTTTGGGTAGTGCAGAAATTGAAGCACTACTTCTTGGCTCACGAAGTCCACTTGATTGCTCGAATGAATCCTATCAAATTCCTTCTGGAGAAAGCCGTCCTTACGGATAGGCTAGCACGCTGGCAAAGTTTTCTCTCTCAGTTCGACATCACCTACATCCAGCAAAAGGCGATTAAAGGTTATGCCATAGCCGAGCATCTCGCTCACCATCCTCTTCCCAAGTTCGATCTCGTCCAATCAGAGTTTCCAGATGAGGAACTAATGTCCATCAACCAATCAGATGAGCCAATGTGGACGCTATATTTTGATGGAGCTCTGAATTCTCAAGGGAGAGGAATCGGCATCGCCCTCCTGTCGCCGGAAGGCCTCACATTCCCATTGGCATACCAGCTCAAATTTCCAGTCACCAACAATATAGCCGAATATGAAGCTCTTCTAGCTGGCCTAGGACTCGCTCATTCTTTTCGTATCACTGAGTTGCGAGTCGTAGGTGATAGTCAACTCATCCTTCGCCAGGTACTCACTAAGTATCGCACTCGCGATCCCAAACTCAAGCCATACCAAGAACTCACTGCTGCCTTTGCCAAACTGTTCACAAAACTGATCTTTGTTCATATCCCTCGTCATCAGAATATTCTCGCCGATGCCCTCGCCTCATTGGCATCATCCATAAGGTTCCCTCTAGGAAGATGGTTTAAGTCCATTTCCATCTACAAACTTCACGCCCCTGCAGTCGATGATGCTTCCTACGTAAACATCAAAGACAGGATAGCAAGGAAGATCCTGCAGGAAGATATCCTTGAGAAGAGGGAGCTCATGTTGGCAGAGGCTGAAGAAGAACTGGCTGATGAAGAGAAACCATGGTTCTATGAAATTGTCAAATATTGCCAAGATCAGTCTTATCCTGAAGGGGCCACCACAGAGGACAAGAAAGCCATAAGAAGGGTGGCTCAGAAATACACATTGATTGGAGGTCTACTCTATAGGAGGAGCCTTACTGGTATTCTGTTAAGATGTCTTGGTGACGATGAGGTTTGGAAATGTGTAGAAGAGACGCACTCGGGTGTGTGCGGTGGCCACGTGAATAGTCAGATGCTCGCCAAGAAGATCATTCGTCAAGGCTTTTATTGGCCCACTATGGAAGAGGATTGTGCTGTCTATGTCCGTAGGTGTGTCAAGTGTCAACTTCACGCCGATAAAATCCATTCACCATCTTCCTCACTTCATCCAATATCCTCCCCATGGCCTTTCTCCATGTGGGCATTCGACATCATTGGTCCCTTAGGTGATCCCAATTCCCTCACCAAGCAGAAATCTTTCATCCTTACTGCGACGGAATACTTCACCAAATGGGTCGAAGCCGAAGCTTACGCGGAGATCAAGGCGTCAACAGTCTGCAAGTTCATCATGAAGAACATTCTCGCCAGATTCGGCGTCCCAAGCACGATCGTCACGGACAATGGGCCACAATTCATTTCTCAGGACCTACAGGACCTCTGCAAAAGGTACGCAATTACGTTGCATCATTCATCGCCTTATTACCCATAAGGTAACGGTCAAGCGGAGGCCACCAATAAAACATTGCTCAAAATCATCAAAAAAACCTGCGAGTCTAGTAAGTTTTCAGACTGGCCAGAAAAGCTTATCGAAGCCCTATGGGCCTATCGCACCTCAATCCGTACCCCCACCGGGCAGACTCCATTTGCCCTCACTTATGATATGGAAGCGGTAGTCCCGTACGAGACTCTGATCCCTTCTCTCAGGGTACAATTGGATGAGGAATTTCCCCTCGACGATCGTCGTAATTCACTCCTCGCCCAGTTGGAACTCTTGGATGAGAAGCGGCTGGCCGCCGCCGAACACGCGCGTGTGTATCAAAATAGACTCGCTCGCTTTTACCAAAAGAAAGTCGTTGAGAGAAAATTCAAAGTCGGTGAGATGGTCGTAAAAAGAATTTTTGTCAAACCCAATTGGGAAGGACCATTTGTAATTCAAGCCGTGCACCCTGGCAACGCCTACAAGCTAGTCAACGCCGAAGGGACCGAGTTATCCCACCCTTGGAATGGGCTTTATCTTAAGATATACTACCCTTAGCACAAAACAAAAAAAAATGATGAAAAGATAAAAAACATCAAAAACAAGGAAATATTGAAAACCACTAAAAATATGGAAAATTCAAAATGCCGATGCCTGGCAGGCACCATGTAGTTAAGTCCCTGCATCTAACCTTCATGTTAGGATAGGGCCCATTAAGGCTTGGTAGGCACCGGGTCTTGGTTTGCCAGAACCGTGGAGACCCCTGTCCGGCCACGTCGGCCTATGCTCGCTCGAAGGAAGCTAACATGTGTTCACTTATGTATTTTATTCAAAAAAGTTGGTAGCATCACCTACGGTAGGGCCACACCTAGAAGATCTCCGGAAGCTGTAATCTTTATTCTTTTCTCTTCGACCAAATGAGACAGTCGGCGCCCTTAAAACGCTGAGCATGAGAAACCGAAACTCAAACCCCAAAGGCAAGAGTAGGACCCATTACCTCGAGCATCGATCAGAGCACGAGAAGAGGGCAGTGTCCCCGCAGACATACGAAGAGGGAGCCCACCAACGTCAAACGACTATATCTCCCTCACAGAAAGAAATACAAAATCAAAATCAAGAGAAAAGCCTGGTCGTGACCGTGCCTGGTACGATAAACAGAACCCCTCAAAGCAAAAGTCTGAATCCACAAAGGGGGGCCGTGGAATGTAAATGCTCGAGATTTGGTCCGAAGTTGTCCGAAAGGAAAGAGTTAATGGGCCCTTATTCGCTCGCCGGGTTAACGGCTTTGCCGGTCCTCTCAGGAGGTTTATCCCCTACGCTCTTCCTTCTCCCTCTAAAGATGAAGGTTCGATGGAGTTTCTGAAAGGTGAAAACTGCCCAGGGTCTGCGACCTTATTTTAATATACACATTTTGGTTGCCTACTTTGAAAAGCAAAAGCTATCGCTGCGAAGGAGTCTCTGTGTTTCTGGCTGGTCAAGACCCCTGTTTACCACCTTGATGTCTTCTTGTTTAACCTCGGGCTTAGGCCAATGCAAGCGCGTCACCTATGGGTGCGACGGCGTCTGATTCCGGGTCAGCGTCGCGCGGTTGGTCGTTAGGGTTCCAGGGTGTTCCATCTTATACCATCTAGAGTTGTGAGGAAACAGACCCGGGTCGGGCAAATCATCTACCTCAAACACCTTTTGGGTGAATCCCTGTGGTCGGAAGCAACTGGGAGCCTAAGCATGGCATGACGGTATTGTCATCAGGGTAAGTCTTAGCCGGCGGGATCGTCATTCGAGGGGTCTAGAGGCCCAAATCAACCTAGATGTGCACTTAGGATACCTGGGAGGTTAGTAAGAAACCCCTGTCTCACGTAGGTTAGGTGCCATTTGGGTGCTTGCCGGGCGTTAGCAATAAAAAAAAATTGAAATGATAAAAGCAAAAAAAAAATGGAAAAGAGAAATGTACATATTTACAAACAAAAAAATCTTTTTATGATAAAACAAAAAAAATGTCAAATATAAAAAGAAAACAAATCAATTTTGCATGATTGCATTTACGTGCATCATCTCATTTTTAATATCGCTTGCATTCGTGTGCTTGCCTGTCGCATTTATCATCACCGCATCTTTCCCTTGCCTTCGTTAAATAAAGGCTTGGCCCCTTGACTCGTTATCAAGGTTAACTCAAAATCACGTTTGTTTATTGAGCAAGGGGCAAGTCAGAGCAGAAATGCTAACTTGTTTGCTTAGATGTGTACAGGGATTCGGGAGATCAGAAAGAAGCAAAGAACCAAGCACAAAATATTTTATTCCACTCCCACTCAACAAAAACAAACAACAAGAGAGAGCTTACATTAGCTTCCACCCTCCTTCTCTGCATTACTCGTCCCACTACTCTCCGGGCAAAACACTCTCAATGGTGCTACCCAACTACGAAAAGCGGTACTCCTGCCGCTCTGCACTCCTCTTCCTATTCCCACATCCCGGCGTTGATCCACGGAAGCAGCAGAGAAGCTACCAACACGAAAGCCACGCTCTCGTGCTTTTCGGTAGCGCTCCTCACCATCTCTCAGCCACTGTTCAGCAAGACCAAGGCCGATTCGGAGTTTGAATAGTTGGGCCTCCATGGCCCTTCGCTCCTCCCTTTCAGCCAAACTGTTGGCTCTTTCTCTCTCTGCGTTTCTTTCCCTCTCTGCCCGTTCTCTCTCACGGTCTTCCCTCTCTAACTGGAGAGTGATCCTCAGTTCCATAGCATCCCTGGATGAGTCGTCATCAGGATGACGCCGCAGTTCCCTCTCCAGTTCTGCTATCCTAGCCTCCTTATGCGCAGCTTGGGCAAGCGCTTCTTCCGTCTCCTTTTCCTGCCGAGTGTACCATCTCAGATACGCGATAAGGCGTAAACAAAGAGAACTCAACGCTGAAACTTTTACCTGTATACGGAGCATTCCTTCTGCCTCCGTAGCACGCTGCGTGGCGTGAGCAAGTTGCTCATGAAGCGAGTCAAGTTCTGAGGTGGGAATCCACAAGCTGGAAGAGGCACCACCTACTCCCATCGCTGGGGAGGCTGCGCCAATCTGGGCATGCTGCGACCATGTGAATTAGCAGCCAACATCTGGAATCTGGGGTTTTAACTAGGAACGTACTGTACACCTACCAAGGCGCTCGTAGCTCCGCGGGCATCACCCAACTGTTGTTCCATCTCTGCCAAGCGAGTTCGTAAATTCGCTATCATGGCATCCCGGACATCCTGCAGCCTTACAAGTCAGCATTTTTACCAGAAAAAACCAAGAAAAGGAGAAAGAAGAGAAGAGAAAAAGGGGAAACCTACCTCCACAAGTCCCCGGGGTTGGAACCGTTCTGCGTACTTTGTCCTATATAGACGCAAGTAGTCCTCGCTGTCCCGCGCCTGTGATTCTACAATCGTGCCACCCCGTTGCCAGTCCTCATACTGTTCGGGGAATCGCACGCGCCAGTCAATGCAAGTCGCCGGTCCCCGCGTCTTTCTCCCGACACGAGGTGGCGCAGCTGAATCCACCCATTCTTGAGCCAGTCCTAAAGTCCTCATAACTAATCGTAGCCGAAGCGGCTCGATTTCATTCAGGCAGTGCATCCATAGTTCCCGTCCGAACCGGGCACGACTTGCTAGAACCCACGGCTGGTTGGCATCGACCATGTCTGAGTAGGGTCTCCAGTTTACCATCGCTGTAGGGAACTCCTGTAGCTCCCGCCTTAACACCATCAGTTGGTAGGTTAGGGGTGCCGCACTCATGACGGGTTCCCACCGCCTGGCTAGCGGCACCATCACGGGTCGCCAATGTCGAGCTCTCCCCATAGGGAGGTAATAATAGCTCCATAACTGCTCGGCGCAGGTCATCAGCACCTTGCGAAAACAACAAAAAAAAATACAAAACAAGCAAAACCAAAAAAATACCTGGATGAATGGTGTGAAACCACTCACAGTCATCTCACGATCCGTTTCTTGGAATAGGCCTGCAAACAAGTGTGCCAGCATGGCGGCTCCCCAGGCATAGTACCCTACTCTTTCAAGGTCTGACAGCAGCTCCAGGAAGCAACATTGGATACCATCCCCTTTCGAGCTCAGTACCAATCTCCCCAAAAGGAAGAGGAGAAATCTCCTCAAATCTATGTTACATCTTTCCCAGTTGCCGAAATCTGTGCAGTACACGGCACGGCATCCTATTTCCATCCTTTCCATGAACTCTTCTGAGGATTCGTCGTCCCGCCGACGAGTGTCGGTGAGCCCTAATGCATCCATGAGGGACGCCCTAGCTACCGACCTGTTCTTCCGACCATCTAGGTCCAAACCCAGTAACTTCTGGGCACCTTCTCTGTAGTCCGCGTAAGTGACTCCGGTCACTGCCTCGCCTTCTACCTTCAGGCTTGTGATCCGGACCACATCCTCCAAGCTGGGCACCATGTGCCCCCAGGGCATCAGGAATGCCCGGCTCACTGGGTCCCATCTCTCACACAAGGCTTGGATCAGGACTAGGTCAAGTTGGATCGGCTCGATCCGAAGGAAGGTACCAAATCCCATCACGTCTAGCCTCGCCTTCTGAAAATCTGGGAGGCCCCTGTACGCTGCTACTACCAACTCCCATAAGATTTGTGATTTCATCACAACCTACACATACAAGGAATGGGGGTGAGGTTTGGTCAGAAGAAAGGAAGAAAAAATGAGAAAAGGGCAAGAAAACTTGGCTTACGAGTTGTGATTGGGCCCTTTCGCTGAAGTGCCCTTCAAAGTCTGAAAGCCTCCTGGAACTACTACCACTGGACCTGCTTCTCTTCGAGGAATGGGAAGATTCGCCCTCCATCCAACTCTCAGAATTTTGAACTCCTCCTCTCCCGTAAGAACTTGTGCTCCTCGAGTTATTCCTCGATATACCTGGGAAGATAAAAGGGACAAGAATTTATAGAAATGGAAGGAGTGCGGGCCAAGATTGCCTCCATCACCTGTCGATGATAGCCCTCGCAATAAGACACCGGCCAAGCGGCCCCATGTGTCGCTTCACCGCTCGCACAGGGTGATTGACTGGACGAAGAATAGGACGAATAGCCCCTATGTTGTCTAGGGATACCCTATCATGTTTTGGAGGACGCCCGCAAAATTTGGCACAACATCCGGGAAAAGGAACTAGGGCCGTCAGTATTGACTTCGACGGCAGATTCCCGTGGAAAATGGTCACAACAAGACGTGATTCTCCGCTCGAGGCGGAGTCTCGACAGATCCGTCACATGGGAACAGTGCAAAGGAGAAGAAGTGTAGGGAAGAAGGAACGCACAAGAGGACAAACAAGCATCAGAAAATCAAATCACTCCATTCATAATTCTACATAAGCTGTCATAAGCACTACAATCATAAAGAGGTGACGGGTCCACTAGCCCGCCAATCCTCACCATCACTCGTCTCTCTGGGCACTCTCCTCCTCTCCCCCGAGGTGAGGGTCCCTCAGAAGCCTCCGGGATCCCCGTGCAGTAGCACCTGCCTCGCCTCTGGGCGCCTGCTCCGCAGCAGTGACTCGCTGCTCCTCCCCTGGCGTGGCGAAGAAGCCACTGACGGCAAAGCGACCGGACTGGCGGAGTCGCTCCCCGAACTCTCGCGCTCTCTCGTAGCGCGTCTCCATCCCTCCTAGCCTCTGCACGACGGCCTGAAGGCCCAGCTGGAGCTCCCTCACTTGGGCCTCCAAGGCCCTCCTCTCGGTCAGATCCCGCTGTCGCTCGGACCTTCTCTCGGCCTTCTCTCTCTCTACCTCTCTCCTCATCATCTGCAGAAGAACCCTTAACTCCAGGATGTCTGGAGAA
Source organism: Amorphophallus konjac (assembly GCA_022559845.1). Classification (NCBI taxonomy): domain Eukaryota; kingdom Viridiplantae; phylum Streptophyta; class Magnoliopsida; order Alismatales; family Araceae; genus Amorphophallus; species Amorphophallus konjac. The sequence continues at coordinate 34,076,672 of CM040128.1, read as the reverse complement.
GGTCTCTCCTCACCACGATGCCGCAGCTCCGCTACAGTCGCCACCCAGGCGTCACGCTCCTCTTCCGCCCGGGTCGCACGGGCCACCGCACCGGCAAGTTGCTCCCGGAGGGAAGCAATCTCGAGAAAAGGGGCCGAGGAACTGGAAGATGTGCCACCAATCATCCCCGCCGTCACTGTCTGCTGGGCACGCTGGAACAAAATAAACAACGGCCGTCAGTGAAACTCCAAAATCTGAAGTTAAAAGGGCGGCACGTAACTTACCAGGAGCGACAGCTCATGTTGAGCGACGGCCAGTTGCCGCCTAGTCTCTGACAGCTGGGCGCGCGAGCCGCCGATGCCACGCGTGTCCCCAGCTTGGGGAAGCCCCGCGTAACTCTCTCTCTGCCGCCGCAGGAAGTCGGCACTGTCCTGCACCAGTACACCCCCTTGCTGTCCAGGGAGACGTACGGGCCAGTCCTCGAGCCTCGCCTTGCCGCGACTCTCCTTCCTGACGCGGCTCGGCTCGTCCGCACTCGCCCACTCATCGGCCAGGCCCAGGGTCCTTGCCATGTCCTGCACCAAGAAAGGGGTCCCATATCAGTCAAAAGGAACGCGTCCCCTGTCTAGGACGCGTCCATCATTTGAGTGCAACACTCGCCGAACCCTTTCCTCCTCGCACGGCTCGCTTCAAAACCCAAAATGAATTAAAAGAGGAAGAGATCGGAGGACCTACCGGACCGTGTTCACCTCCTCCCACGCCATCGGGCCCCTCGGGTCCCTCGGGGGCCCGAAGCGGCCCTTCCTCCTCCATGGACGCCGTTCCGTGCTCGGGCGCGTCCCTCCTTGGGCGAGGATTTCCTCGTCCCTCTCCACCTTCACCACGGTCGGGCCCACCGAACTCCATCGATCAAAAGAGGAGGAAGACGAAAAAGGGGCAAGCGCGTTTCGGCGGGAGGCGGGCTCGTTTGCGGGTAAGGCACGGGAGAAGAAAGGACCACCCGTCGCTTTAAATTTAAAATCAAGGATTAAGACGCGTCCTCGCGCCTGGACGCGCCCAAAAGGGGGAAAAGGAAACAAAATCCCCCCGTGCAAAACATAGTTCCCCGCTGTTCAGGGCAAGGTCTCGCGGAGCGTGCCTCAAGGGACAACTCAGTGCAAAAAAAGAAAGTGTGGGAGAGAGAAAAGTACACACAACACAAAAGCCATTTCCATTTCATATAATAGCCGAAAGTACATCATACAGTGAGAAGGGTGACGTACAAGCAACTCTCTAACTCTCACCATCACCCTCCTGGTCATCTCTCTCCTCCCTCCTCCGCCGGGGATCCCTAGGGGGCCTCTGCGAACCCTGAGAAGCCGTGCTCGCCTCGCCCTGCGGTGGCACTCCAGCCTCGAAGGCGCGACGACGCTCCTCGGCCGAAGAAACCAGGTAGCTGCCCATGGAAAAAGAACCAGACTGACGAAGTCGCGCCCCGCGTTCCTTCGCCCTCTGGTACCGCTCCTCGCTCTCCCGAAGCCTCCCCTCCGCCGTGCCAAGACTCAATCGGAGCTCCAGCAGCTGGGCCTCTAGAGCCCTCCTCTCGGTCTGATCCCGCTGTCGCTCCTCCCTCTCTCTCTCCCTATCCCTCTCCCTCTCTCTCTCCACGCTCTCCCTATCCCTCTCCCTCTCCTCTCTCTCCCTCATCGCCTCTCTCCTCGACAGCTCGAGGGCGATCCGCAGATCCACTACGTCGCGAGGAAGCTCCTCAGCCTCCCGTCGCCGCTCCTCCTCTAGCTCCGCAATCCGGGCGTCACGCTCTGCCACCCGGGCATCGCGCTCCTGCTCAGCACGAACAGCACGCGCCAGGGCCTCTCGGATCTCGGCCACCTGTCAAGGCACGCATGCACCGTAAGAGAACAGTGATAGAAGGAAAGTAGCTAGAAAAGGGTCGCGGCCAAGCAAGCACTCACTCGAGCCTCGCGGTCACGCTCGGCCTCCTCAGCCCGAGCCACCGCGTACGCCAGCTGCTCCTGGAGGGCAGAAACCTCCGGAGGAGGGCCCCGCGAACTGGAACCCGCTCCACCAGCCATCGCGGCTGCCGCTGTCTGGTGGGCCCGCTGAAACACGGGGCAAACGTCAGTCAAAGGCTAAGCATCAAAAATCCAGGTCACAAAAAAATGCATTGCATAAACTCACCAGGATCTCCAACTCCTGTCGGATGGCCACCAACTGTCGCCTGGCGTCCGCCAACTGGGCCCGCAGGTCGGCGATCATGGTATCACGAGCATCCTGCATTACACATAAGTTAGTATCCCATGCATATACATATAGAAAGGTGGAGCAGTTTCATTTCACTTACCCCTGCCATACCACCCAAGGAGAGGCGGTCCCCGTACGTAGCTCGGTACCGTCTCATGTAGTCTGTGCTGTCCTGTACGTGGGACACTACTGGGACCCCGCCCTGCTGCCAGTCCTGGTACTGTGCTGGGAAGCGCGTACGCCAGTCCACGATCTTCGCCTTCCCCTTGGTCTTCCGCCCAATGCGGGCCGGCGCATCTACGTCTACCCACTCCTGGGCCAGCCCCAACGTCCTCATGACCAGTCTAAGCCGCAGCGGCTCAATCTCGTTCAGGCAATGGACCCACACGTCCCGCCTGAAGCGAGGAAGACCCGCTACAACCCAGGGCTGGCCAGCATCGCCCATGCCCAGGTAGGGCCTCCACACCACCTGCATCACCATACATACATCATGTTAGTTACCATTCAGTCACATGCATAAACACAAAAAAATCATACGCATCATACCATGGCCTCGGGATACTCGCTCAGCTCCCGACGAAGTGACGCCAGCTGGTAGCCGTGGGGTGCTGCAACCACGACCGGCCTCCACTGCCGCGCCAGAGGCACGGCCCTCCTGTTCCCATGCCTAGCCCTCCCCATCGGGAAATAGTAATAGCTCCACACCTGCATCCATCATACATCATTAGTACAATAATTGCATATTTAACTGTGGGAATGCATAAATAAAATGTTTACCTGGAGGAAAGGTGCGAAGCCGCTGACTGTCGTCTCCTTCTCCGAAGTCTGGGAGAGATCGGCAATCAGATGGGCAAGCAGAGCCGCTCCCCACGCATAGTGCCCCACTCTGTCCAGATCCGCCAAGATCCCGAGGAAACGGCAGTGGATGCCATCCCCCTTCGTCCCCAGCAGAAGGCGGCCCAGGAAGAAGAAAAGAAACCTCCGAAGGTCTAGATCCACCAGCTCCCTCTCGCTCGGATCCTGGGTGAAAGCCGCACGAGCATCCCCCTCCAGTCGAGCCAAGAACTCCGCTCCAGTCTCGCTAACCCGCTGGCGCGGGTCGACGAATCCGAGCGCCTCCATGATCTCCACTCGGCCGACTACCCTGCTGTCTCTATCAGTCACGCTCGTCTCTAACCACAGCAGGTCCAGGGCACTCTCTCGGTAGTCGGGGTAGGTCACCCCGCTGACTGCCTCTCCGTCAACTCGTAGCCCGGTGATCCGAGCCACGTCCTCCAGCGTCGGCACCATATGCCCCCAGGGCATCAGAAACGCCCGGCTCGGTGCGTGCCACCGCTCCCTCAGTGCCTGGATAAGAGGAAGGTCGAGCCGGAAGGGCTCGATCCTAAGGAAAGCTCCAAAGCCCATGGCGTCCACACGCGCCCTCTGGAAATCCGGCAGCCCACGGTATGCTGCCACCACCAAGGACCAGCTGATCCGGCCCTTCATCACGCCCTGCAAACCACAAAACCAACACATCAGCATCATGAACAGTCATAAAACAATAACACTGTATATATACTACTTATTCTTTTATTTTATTTTTTTATATTTTTAAAAATATTTATATTTTCTTGTGGAGGCGTCCAGGCCCCTGGACGCCTCCTCTTTTTTTCCCTTTATTTTGTTTTTTTTAAAAAAAAAAACCAAAGCCAAAACAAGAAAAATATATTAAATATATATATTATCATGGAGGCGTCCTGGATCCAGGACGCCTCCTTATTTTTATTATTCTTATTTTTATTATATTTTTATTACTTTTCATAAATAAATAAATAAACAAAAATAAAAAGAAAAAGTGGAGGCGTCCAGGCCCCTGGACGCCTCCTTCTCTCACTACCCGCCTTTCTCTCACAGCCTCTCACACACCCGTTTTAGCTTATTGAACCACAAAGTGAGAATTCTGAGGTACTTACCGGGTCGTGATCGTCCTCTCCCGCGTCACCAGCATCCGCAGCGGCCTCCGCGGCCAGGAGAGGCACCTCCATCTCCTCCCCCGCAGTAACCTCCTCTGCTGCGGCCTCCTCGGCATCATCCCTCAACCTCCTCGCACGACGAGCCAGTCGTTTCCGCTTCTCTGGACCCTGACTCGATCCTCCTCGCTCCATTAGGACTAAGAATGGGTCGTTTGGAGTGGCTGGACGGTCGGAATGAACAGTATAAGTGAACAGGGGGGAGCCCCCCCTATATATAGAATGACCTTTCTTTGGGGCGTCCAGGCGCCTGGACGCCCCCACAATTTTTATTTTTTTTCAAAAATTCAAAAAAAATAGGGGCGTCCAGGCGCCTGGACGCCCCCAAAAATAAAATAAATAAATAAATAAAAAAATCAAAATAGGGGCGTCCAGGACCCTGGACGCCCCCAAAAATAAAATAAATAAAAAATAAAAAATTCAAAATAGGGGCGTCCAGGACCCTGGACGCCCCCAAAAATAAATTATCAAAAAATAATAATAAAATAAAATTAGGGGCGTCCAGGCTCCTGGACGCCCCAATAATAAAAAAATTTTCAAAAAAAAAATATATTTATACAAGAATATGTATATAATCCAAACAAAATAAAAAATATATATATACAAAGAAAAAGGAAAACCATAAAAAAGATAATAATTAAGGGGACGGGGTTCCGAAACATCCATGCCAGATTTTATTCCATCAGAAAAAACAGAGTGAACTACATCAGGGGCTTAGGCGCTTTAGGCCTTAACTTCCCCAGTTCGGTTACATAAGCCCTCCACGGCTCGCATTCCTCCACCACGTGCGCTAAGGCCTTTCCCGCAACACTTGTCTTCCAGGGAGCTTTAATGGCCTTCGCTTCCTTCGCGTCCGCTTCAGTGCCCAACTCCCTTTTCTTCAAAGGAACAATGTCAGTCGGTGGCGGGAACGAATGGCGTGGGATGCCAATCTGGAGGCAGCACCGATGCGCGTTGTAAAGAACAAACTCGGTCGCGCCGATCAGTTGAAGATCAACTTCGGGAGAAGGCCTCATGAGGAGATCAAGCGAAAGCAAACATGTCGGTGCGCAAGTGAAGAAGCCTTGTGTCACGGTGCGGAAGTGAGACCGCCAGTCTTCACGTTTCTTCAGCCACGGAACGCGGTTCACTACAGTACCACCAAAGCCTAACACGTCGGCTATGTGGTGAAGCGGGCTTTGTTGGAAGAGCTTCGAAGCGGTTGGCATTCCCTCGCGGTGGTCGAATTTGAAATGCAAATCCAGCCAGCAATTTAAGACAAGTGCACAACCAAATGAGGCTTACCCATGCTCGAGGCAGTAAGGCCACTATACAGGTAGGCGAGGACAGCGGGTCCCACCCTCTTTCCACGCCAAATCCCGCAGATAGCACTCAGTTGGTCTTCCTCCACTATGTTGTCGGTATAAGGAAACAAGAGAGCACCCGCCAGACAGATAGTGAACCCCTTCATGATTCCCTCCAAATAGTCATCGTCTGGTGACCCTCTCAGGGCGTTCATGACCCACTCCGCAAGCTTTTGGAGATCGATCCCCTTCTGAGTACGGACCTTTCTAGCTGCGTCGGGCGGCATGAAGCTTCCAAGGACGCTTTCAGAAGTCCCCCGTGTCAGCATCCGCATAGCCTTCACCTTCCCGTCACTCTTGAATTTCTTCAATCCGAGCAGAAGTTCCACCTCCTCGAGGAGGATGGTCACCTCGAAGGTCGGGAAGATAAAAGTGTGGGTCTGGGGATGCCAGACCTCCACTAGCGCGCCCATAGCCGCCCAGTCCATACGAATCTTCTCGTAATGCTTGGCGTGAATAAGGAGCCCCTGCAGATGCCACTTCGAGAGTATGGCCCTCATGCCAATGGAGATATTGGAAGTCAGCTTTGAAAGCCATGGCAGCTTGGAAAACTTCCTCGGGCCTGGGAAGAGTGGATATGGCTGGAAAGAAGAAGAAATGAAGGAAGTAAGAAGAAGGTTCACGTGCAGAAATTTGAAAAGAGTCAGCCTACCATATGCGACATGATCGTCTCACTCAGATGACCCTCGAGGTCGGAAAGTCGCCTAATCTCGCTGCTAGGCTTGCTCCTCTTCATAACACGGGAAGACTCTCCGATCTCTAGATTCTCCTCTCCTTCCTCTCCTGAGCTTCCAAAACTCACCTTGGTGCATTTGAATGAACTAGCCTAAGGGGAGTTCTTATAGGAAGGGAAGGGTGCTACAGGACAGAACATGTCACATCAGTGGTCATTGTCAAGATTTTGTCTGGATCTCCTTTGAACTGTGGTGCGATTCTGCTACCTTTTGATGTTGCTAACCTTTGCTGGCCTGTGCAGGTTTTACTAACGGACGTCTTTGTCCTATCTCCTGTCCCACCTTTCATTGGTTGGTCCCACCATGTCATGCATCATAGTATATGATACCTACGCTACTAGAACATGTCAAGGACCTTGCGGCCCGAACGAATCTGGGATTGGAGTTCCCCTTCAACAAAAACGGTGATGATCCCGGAAGAGTTTGGGTTGTACGGATAGGCCGTCAATTTGTGATAGAATGGGGACGACGGTTCCGTTCAGTGAGTTGGTGCGTGGATAAACGGGCCCCAGCCCAGTATCAGCTCACCAGATCGGTATCCTGACCCGTTCTTCACAAGTTGGCAATATTATCCTTGGCTATTTTCTATTTTAGTTTGTTTTGAATTTTTCTTTAAACCCAGCATGCATTCATATAGGACTTTGATTTATTGCGGAAGATCATTCAAGTGATTCGATTGTGAAAGCCGTTGTGCTCCAATTCCCACAAATATGAGATATTCCACTCCGAATGAAATACTGAGTTTCCTTGAGACAGCCTTACGCTGCTCTTCCAAAGGAGACCCTTGTTTGGACAGACCTCAGATATTCCTTTACCTTTTTTGACCCACCTTGGCCGCAGCACTTCCACATTGGCTGGTAACCGCTCCCCAAAGGTGAAACCTCCGGTTTATGACCCAGGTACTTCCACACCGAGAAGTTGGTCTCCTTCTGTTTCGTGCCTGAGCGCACATCTCACCCACCCTTATTTGATCTCCGTCCAAGCAATCGTCAATATTTGAAAGACCTTCTTCAAGGTCGCCTCATTGAAACTCCAGGAAAGATTCCAAACAGTAACGTCAAAAGCGTGTCTCATCACACCTTGGCATCAACTTATCAGTCCGCTCCCACTTCACTCCACTCCATTTCCACTACGTGTCGCTCCCTTGCAAAGCAGACGCCAAGGCGGGGCAGCTGTAGACACGCCATTCCTGACGTCTTCTGAGTAAGTCTCATATTACTATACGACGCCCCGCGACGGCTTACGCATTTCGAATCACTTGAGTACTTCCTTTTCTTGAGTCTTCTTCCGCCCTTTTCGGCATCCGGAATCGTCTCATCACGGCATTCGGACGGCATCAACACCAGTCAGACGCATCAAAAGGTTCCGGAACCAAGAAGGGTGTCTGCCGGGCGCCCGCCGACGCCTGATCTAAGGACCCGGGTGGGTCTTAATGGGGGCGTCCAGGCCCCTGGACGCCCCCATATTTTTAATTTATTTTATTTATTTTCTCAGGGCTTAAACTAAATAAAAAATATATAAATTAATGGAGGCGTCCAGGACCCTGGACGCCTCCATAAAAACAAAAAAATAAAAAATAAGTATAAAATGCCAGTTGGCATACAAAAAGAAAAAAATAAATAAAAATATACATAAATTAATGGAGGCGTCCATGACCCTGGACGCCTCCATAAAAACTAATAATAATAAATATTAATAAAATGCTAGTTGGCATAAAAAAATAAAATAAATAAAAAATACATATTAATGGAGGCGTCCAGGCCCCTGGACGCCTCCATAAAAACAAATAAAAAAATTCAAAAATGCCAGCCCTATCATAAAAAGACAAAGAAACGATAAAATAATATATTTTTGGAGGCGTCCAGGCCCGTGGACGCCTCCATCAACTCCTTCACGGGCGCCGGCCACCGAACGACGGTTTGTCGTGTGTGAAAAAATCCAAAATATAGAGACGTCCGGTCAGCTGGACGCGCCCATTTCTGAATCACGAGGCGCCGCTCACAAAACCACGCGTTGTACCGAACCGCGTGCGGCCGTCGTCGGTTTTCGGTGGACCTACTTGAGGCGTCCGGGACCCTGGACGCCCCCACAAAAGTATTCCAAAAAAATCAATAAAAATAGAATAAAATATTATTTCGGCCCTGATGGAGGTGTCCAGGGTCCTGGACGCCTCCACCTTCCGGAGCTCTATAAATAGAGGCCCACCCCCTCAGTTCTAGGAGAGCTAAGCAGTGATCCGATAGGCTGCCGGAGCCCAGAGGCTACGGAGTCATTCTTCTAACCCGTGGGGTCTTTTGTAGGTGGAGGTTCTGCCGGCTTCTCGGGTGCCCACGCTCGCGAGAGGAAGGTCGTCTTCATCCACCGCGCTTCTACGTCGTCCCCACGCTACCGGAGCTCCGCCGAATTTCACCACCGGCACATCCAATAAGCCAACTCTTTCCTTTTCTTCGTAGTTCTTTGCATTCATCATCTCGCATCCATCATCTCATTTTCCTCCTACTCGAGTCCGAGAGGGGTTTAAAAGATAACACCAACCAGGTGTGTGTCTTCCCGTTATTTCGTCATTTTTATTGCAAGGATATGAATACTACACATTCATCTTTCTAAGCCACTTGTCATTTATTTGTCGTTGTTTTGCAAGGGTAGCCGAGGAAAGCCCTCTCCGTCGGCCGGCCGGAAGGAGAGGAAGAAGCAACCCGCCATCTCCCGCTCTTGAGGTAGGCGCGATCACTTTCTTATTTTGGGGTCTTTCGGCCCCTGGCGATCACATCTTTTCATCGAGGCCGCGGCGAGTCACTTCCCCAATGGCCGTTTAAATTTCTGTTCTCATATTCTCTTTATATCCTGTTATATTTCGTTTATATCATCGAGGCCGCGGCGAGTCACTTCCCCAATGGCCGTTTAAATTTCTGTTCTCATATTCTCTTTATATCCTGTTATATTCTGCTCATATCATCGAGGCCGCGGCGAGTCACTTCCCCAATGGCCGTTTAAATTTCCGTTCTTACATTCTCTCTATATTCTGTTATATTCTGCTCATATCATCGAGGCCGCGGCGAGTCACTTCCCCAATGGCCGTTTAAATTTCCGTTCTTATACTCTCTCTATATTCTGTTATATTCTGCTCATATTCTCGAGGCCGCGGCGAGTCACTTCCCCAATGGCCGTTTAAATCTCTGTTCTTATATTCTCTTTTATATTCTGCTATATTCTGCTCATATTCTCGAGGCCGCGGCGAGTCACTTCCCCAATGGCCGTTTCAATTTTTGTTATTTAATTTCTGCACCATTTCCGTCCCCCCGAGGTCGCGGCGAGTCACTTCCCGCTATGGCCGTTTGAACCCCATATCTTGCTATATTATACTTGTCCCGCTCGCCCCGCCGGAGCAATCTCCCGTGGTGGTCCCTTCTCTCTCTTCTCTCATCTCTGTGTTGCAGCAAACAGCAAAACAAACAAAAAGAAGAGCCCGTGCGCTCTCCGCATCCTCTTCCTCGCTCCATCGAACTCCGAACCGCGTGACGTCGCTCACACCACTCTCTTTCCATTCCAAATCCCACAAATAGCGCTCAATTGGTCCTCCTCCACTATGTTGTATGTATAAGGAAATAGGAGAGCTCCCGCTAAGCAGATTGTGAACCCCTTCATCAGTTTCTCCAGCTGATCATCACTTGTCGATACTTCCAGGGCACTCATGGTCCATTTTGCAAGCTTTTGTAAGTTAATTCCCTGTCGAGTTTGGACCGCCTTGATAGCCTTCGATGGCATGAAACTTCCGAGAACTTCCTCAGAAGTCACATTTTTCAGCATGCGCGAGATCTTTATCTTGCCATCCTTCTTAAATCTCTTCAAACCGAGCAGCAACTCCACCTCCTCAAGAAGAATTGTTGCTTCAAAAGTGGGGAAAATGAAGGTGTGAGTTTGAGGGTGCCAAATTTCTACCAGTGCGCCCATGGCTGCCCAATCCATGTAAATCTTGTCATAGTGTTTGGCGTGAATCACCAGTCCTTGGAGATGCCATTTTGAAATCACAGCTCTCATGCCAATGGTCATATTCGAAGTGAGCTTCGATAGCCACGGCAGCTTTGAGAACTTCCTTGGACCCGGGAAGAGAGGATATGGCTGAAAAGGAAAGGAAATGTCGAGAAGGTGAAGGAGAAGTCGTACAGAAACTAGAAAGTGAGTCAACTCACCAGTCCTAAGTGAATTCTTTCACTCAGGTGTCCTTCAAGGTCCCTAAGCTGTTGGATCTCATTGCTAGCCCTGCTTCTCTTCACGGGACGCGAGGATTCGCCTTCCATCTCAAGTCAAATGGCTAAGATCACTCTTTCTCTCCCTTGCTTCTCTTTAGGGAATTCGTGCTTGTGCTTCCTCCTGGTTCGTATATGAGCTACTTATAGAATAGAAAGGAATCAAAGTCGTCATCAACAGTTTGTCGTGTTATGATTATTAGTCCTGTATGATTGGTCATGTTATGATTATGTCTTTTGATGATTGTGTTAATAACTCTATCTTGTCATGATTGTGTTCATAATTCTATCTTGTCATGATTGTGTTGATAATTCTGTCCTATCATGATTGTCTTAAATAACTCTGTCTTCATGATTGTATTTTGTCATCATTGTGAAATTGTTCTATGTAAATTTAAAAGGAAAAAGCAAAAGAGGAAAAAAAAGATTAAAAAAAGGAAAAAAGGAAAAGAAAGAAAAAAGAAAAAATGGATCATCACTTTTCCACATGTATATCTCCGCATTGTGTCATGCATTACATTTAGTCCGAGTCGTACGGATAGGCCGTTAAGTGGTGATAGAATGGGGACGATGGTTCTGTTTGGTGTGTCGATAAACGGGCTCTGGCTTATTACTGGCTCATCGAATCGGTATCTTGACCCACTCTCCACAGCTTAACCTTGGCCAGTTCGTCTCATTGTGAAAATCATTCACTTAAGTCGATTGTGCAAGCCACTGTGTTTAAACACTCTGAAATGTGAGATATTCCATTCTGAGTCGAGTACTCAGTTTTCCCGAGGTTGCCTTGGGCTGTTTCTCTGAAAGAGACCATTGTTTGGATTTGTCCCCAAATCATCTTTTTATTCCCCTCGGATCCACCTTGGCTGTAGCACTTCCACAATGGCTGGTAACCGCTCCCCAATGGTGAAACCTGAGGTTTACGACCCAGGTACTTTCGCACCGCGAAATTGGTCCTTTTAGTTGTAAGTGCCCCAGTGCACATTTTGTCATTCCTTGTTTGTTATCATCCAAACAATGGTCAATTTCGGAGGACCTTCTTCCAGGTTACTTCGATAAAACTTAGGAAAGATTCCCATCAGGAAAATGATGAAGGCGTGTCTCATCACACCTTGGCACCTGCTTTTCACTTCACTCCCTTCCATTTCATTCCATACATTCCATTCCATTACATGTCCTGCCTCTACAAAGCAGATGCCAAGGCGGGGCAGCTGTAGACACGCCGTTTTCACATTTTTCGTGGGTAAATCTCATATTACACCGTGATGTCCAAAAGTGGCTTACGCATTTGACTTTATGTGGGTGATTAGTCATTTTTCAGGGTTTTATATAAAAATGATAAAAAATCTAAAAAAATGTTACAAAAATACAAAAAAAATGAGAAAAGCTCATATATATATATGTATATATATATATATATTGAGAAAAGCATACAAAATATAAAAATCCAAAAAATCCAAAAAAATCCAAAAATTGAGAAAAGGTCAAAAATAATAATGAGAAAATGTTAAAAAAAATAAAAATAATAAAACAAAATAAATCTCAATAAACACTTTTATTTTTGTGTAAAAAAATGAAAGCTTATATATATGTGTATATATAAAAATGTAAAAGAAATCAATATAAAAACATAAAAATATAATGATATATGTACCTATCTTTATACTAATCTTCACTTTCTTTTCATTAATCCCATTTTTATTATTATTAATCTCCTCTCATACGTCTCCATCTTATGCACACCACCACCTTATCTCTCTCCCTCATCCATCTCCATCTCACTTTCTCTCACTTTTGTCTCTTACACACAGCCGCCCGGCATAGGGAATTTCCCTCCTCTCAGGTCACTCTCCTCTCACTTTCTCCTTGTATCCTTATCACTTCTCTCCCTCATCTCATCTCCACACATACACACATCAGACGTAGCCCCCATCGAAACCCACGGCAACCACTCTCATCACCCTCTCCACGGGAGAACTCACCGTCACATACACCAAGCCGTAACCTCCCCCTATCTCACGGTCCCTCACAACACACCCCCCTTTTTTGTTAGCCGCAGCCTCCCCTGGCCTCCCATCCTCTCTCCCTAACCACACCACCGCCGTTCATCTTCCTCTCCCACCTCGGCAAGCCGCTCTCTCCACGACACCACCCAGTCCCTTGTCATCGTCGTCTCCACACCGTCCCTCTGTTAGCCGCCCACGGCAACTCCACGTCTGCAACTCCCCTCTGCCATCGACCTTCTTACCACACAGCCACCACACCAACCCCCGGCACCATCTACCGGACGCCATTAACGCCTCCATCGCCGACCTGCACCCAACGCCGTTGCGCCCACGGCAACGCCCTCACCAGCGTCCTTGCATCACCACCGGAGCCATCCACGTCACTGTGAAGCCCCCACGCCGCTGCTGCACCCTTCGTCTTCACCGTCCATCTGCACCGCCTCACGTCGTCAGCCACCTCTGCGGACGCCACCGCACGAGGCCACGTCAATGACGCCGTCCGAGCCCCCCAAAGCCACCGCCATCATCACCGGCGAGCCTCCCCTCCGACCGACGCAATCGCCCTCCGCTTCACCACCCGCAAACTCCACCGTGTGAACCACCCTACTATGTGACCGCTCCTTGCCGTCACCGTCTGCAACACGCTGCCACACCCACCTGTATCGCCTGCACCTTCGCCGGCCGCCATCCCCACCGGCCTCTCTCCCACCACCTCACGGCAGCACCCTCACCTGCACCGCCGCGGACGCCGACCTGTCCACTGCCGTCCGCGACCACCGCCGTCGGCTGCCGCCGTTCGTCGCCACCGGCCGCCCACCGCCGGCTTCCCGCGGCGAGCTCCCCGCCACGGTCCCCTTCCTTTCCCTCTCTCCTCCTCTTTCTTCCCCCTCCGCATTCTCTCTCCCTTCTTCTCTCTCTCTCCCCCATCCGTTCCCTCTCTCTCTCTCTCTCTCTCTCTCTCTCTCTCTCTCTCTCTCTCTCTCTCTCTCTCTCTCTCTCTCTCTCTCTCTCTCTCTCTCTCTCTCTCTCTCTCTCTCTCTCTTCCTCCACCTCCTCCGTCTCTCGTCTTCCTCCCCCGCCGCGTCCTCCTTCTCTTTCTCTCCCTCTCTCCTCCTTTTTCCTCCTCCCGCCGCTATACCTCTCTCCCCCTCTCTCTTCTCCGCTCTCTCCCACCCCCTCTCGATCTCTCTCTAACTCTCTCCCTCTTCCTCTCTCATCCCACCTCTCTCTTCCCTCTCTCTCTACCTTTCGCCGCGATCCCTTTCTCTATCTCCATCTTTCTCATTTTTTGTTGTTTTGTTTTCGTTTCTCTCTCTATCTTTCTCTCTCTCTCTTAATTCCTTTATCTTCCCTTCTGTTCGTTTTATTCCTCCACACTTTTTTTTCTCTGCATTTCCTTGTTCGCACACACAGTCGCACATCACTCACACACACATGCACACAGCCACTTTCATGCACACACATCATGTAACTGTGCCCACTCACACAAGGGAACACACACAGTCACGTTCACGTGATATACACATACACATGCATCTTTTCTTATATTGCTTGCTAACCTTCTTCTAGATCTGCACATATCTACATATAACAGGTCATATACATATTTATGAGTGTAATATGTTTATAGATTTAGAAATATATTTATGAGTGTAATATATACCTATGTATCTAAGATGTTTACGTAATAGTTTACATAAATATATTGATTCACATATATACTTTCTACGCATATATATATATATATATATATACATAGTTAAACACATGTGTGCATGTTTATTTAGATGTAAATATTTTATTTATTTGCATTAGTTTGTTAATGCAGGAATAAAAGTAGAGCCTCCGCCCCAATCAACGCTCCCGCGTGTTCCCGTACACGGGGAAGCCGTCTCGTCCCACCGTTTGCCCGCTTCGCGCTTGCATCGCCATCAGCGGCTCTTTTTGTTACTCTTATTATTTTGTTGTGTTTTTAGTTTGTCATACATATTATCACTGTTTTATCTTATGAATTGTTATCATATCATATCACCGTTCTGACTTAATTTTATTTTGTGTTTGTTCTTTTGCAGGGTAACCACTTAAGCCCTCTTCTTCGGCCAGTCGAACGAAGAGGAAGAAGGAACCCGCGCAAATCCCACGTCAAAGGCAAAAGCGATCAACCAGTTCGAGGCCCACGGTCCCTGGCGATCACACCACCAAACGTGTGCTTGTAGTAAATTTTAATTTCTGTCTATAATACCCGCGGATAGCTAAATCCCGGGTCTGTTTGTACTATAATCGATCGCGGTGAGTCATTTCACCGTGGTCATTTATTTTCTGCACTTTCTTTCTGTACTTTATTATATTGTTGTTAAAACCCCGCAAGGATCAATATCCTGCGGTGGTCTATTTACTGTTTATATTCATGTTATTATTATTGTGTGAGGAGTGATATGGCGTTCTAAATTCCGAGTCAACGTGTGTCTTTGTGTCCGTCAACTTCTACTACGTAGAGTCCCAGGTTCGCACTCGGTATATACAAAGCTATCCTCGGAAAGGTAGGTCACCTCTACCGGGAAGGGGTTCAGCTTGCGTGAGAGGGTCTTCGGATCCCGTTCTCCGCCCTGTACCGAAGGTCCGATAAGTCTAGGCTCCACGTCCCCGTACAGAGTGACCTTTCAGGTTATACTCTCTACCATTTTTTTCTACATCATCCTTTTTACGCACGCGTTCTCATTTCATCATTTTTTACTCTTTCACTCAGAGAGGGAGAAACCCCATCTCTCTCTCTCAGTCCACCACGTGACGCGTTCACAACAGGTGCTTCTTACCATGTTACCCACGGAGGGAGTTCTTCACCACCTACACGGCTGGAAACGTTGGTGTTGTCAAGATGGGCAACCATGAGACAACAGACATCATTGGCATGGACGACATTCACATAAAGACCAATCTTGGTTGCAAGTTGGTACTTAAGGATGTGAGACATGTGGTTGATTTGAGGCTGAATTTAATTTCAGTTGGAAAGTTAGATGATGAAGGCCATGATAGCAGATTTCACAAGGGTAAATGGAAGCTTAGCAATGGTTCTCTTGTTGTTGCTACTAGGAAGAAATGTCATACCTTATACATGTTGCAGGTTCAAGCTTGTGGTGATCAGTTGAATACTACTGAGAAAGATTCGAGTATGGAGTTGTGGCATAGGAGACTGGGACACATGAGCGAGAAGGGATTGTAGGTTCTTTCCAAGAAAGAAGTCTTACCAGACTTCAGAGGTACACATCTGAACTCATGTATTGATTGTTTGGCTGGAAAACAACATAGAGTTTCCTTTACTAGTCTTGCATTGTCTAGAAAGATGCATGCCTTGGATCGTGTCTATACAGATGTATGTGGCCCTTTAAAAAAAACTCCTAGTGGATCAGTTAATGTTCCAGATATCAGTGGTACACTTTATTTTGTCACCTTTATAGGTGATTTTTCAAGGAAAGTCTGGGCTTATGCTTTGAAGACTAAAGATCAAGTTATTGATGTTTTCAAAGAGTTTCATGCCAGGGTTGAAAGGGAGACAGAGAGACAGCTGAAATGCATAAGGTCAGACAATGGTGGTGAGTATACAGGGTCGTTTAATACTTATTGCAGGTCACAAGACATTCAGCATGAGATGACAGTTCCTGGTACACCTCAGCACAATGCAATTGCAGAGTGGATGAACCGCACCATCATGGAAAAGATCAGATGTATGCTTTCACAAGCCAAGCTACCCAAAAGATTTTGGGATGAGACATTGAGGACTGCAGTTGATGTGATCAACTTGTCACCCTGTACAGCTCTAGATGGTGATGTTGCTGAACATGTATGGTCAGGAAAAGATGTCTTCTACAAACATTTGAGAGTGTTTGGCTGTCGTGCTTTTGCACATATTCCAGACATTGAAAGGTCCAAGTTGGATGGTAAGACAAAAGAATGTATTTTTCTTGGAAACTCACAAGATGAATTTGGTTACAGGCTTTGGGATCCAGTAAAGTAAAAAGTATTCAGAAGCAGAGATGTGATCTTCTTTGAAAATCAAATATTTGAAGATTTTAAGAAAAAGGTACCAGCCAAGGGTTCTGAAGAAGGCTTAGCAGATTGTGATAAAATTTCCCCTCCAGTGTGTCAGGGTGATGGGAGAGATCAGTAGGAAGATGGTACAGAGGTAGATGCTGACTTACTCGCAGAACATGTTGAGTAGGAAGCAGATGATGAGCAATCTCCTATAGAACCTCTGCTGAGAAGATCTTCCAGAGAACATCAACCTTCCAAAAGGTATTCTACAGATGAGTATGTAATGCTTACTGATACAGGTGAACCAGAGTGTTACCAAGAGGCAATGGAAAGTGAGCAGAAGAATGAGTGGTTAGAAGCTATGTAGGAAGAGATAGATGCTCTACAGAAGAACCACACATATGATTTGGTGCAACTACCAAAGGGAAGAAAGGCATTGAAGAACAAATGGGTTTTCAAATTGAAGACTCAAGAGCAATGTTCTCAACCAAAATAAAAGGCC
Source organism: Amorphophallus konjac (assembly GCA_022559845.1). Classification (NCBI taxonomy): domain Eukaryota; kingdom Viridiplantae; phylum Streptophyta; class Magnoliopsida; order Alismatales; family Araceae; genus Amorphophallus; species Amorphophallus konjac. The sequence goes on along the minus strand of CM040128.1, from coordinate 34,059,582 downwards.
AGATTGGTTGTAAAAGGCTTTGGTCAAAAGTAAGGTATTGACTTTGAAGAAATTTTTTCTCACGTTGTAAAAATATCTTCTATTCGTGTTGCTCTAGGTTTTGCTGCTAGCCTGGACTTGGAGGTTGAGCAGCTGGATGTGAAGACAGCTTTCCTCCATGGTGATTTAGAAGAGGAAATGTATATGGAGCAATCAGAAGGATTCGAAGTCATAGGAAAAGAAATTTTATCTGCAGATTGAGAAAGAGCTTGTATAGGCTGAAGCAAGCTCCAAGGCAGTGGTACAAGAAGTTTGATTCATTTATGGCTGAAAATGAATTCAAAAGAACGGTTTCAGATCATTGTGTATACATCAAATGGTTTGGTGAGAATTTTATTATTCTCTTATTATATGTTGATGACATGCTTATCATTGAAAAAGATATGTCTATGATGGACAGGCTGAAGAAGGAACTTAGCAAGTCCTTTACAATGAAGGACATCTGGGCATGCAGATTTCTCGTGACAGAAAAACTAAGAAAATATGGTTGTCTCAGGGGAAATACATTGAGAAGGTATTGGACAGGTTTAGTATGAGCAATGCAAAGCCAGTTGGTTCTCCTTTTGCAGGTCATTTTAAGTTGTGCTCGGAGCAGAGTCCAACAAATGAAGAGGAGAAGGAGAAAATACAGAAAGTCCCTTATGCTTCAGCAGTTGGAAGTCTGATGTATGCGATGGTATGTACGAGGCCGGACATAGCGTATGCAGTGGGTGTTGCTAGCAGATTTCTTGCAAATCCAGGAAAAGAGCATTGGGCAATAGTGTAGTGGATCCTCGGATATCTCAGGGGTAGCTCCAAAATCTGTTTAAGTTTTGGGGGTGGACCACCTGTTCTGACAGGTTACACAGATGCAGATATGGTAAGGGATATTGATACAAGGAAGTCCACATCAGGGTTTGTTCTAACTTTTACAGGGGGAGCTGTGTCATGGCAATCCAGGTTGCAAAGATGTATTGCTCTCTCCACCACAGAGGCGGAATATATTACTGCTACAGAGGTTTGCAAAGAGATGTTGTGGATGAAAGAATTCTTACATGAATTGGGGCTGAAACAAGAAAGCTATGTGGTGTACTGTGACAGCTAAAGCAACATCCACATGTGCAAGAACCCAACTCTTCATTCCAAGTCAAAGCACATAGACGTCAGATACCACTGGATTAGAAATGTGTTTGAAGAGAAGCAACTGAAGCTTCAGAAAGTTCACACATATGACAATGGGGCAAACATGTTGACGAAGACTTTGCCAAAAGAAAGGCAAGAGGTTTACCGATGCCTGGTCGGCATGACTACACACTGAGAAGTCACGGGGCAGCCTCCCTTATGGGCTGAAGGGGGAGGTTGTTGGGCACATGGCCCAGTCTTTATTTTTCAACCCATGGCAGCCACCGGTCGACCGACCGGGAAGTTACGATCGACCGTCGGACCTTTTCCGGCCGACCGAATCTTCCAGGAAGCAAAATGTCTCGACCTGAGAATTTTCGGTCGACCGCCCCTATGGGTCCGGTCGACCGGTAGCCACGAGACAACCATCTTTGACTTCTTGTTCCATGTCCGAGAACAGATCTTTTACTTGGTTTATTTAATTCCAAAAGTCATGGGATTTGGCAGGTTTGGTGGATCTGGTCTCTGGGTTGTCCCTTGACCACCCTAGATGTATAAAACATCTTATTGGGGTCTAAAACCCTAGAGACAAGGTGATTTCAAGGAGGCCATCAAGAGTGGAAGAGAAGGGTTACTGTAGCTCCGGGAAGAAGGTGTTGCAGAAAAAAAAGAGGAAGAGAAGGGAAGATCTTCATCAGCTGAACATGTTTCTCACTACAGGGAAGATCATGTTTGCAGTAGGTTCTGCTTTGATCGAGTCGGAGAGTTCAGTTCTGTGACGACCCGAGAATCCGATTACCGGGAAGGCCCGATAACCCGAGACTCGCACCGCCGCCCACGAGCCGGGAGGGCTCGGAAGGGCTAAAAGGAGTGTGGAGGCACAAAGAAATAGGAAATAAAGCAGGACAATTCAACAATTAACAGAAATAAATAAACAACTACAACAGAGTCCAGTCCAACAGAAAGTACAGTCTAAAGCAGTAAAACGTACCACATGCCAAGTGAACACTCGACCCGGCAAGCTGGCAACTAAGAACCTCCGCTCCGCGCCCTCGAACCTCGAGGAAGAACAGCTACACCTGAAAAGCAGGGAATGAGTCTCCAAAACAGAGACTCAGCAGGGATCCCGCGGAACCCCAACCGGAAACGACGGCGGTAGCGGAAAGGAACGCTACAACTACAGCAGGAACAACAAACCGGTGGCCGGTCAAAACTCGGCACTATAGCTACTCCTACTGTACCAGAAACACACCCCAGACTCACGGTCAAGGGCTACCGAACTACACTAGTATCGCTTATCGAAGTGAAAAATCCACGGCAACCACGCCGTAGAGGCCTGTCTCCCAGAACACGGCCAACCTGGACACGCTGTCAAAAGTGCAACCCGGACACCTGGTCACGGGTACCGCACGACAAGACGCAACCTCGGTAAAGTCACTAGCACTAGCCTCACGGCACGAAAACCGACACGCGCCACGGCGAAACAATCGAAAACTCAACGGTCAACACGACCGAAACCCGAAGGTCGAAGTCACACGACTGACAGTCTGTCACTCTCTGTCCAGAACAGGAGTACCTCCCACTAGAAGAACGACCGGATGCGTCCGCTGACGTCTTACACCGCGTCACAAGTGTCTAGCTACGACGCCCTAGGCGTGAGACTCAGACACACACAGTAACCAGTACCACAACAAGGACTAGCTGGGGTCACGCTCGTCAGCGCGTGTCCTAAGCCCCCAACTACGTGTGCACACACAGACCATCTGCTCTAGGTCGGGTCCTCTAGCTGGCTTTCCCCCCCCACCGGACTATGGTGGCAAAGGCAAGGGGCCGACGGAAACCAGCCTAAAAACCGCGTCTCACCGGGTCGCGCTCTCCACCACTCCCAGGTGGGTCCGCACACGCGTGCGCAGGAAGCTACGACTAGTGGAGGATCACAGAAACGTGGACACAGAAACCACGCACGCACTCATTACGAGTAACACGGAGTAACAGGTGGCACGACGCCACCAGACTCTGGACAGCCCACTAGACCTACAACTCAACGGCCTTTGAGTCACAAGACTCGAGGTCAAGACCGTTGCACATGACAGCACTGAGCCGTCAATCTGGCCTAATCCCTAGGTCCAAAACCACAATGCGAAGACTCACGAGGCCAAGGGTCGACCACTGGGTCACAACCGGGTCGACCGGAGACCAACACAACGCAATCGGAACACTAGAAGGTCACTCGGACCCTTAAACTCACGGGAACGCTAATCGAGGTAAACCAAACCTCTGGACACCCAAAGACACGATCACGGAACTCCACGGGGTGTCCAGGACACACACGGCCCAAGGGGAGCACGATCAGCCGCAGACCGTCCGTCTCGGGCAGCCCGGCAGGCCACCCCAAGAACGCGCTACACATGCATAGCGCGTTAAGCAAGAACGCGCTATAGGTCCATAGCGCGACCAGACCAGGTCGCGCTATGATCCTATAGCGCGACAACCAAAAACGCGCTGGGACCCTAGAGCGCGACAAGAACCGCCTTACTGTTCATCTTCTCCGATGAACGCGCCCCGTCGGGGTAGCGCGACACTCAAGAACGCGCTACTGGAAGCTAGCGCGTTCTCAGTCCGCGCCCGAAAACGGTAGAAACGGCGGGAAAACCCATTCCACGCCCCGATCACCCCCGGGTGATGGGGAAACAAAGGGGGAAACATTCCCCAACCCCTCTGGCACCGAGAGGACCCATTTAAACCCCAAAAACACGATCAAAACACAAGATTCGGCTCACACCCCAAAAACATGCATCTTTCCCAAATCACCCCGTTTAGCCCGCTCGGCTCACCACGACCTACGAAACTCGCGGGAATTGAAGTACACGGGTTGAGGGTCCATCTCCCTACCTCCACCGAAGATTCGACGCACCGTGGACACCGATCCACGAAGAAAACGCCGCTTAAACCCTCGCCGGTTCACGATCCCACGAACCGCCTCCACCACCGCGATCCTCATCCCGTACCCGTCGCTCCACGCCCCACGAGCCACGCCGCCCCGCCCTCGCCGCCTCCGTCGGCCGCCCGGAGTGAGAGGGGGAGAGGAGAGAACGTGAGAGAAGAGAGAGGGAGGGAAGAGAGAAATGAGATGGGGAGAGAGAAAAAGGAGGTTATTATATAGAAAATCCGGAAATTCCCGAAAATACCGAAAAATCGAAAATCACATTTCTGCGATCCTCGGAACACACCGATCGCAACGGTACCACTCGCGCCCTGGTGAACAGCCCGGTTCACCCGTAACGAGGTTCCGAAGGAATTACCGAAACACACACCGGGAATCGGAAAACACACGCGGAAAAGCCGCGGAATGCTTCCGGGCCTCCGAAACAACTCCGGATCGCGCCGATCCGAACACGAAAGATGTCCGAAACGAAATTTCGGGCACTTCAGAGTCGGACACTCTGAAAAAACCAGATCCAGGACCCAAAAACAAGGATCCGAAAGATCCAGGGCATTACAGCCCTCCCCACTTAAAGAAATTTCGTCCTCGAAATTCAGGACAAGCACAGGAACAGGGGAAGAACGCCGTAACTCACTGACAACGCCGTCAGAACCCCAACACAGAAAATCTTGATTCTCGCAAAAAGCACCGATCATGAGGGATACGGCCAGACCATAATCACGAACAACGCCACGCTCCGCACGCCGCACACACATCGGCCACTAGAGCAGGCATAAGACAAGGGCACAAGTCTGGTATCACCTCAAACACAACGGAAAACACCCACGGCATCGCTGCCACCCTCTCGCTCACCGAGGGAACGCAATCCTCGCCACAAGAACCAATCCACCGGTCAACGCCCACGCTCGGCGGACCAACCAAACGCCAGCTTCACAACCGCTGATCGATCTCACACCCTGCACCAGGGGTAACCAATCACTGAGCTTCCATCAGCTCACACCTCAGAAACGGCCACCAGAAGGCCTCGCTTGCACGCCGCTCTCTCCATTCTCGAACCCTTACGACCAGCATCTTCTGTCTCTGAAAAGACCATCCACTGGTCGCCAGACATTCGCCAACGGAAAACCTCCACCGGCCCAGCAGGCACGATCCAACACATGACAGGCCATCTGCTGACTCACGCACAGACCAACACCACCTCCAATCTCGAACCTCACGCCAACTCTACCCTCTCAGGGGAGCACTGCGAAACCACATGACTCCATCTCCACACAGTCCTCACGTCACTCGACTCAGACTTACGCGGAATCCTCCCTTGCTGGCCACAGACTGAGGATCAACATCCAACGCCAACGTCTCATCAGCGACCACTCTCCGACGCCAATCTCACGAAAAAAGGCCTCCGCCCACAGGCGTCACTCTTCCATCTGGTCTCATCAAATCCTTCGATCAATCCAAATGGACACCTGCCAATGCCATGAACCACAATATCTCAAGCAACGGCATGCCAACCAACATGTCTCACACCGTCGGAGACAACGCACACCGATGAACCAATCCTCCACTGCTCTACACTTCTCAAAAATCCACCCGCAGCAACCAACGCTACGATCCACGCACTCTGATCCACACGCACAGCCACCACAACGCCAACTCGAGATCCACCATCTCGACAACCATCTGCAACCCCGCAGACTCCGATCCTCCGCACATCGGAAACCACAACACCAACCGTAATTCTCGCGAACACCGCCCAGCCGGCACTCATCCTTCCGAAACAGCGCCAACACCCTTACACATCAGGGAACGGGCAATGATTCTCACAGGCAACCACCTTGCCAAAACGCGGAACGTGTCTCGCACGGATTTCACGGCGCACAAAGGCCAACCAACCCGGACGCACAGTGCAAGACGACGAACCTTGGCCAAATGCAATCTCTCCAACCAAAGGAGAGACCAATCGCACCTCCGACCAACGGAAGGAAAACTCCGCACTCGACCTGACCTCGAGCCTCACGCATGCTGGGAATAGCACCTTCCAGCACCAAGAAAACTATCACTTCCGTCAGGTCAGCTCCTCCGACAACACTTACCAAGTGTCCCGTCGGACCATGATCACAACATCTCTCGATGCACCACCGCTACAATCCCCCGAACTGCAACACGACCGCCGACAACCTCTGCCCAACGCAACACAACCAGGGCCACCACTCAAGGGAGAAAGCTCTCGACCTCGATCTTTAGACCCCACGCCGGCACGAAAGCCGTGAACAACAACCACCTTCACAGCGCCGCACAACGCACTCAAACTCTCAAGCGAGAAACAAAGCGAAAAACATGCACGAAATCCTATGCCAACTGCTGACTGTACTGGACCTTACGGACTCTGATCACTGCAATATCTCGAATTCCTATGTACGTCCACAACCACTGCTCTGATACCAGCTGTGACGACCCGAGAATCCGATTACCGGGAAGGCCCGATAACCCGAGACTCGCACCGCCGCCCACGAGCCGGGAGGGCTCAGAAGGGCTAAAAGGAGTGTGGAGGCACAAAGAAATAGGAAATAAAGCAGGACAATTCAACAATTAACAGAAATAAATAAACAACTACAATAGAGTCCAGTCCAACAGAAAGTACAGTCTAAAGCAGTAAAACGTACCACATGCCAAGTGAACACTCGACCCGGCAAGCTGGCAACTAAGAACCTCCGCTCCGCGCCCTCGAACCTCGAGGAAGAACAGCTATACCTGAAAAGCAGGGAATGAGTCTCCAAAACAGAGACTCAGCAGGGATCCCGCGGAACCCCAACCGGAAACGACGGCGGTAGCGGAAAGGAACGCTACAACTACAGCAGGAACAACAAACCGGTGGCCGGTCAAAACTCGGCACTACAGCTACTCCTACTGTACCAGAAACACACCCCAGACTCACGGTCAAGGGCTACCGAACTACACTAGTATCGCTTATCGAAGTGAAAAATCCACGGCAACCACGCCGTAGAGGCCTGTCTCCCAGAACACGGCCAACCTGGACACGCTGTCAAAAGTGCAACCCGGACACCTGGTCACGGGTACCGCACGACAAGACGCAACCTCGGTAAAGTCACTAGCACTAGCCTCACAGCACGAAAACCGACACGCGCCACGGCGAAACAATCGAAAACTCAACGGTCAACACGACCGAAACCCGAAGGTCGAAGTCACACGACTGACAATCTGTCACTCTCTGTCCAGAACAGGAGTACCTCCCACTAGAAGAACGACCGGATGCGTCCGCTGACGTCTTACACCGCGTCACAAGTGTCTAGCTACGACGCCCTAGGCGTGAGACTCAGACACACATAGTAACCAGTACCACAACAAGGACTAGCTGGGGTCACGCTCGTCAGCGCGTGTCCTAAGCCCCCAACTACGTGTGCACACACAGACCATCTGCTCTAGGTCGGGTCCTCTAGCTGGCTTTCCCCCCCCACCGGACTCTGGTGGCAAAGGCAAGGGGCCGACGGAAACCAGCCTAAAAACCGCGTCTCACCGGGTCGCGCTCTCCACCACTCCCAGGTGGGTCCGCACACGCGTGCGCAGGAAGCTACGACTAGTGGAGGATCATAGAAACGTGGACACAGAAACCACGCACGCACTCATTACGAGTAACACGGAGTAACAGGTGGCACGACGCCACCAGACTCTGGACAGCCCACTAGACCTACAACTCAACGGCCTTTGAGTCACAAGACTCGAGGTCAAGACCGTTGCACATGACAGCACTGAGCCGTCAATCTGGCCTAATCCCTAGGTCCAAAACCACAATGCGAAGACTCACGAGGCCAAGGGTCGACCACTGGGTCACAACCGGGTCGACCGGAGACCAACACAACGCAATCGGAACACTAGAAGGTCACTCGGACCCTTAAACTCATGGGAACGCTAATCGAGGTAAACCAAACCTCTGGACACCCAAAGACACGATCACGGAACTCCACGGGGTGTCCAGGACACACACGGCCCAAGGGGAGCACGATCAGCCGCAGATCGTCCGTCTCGGGCAGCCCGGCAGGCCACCCCAAGAACGCGCTACACATGCATAGCGCGTTAAGCAAGAACGCGCTATAGGTCCATAGCGCGACCAGACCAGGTCGCGCTATGATCCTATAGCGCGACAACCAAAAACGCGCTGGGACCCTAGAGCGCGACAAGAACCGCCTTACTGTTCATCTTCTCCGATGAACGCGCCCCGTCGGGGCAGCGCGACACTCAAGAACGCGCTACTGGAAGCTAGCGCGTTCTCAGTCCGCGCCCGAAAACGGTAGAAACGGCGGGAAAACCCATTTCACGCCCCGATCACCCCCGGGTGATGGGGAAACAAAGGGGGAAACATTCCCCAACCCCTCTGGCACCGAGAGGACCCATTTAAACCCCAAAAACACGATCAAAACACAAGATTCGGCTCACACCCCAAAAACATGCATCTTTCCCAAATCACCCCGTTTAGCCCGCTCGGCTCACCACGACCTACGAAACTCGCGGGAATTGAAGTACACGGGTTGAGGGTCCATCTCCCTACCTCCACCGAAGATTCGACGTACCGTGGACACCGATCCACGAAGAAAACGCCGCTTAAACCCTCGCCGGTTCACGATCCCACGAACCGCCTCCACCACCGCGATCCTCATCCCGTACCCGTCGCTCCACGCCCCACGAGCCACGCCGCCCCGCCCTCGCCGCCTCCGTCGGCCGCCCGGAGTGAGAGGGGGAGAGGAGAGAACGTGAGAGAAGAGAGAGGGAGGGAAGAGAGAAATGAGATGGGGAGAGAGAAAAAGGAGGTTATTATATAGAAAATCCGGAAATTCCCGAAAATACCGAAAAATAGAAAATCACATTTCTGCGATCCTCGGAACACACCGATCGCAACGGTACCACTCGCGCCCTGGTGAACAGCCCGGTTCACCCGTAACGAGGTTCCGAAGGAATTACCGAAACACACACCGGGAATCGGAAAACACACGCGGAAAAGCCGCGGAACGCTTCCGGGCCTCCGAAACAACTCCGGATCGCGCCGATCCGAACACGAAAGATGTCCGAAATGAAATTTCCGGCACTTCAGAGTCGGACACTCTGAAAAAACCAGATCCAGGACCCAAAAACAAGGATCCGAAAGATCCAGGGCATTACAAGTTCTGTTTGAATCCCAGTTATTCTCTTGTAATTTTAACTCAAGTCTTGACAAGAGACTTTGAGTAATCTGTATTTTCATTACATTCATATTGAAGTTTCTTCTCTGACTTGTCCGTGATTTTTCCCTTTCCCATTGGAGGGGTTTTCCACGTAAATCTTGGTGTTTCATGTGGTTGTATTCTGATTAATTTTTTCGCTGCGTTATCCGGTCAGTCTAGTTTTGTTCGTACACATAAGTCCGTGTATTTAAACCCATCAACATGTCATTTTCTTGGATGGGAAAGCAACAGCAATTCAGAGGCCTGTTGGATGACCAAATGCATCTCATATTTGGTTCTAAATTTCACAAAGAGTTCAGATATGCTAACGCTATTTACTCTATTCAGTTGCATTCAATCGAAGGTAGTACTTTTGTTTCCACATATTTCTTTTCTTACCATCCAGCCATCACTACCTTGTTACAAGCTTATTCCTCTATCTTTGCAAAGCCTAAGGGACTTCCTCCTGCTAGGAAGTATGATCACATTATTCCCCTTGTTGATGAATCAAAAGCCACTTCAGTTCCTCCTTATAATCGGCATTCCCCATTTCATAAAACCATCATTGAACAGTAAGTTAGGGACCTCATGGCTAACCCCCACCTCCATCACAATAACAGCCCATTGTCAGCTCCTGTTCTTCTTGTCCAAAAGCATGAGGGTAACTGGAGAATGTGCAATGATTATCGTGCTTTAAACTAGCAAACTATTAAAGAGAAGTACCCTATTTCCCTTGTTGATGACTTGCTAGATGAGTTATTTGGGGCTCGATATTTTTCTAAGCTAAGGTCCGGGTACCATCAAATTCGAATGTCTCCTACTGACATCCACAAAACTACCTTTAGGACTCACGAGGGGTATTATGAATTTTTGGTCATGCCCTTTGGTTTGTCTAACGCACCATCTACATTTCAAAACCTTATGAATGATACTTTTAGACCCCACCTCCGCAAGTTTGTCTTGGTCTTCTTTGATGACATCTTGGTTTATAGCAAGACCTGGACTGATCATTTAGTCCACTTGGAAACCATTCTTAAACTTCTCTTAGAAAATCAATTATACGTAAAGCTTTCCAAGTGTGAGTTTGGTGTGACCTGAGTTATTTACTTGGGCCATGTTACATCTGAAGGAGGGGTATCCATGGAAGGTAATAAACTGAAGGCAATTCTGGATTGGCCGACACCTAGGAATTTGAAGCAGTTAAGAGGGTTCTTTGGCTTAAGTGCTTAACAGGGTATTACAGGAAATTTGTGAAGGGTTATAGGAAAATTACAACTCCACTCACACACCTACTCAAAAAAGATAATTTCCATTGGCCTTCTACAGCTACAATGGCATTTTGGACATTGAAACCAGGTGATGACTTCTGACTTGTTTTAGCCTTACCTAATTTCAATGAAACTTTGGCTATATATTGAGTGTGATGCTTGTCACTCTGGTCTGAGAGCTGTTCTAATGCAACAAGGTAGACATGTTGCCTATTTGAGTCGAGCTTTTAATGATATATAGAAGGGAATGTCGGTTTATGAGAAAGAAATGGAAGCTATTATATATGATGTTCAGAAGTGGAAGTCTTATTTGATTGGCATAAGGTTTGTTATATGCACTGATTGATCGTCAGAGCTCAATGCATCTATTACAACAAAAAATCCATACTCCAGCACATCAGTGCAGGCTTGTCAAATTACTAGGTTTTAACCCTATACTACAATGGAGGCCATCACAACACGGCTGGCAATGCATTGTCCAGAAAATATGAGGACCCTTCCCTTGATGCCATCTCAGTGGTAGTACCAGACCGGTTTTCTGTAATCCAAAAGAGTTACTTGGAAGATACTCATTTCCTTCGGTTGTTGAAAGATTGGAATGATGGAGCTTTAGTCCCCCAGAAAAATTCCTTGTGGGGAGGTGTTTTGTTTTATAAAGTTCGCATACATCTACACAAGCATTTTCATATGATACCTGATATAATTTTACATGCTCATCATGCATGATACTTCAGAATGTGCACATGTCCATGCATGCGGCTCAAGTTTTCGGTTGCAACTTAAATTAAGTTCCTCTTCTTACATATAAATACAGATGAAGACGTAGTAAAGCTTTCCTAGTGTGCTGTATAATTAAACGCCTTTGTTTTTGTCATATCAAGTATTGGTTGTGAGAGAAACTACAGCCTGCCAATGAGAGAATTGGGATATTACAATAATGGCTAACACTGATCTGCTGAAGAAATCATAAGCTATAGCTTAATTTGTTTGTTGTCTACGACGGGTTAATTTTATGGGTAATTTTGTCATTACCTTTGGTGCATCGATTAATTTTATGGGTTAATATATATATATATATATATATATATATATATATATATATATATGGGAAATGTATATATATGTATCCAAGACAGAAAGGCACAATACCCCTTAAACATTTTTCTTATCGGATTTTCCATACAACTCTGCAAAAGGAAACGATTCGGTGCTTTGCTGTTGTTGTATACCAGTTTTTACAGACCTGAATCAATGAAATGGTCTCATGACATTGTAACATACATACATCAAATGGCATATTTTGTCGTACCGTTGGCTACAAGATCAGTGACAACGGGGCTTTGTTGTTAAATTGACAACGACTGGGGAGTGATCCACAGTCAGAGCATATATATCTTGTGCATTTAGACTATGGAAATGGCAGGTATCAATCTTTGGTAAATATAAATTAACAGACCTTTTGACAACTTCGGTCTTGACCCTAGTTTGAGGAGGGCCGGAGGGATGTTAGAAGTCGAATGTCCCAAGAAGGAATAGTTACAGGGGAGTTCTCCTCTCCCAGTCAAATACCAAACAAGAAGAGCATTTTTTTTCATGCATGGATACCCACAATAGAATTTTATTTACTCAGATATTTTCTAAAATGATAGTGTTGTAAATATTTTCCTTGAAGAAAAATTTGGCATGATTACTGTTTTCTAAATTCAGGTCGAGTCTTCAGTAGAATTTCGGTGGGTTCGGAGAATCCTCGGCCCTAGTTTCAACCCACGTCGGTCTAATTAATCGTCATCGATCGAATCGGCTCAGCCAATTCAACCCAACTTGCTTGAATTGGGTTGAGACTGGGTTCAACCTTACTAGCTATATAGTATGTGGCAATCGAATTCGCTTAATTCGCTGTAACTTTCTGGTTTTCGTCTCAGTCCCCACGAATAATCCAATTTCACATAAGCCCTCTTAATTTAATCATTATGTTGTAGCATTAAAAAATCTTACCTCACTCAATGCTTGACAAACTGATACGATACGTCTCCTACTGCACGTATCGGACTGTACTAACTAATGATTAGTACGATCGGTGCGTAATATATAATCAGTATGTTATTTATATCTTCTAAATTTTATATATTTTATTTTATATTTCAGATATCTCGATCATAAGTAGATTGGTTAGAAGCCTTTCGTTTACTTGCGAGAAGCAAGTGACATTCCTAAAATTTGAACTCAACACCTCTTGTATCTTATAAAGAGGTTACAAACTAACTAACCAACGGAACTAGAAATTTTTTAAAACAATTTACAGATCACATATATATGAAATATTCTATTTCACCTCGCTACGTAATGGTGTCGAATCGTATCATCATACCATACCGATAAAAAGTCGATACGACCGGCCTTTACCTCACCTTAAAATTAGTACCTTCAAACTTTTCAAAGGCACACTGACTAATGTAGGAAAACGTTCCACAAAAAGGATGCTTTTCCAATAAGAGTGAGATTGAGGGGACTTTCTACGACGTGTACAGATATTAGGGAACTTTCCCATGAGAATTAAGGCCACGTTTGGAGCGGAGATAAGTTTCTTCTAATTTTGTAAAATCTACCTAATGTACCATGTGTCATATGTCAGAGGATTTTTAATCATTTAGAATCCTTATAATCCTCTTTACACTTGCTTTTACATATTCACAATGGAACACACTTTTGTTCCTACAATCTCTCCCCTTGAAATTAACACCCCTGACTCAAAAGGCTATGCATACGTGAGATATTTGATAAAGATTAAATCATGTCGGAGATTTCAATGATTGGAATCCCCGCCAGCGTTGTTCTCAAATGCGTCCAAACTACACTTGAGGGATAAAAATTAATTTGAAAAACCCTCCTTTTGTTGAATATTCACAGCCCATTAATATTATTGATGGTGGAAACTTTGTTTGAAAATAGTATGATGTTTAAGATGAGCCAGTTCCTAATGGTCCATGAAGCTTACAATAAAATTGAGCCAAAAAAAATGGTCCTAATTAGGATGAGTGCTCTTGGAACCCTATCTGATGTTTAAACCGACCAAACTAAACCTAAATCTATTTAACTGAATTGATAATTTGTCAGTTGAAGCTAAGTTGAGTTCATATTTTTTTGGTAGGTTAAGTTCTTTTTTTACTTAAACGGAGAGGGGAAACCGGATCTTAAACTCGGAACCTCTCCTTTGCAAAAGGAGAGAGTGTCCGCTCCGCCACAGGCCAGGGACTAAGTTGAGTTCATGTTGTTTGTGAATTGGCCTGAATTAACAGTGGCTTGATCAGTTGTCCTCAACTCACCACGGCCTATCCCTGTACACCAATTTAACTTGTAACGAAGAAGACACACTTCGAGTTTTGAATGTCAGGGATAGCTCTCTATGGTCACAACAATTGTTGGTCAGAAGATCACATAATCAAATCAATAAATTTGGTCATGGAGATCAAAGCGGATGAGTCAAGACTTGTTATGACGAGTATAATAACAACGGGCCCAACAGGATGGAGACTTCAAGACAACATGCCAAATGTGCCCACCATAAGAATCATCTCCACCAGGTGCCATTTCTTTTCTTCGTCACAGTTATCAGAAGAGTGCATTTGGCGCCATGCCCTTTGGAGTTGCCGGCCTGCTCGTCGGAATCACCCGGCCTCCCCATCTTTCTTCTCGATCACAGCCTCCTGATACATAATTAATAAAACACATCTCACTTCACCACCTCCCGCCTGCATCCTATTCCTTCCTCTACACTCTACAGAACCCTCCCCTCTTGTGTTTGATGAGGTGTGTATATATATATAGAGTAGCTGAAGGTGGGTGTGAGAAGGTGCAAAAAGAAGAACACCATCAACCATGAACATCGGCGGCGCCGGAGGTCGGCGGCGAATCATAGCGCCGTCGGGTACAGGCAGCCAGAAAGATCGAGAGGATGACCTAGTCCTCTTCCGGGAGATGGTCAGGCGTGAGAAGGAGAGGAACTTCAGCCTCCTCCAGCCCGTAGTCTCCGAGGAGTTTGACCACAACAATGGTAAAGCTTTGAAGGTCATTTAGTTTGGCATAAAATACTGCAAAATATTTAAATCTATAGATTCTTATTGCTTGGGTAGATGTAAAATATAGAAATCTGTCTGTAGATGTTCTTTTTTAGATGATTTAGAATACCAAAATCTAGAATCAGGATCAACGATTTTATCACAAAAACTCTCATTTTTTCTTCTTAAACGGAAACAGCTACGTACTAAAATTGGTGAGTAATTTCAATTTCTAATCGTTGCTCTGTTTTACAGCAATCCAAACAGCCCCGTAATAACTCTACTTACGGACACATGTTTCATTCATTTGAGTAGTCCATCTCTCCAGTTAGCAACTTAACGCAGTAGTTTGATCTGACGAAGTTTCTTTCCTCCGTCTATGTAATTCAGAAGGAAACAAAGTTCTGATATTTGTTAGCCTTTCTAGCTATGCATGAACTGAGTTCTCAAAAGATTGTGCCAAGAAGAGTTCTTTGACTGATTTAAAGAATGGGATCACAGGGATCTATCCATACCCACTCTACAGAACCCCGTCGTGGAAGAAGGGATTGGCACTTGACCTTCCTCTTCCTGCGGAAGGAGAGAAGAACGACTACGATTGGTAACTGAGGGGGAAAAAGAAGCCTTCTTTCTTCCACGATAACATAAATCTCTTCATCATGAAGCTGACTGCCAAAGTTTGTCATTTTTCCCCTCCTTGATGCGTCTGACCCCTCAGGCTGAAGACCCCGCCGGCAACTCCTCTCTTTCCTTCTCTGGACATGGAGGCGAACAACCCCAACCTTACACTCCAGAGGGAGATCACCATCCTCCAGCCTCCCAAACCTTCTCGGGTATGTATCCACGCCTGTGCTTCCTGGTCCTTTTTCTTTTCCTTCCAACCCAGCGGATGGCGACCGTTCATGGAGAGCTTGGAAACTACCCTGGTTGCAGTTTGCAGGGAAGAGAGAGGAACCAAAACCCATCAGCAGGCAGAAGTCCCCGGCCCCAGGTTTCACTTCCTCCAGAACAAAGAACCCGATTCCAACAGGTAAGTCACCACAGATGGTGGAGTCGAAGGCGGCAGCTGCGGAGAGGGGAAGAATTAGAAGGCTGAGTCCAACGGGGGGAAGCAAAGATGTCGCGCAGCAGGACAGCGAGCAGAATGGCCCCGTCGGCGCAGGTAATGGATCAGGAATAACGGAGGTGGGGAGCCTGGTTGTGGGTAGTCGGATGGTTGAGAAGGTGATGAAGGCGAGGAGGGCAGCGGCGGCGGGAGGAGGCGGGGAAGGAGGAGAGGGGAAGGGTGTGCAACCGAAGGAAAGAGGAGCGAAGGAGACTTCGAGCTACCATCGCCATGCGAAGTTGCTGTCTCAGAGTCCGCATGACACGGGGATGAAGCAGCATCCCACGGTAAGAGTCTAGTCAACGTCAGACTATGTCTTTAATAAGGGGTTTTTTTGGCATGAAAATATTGGTAAATTAAAATTTATAAAAATATATTTATAAAAATATATTAACAGATTTGTGATTGTGTAAATTCAGATTATATAAAAAATCACGGTAAGATTCTAATCAACGTCAAACTATGTCTTCAATAAGGGGTTTTTTTGGTATGAAAAATATTGTAAAATTAAAATTTATAAAAAAATATTTTTAAAAATATATTAACAGATATGTGATTGTGTAAATTTAAATTATATAAAAAAATCATATTTATTTATAGATATATCACTTATTTTTGTTAAAAATAAAAAAAAATCACACTTAAATATTATTTATGTATTATTTACATTACCACGATGATATGTCTATTAATGTATTTTTAAGAATATTTTTTATAAATTTATTTATAACAATAATTTTTATATAAAAATATCTTTTTTATATATTAATCTGATTTTAAAATTTTAAAAATCAAAAAATAAACAAACGTGAAAGTTGATCATGTCAAAATCAAGTGAGTCTTGATAAGCAGAGGGCATTAGCTCATTTGTTTCTTCACCTCCCTATCTTTGGGGAGCTTTTTCATTCAAAATGCATCTTTCGCGATCGTGCAAATGGAGGGTTTAACTTATAAATTTGTGAGAGCCTATGTCTAAATATTCTCCATAGTTGGTGACGCCCCCGTAAGAAATGTATTCTCCATGATAAGTCTCTTGATTCAGATTAGTCGTCTACTTAAGTAGAATTGGGTACACTTATATCGAATGAATCCTCACAACTATATAAAAAGACCCTCTTATTGGATGAGTTGTGTCAAATGCCATAGAACTCGTCAAGCATAATCTCTTCAAACATAAAGAAGTGGTAAATAGATCTCTCAACAGTCTAATCAGTCCTGACTCTATGACACGTGAAAAAAAAACATGTGAGTTTGTAAAAATCGTAGGAGTAAAATATACATGGCATGAGTTTGAGACCTAAATTCTCCTGTCAAAAATAGGAAGGGATAAAATGTGGACTATCTTATTGATGTTAATGGAGCCACATCATGTGTTCTCAACCAGACTGGCTGGCCCAAGTCTGAGCTTATCAGGTAATGTTAAGTCTAATTATTTTTTGATAGTCCAAGAGTACTTTTCAAATCA
Organism: Amorphophallus konjac; assembly: GCA_022559845.1. Taxonomy (NCBI): domain Eukaryota; kingdom Viridiplantae; phylum Streptophyta; class Magnoliopsida; order Alismatales; family Araceae; genus Amorphophallus; species Amorphophallus konjac. Next base: position 34,042,392 of record CM040128.1, on the reverse strand, counting down.
CCAAGTCGAGGGCTCTCGGCTCTCAGAGACAGGCTGATCCTTTTCTTGGCCCATTTATTATTTTTGAATCTTACTTATCAGAAGTATTGCAATGAATTTACAAATTAATTTACAGTAAGATGATACTTATGCTTTTAACTTTTAGGTAAATATCATATTAGTCAAAATAATCAAAATGTCTTGAGATCTATCTATTTGTAGAGGTATGGTTGTACATATATAGGAACCTTCGTCTTTATGCTCTTATTTCCTTTGCAGGGCATAATAAGAAAATCAGCTAATGTGCATCAAAAGCAAGAGGGGGGGCGTCCAAAGAGTTTGGCGTCCAAGAGCAATACGTCTAGTTTGGCATCGACACCCCGAGTGAACCCTAGACATGAAGACAAGGACGACAGAAATCTCCTCAAAAAAGCGGCTGACAGACACAGATGTGCTATGTGCTAGAGACATACGCACGCACACACACACACACACACACACACTCTCCAAAACTTCTATGCCAGTTCTTGATTAACTAGAAAGGAATTTATTACTAGTTATTGCACATGTGCTAGAAAATGATTTTTCTTTGGATGGGGCTATCTCTCATGTGAAGTTGGTCTTTGTTGGACTAGTAATATTAAGACGTGTCCCTTCTCTTGCACGTTAAGATGTGCAATAAGTGTTTATCTTTATTTTTATCGTGTAGAACTTGACTTTATAAGATTGACCGAGCTAAGGAGTTAGGACAATAGTGTGCAAAGTTTCTTGGTTGACGAGTCGAGTGTCAAGGCTGAGCGTCAAGTGACGGATCTCCTTAAGAAGGGTAGAGGCAACTATGGGGAAACTTTGAGGAGAGAGTCAAGCGTTGACAACCGAGTCTTCCTATACAAAGAAAGAGAAGTCCTCGACGGAGATAATATGTCCCGAGAAAACCTTCTGATAGTTAAGTCAACACAGAGAGAAAGGCTCAATAGTGAGAGGCTAGAGGGAGTTAGACTTTGAGAGCATACATGAGGGTAGAGAGGAGTAAATATTGGAGTCTCATTTACCTACTTGGAGGAGATCGTTGTGACTTATCTTTATAGTCTTTGAGTTGAGGAGAATTAAATGTCAACCTTAGCACCAAGACGAGCGTGCATGCAGGGTCATACCACGTATGCCCTAGCACATTGTCCGTTAAGAAGTGCCAAAGAAGGCAGTCGTAAAACAACGAGTGGTAGGCGACAAGCGACCTGTGAGTTTAGTGACGGAGCGATGTGCGACATGTGTCGGGCGATGTGCATAGACGGCGATAGAGCGGAATGTTTGACCACCTATCACTTGACCGTACGTGCGTGGCATGCTAAAATGTGTTGTCCTTAACGAGGTTGAAATTAAAAAAAAAAAGTGGGAGGCATCCAAAGTGATGAGAGAGTGCCATGTATCTTGATTCGATGGGTCGTGCTAAAAGCCCACCTCAAGAGTGAAGAATTGGAGTAGGAAGACGTGAAGGTTCGTTGGGATATTTAATATGATGTCTATCATCCCTTTCTATTTTTTTCCCTTCTCATCAAAATCCGTACATACTGTCTAGTGGTTTAGCATCTAGATTCACTCATACATGTATTGGTTATGTTCATTAAGAATTCTCCAATCAAAAGTCAGATTATTTTCTCGGAACTGTTAATATTTTCACAATTGAAACAGAAACGAGATGATTGATTTTCTTCCCTTTATTCAGTAAAATCTTAACTACTAGCTTTACAATCTCAATCTGCCCTTCCACATGTCTTGCTATTTGAATACGACTCCCTTATTAAAATTGAGCACTAAATTCTTGGCACACCGTGTGATTCATCAATTGTAGCCTAATAAATCTGATGGATAACTTTATTTTTTTAGAGAAGTTTCTATGAACAATGTAATGTCCAAAGATATGTGTGTGATTTCAATATGGATGCAACTTGCTTTAGTTGGATCACATTCAAATCAAATTATATTGAGTTTTTCTTTTAAAGGAAAAACTTAAATGAGTAATACTCACTCCACACATGGGATAATTGCACATATTGGGTTGTGCAATGGTTTTTTTTAAAAAAATATATCCTAACTTTCAGGTCCACCCACCCTACATGTGTATACAAAGGACATTTGGGTCGAACAACTTTTTTTTTATCGAGTCACTTACTGGGACCCACAAAACTCAAGGCCTTACACTCTCCCAAGTAATGAGGGAGCCAAAGTTTGAATTGGAGACCTCATAATTCCTCACGAGACGAAGAACTAACTGGGCGACCCAACTAGTTCATTTGGGTCTGACAACTTAAAAAATCAACAAGAATGAAAAATATTAATCAAAAATAAAAAATAAAGACTTTTAATTTTTAAGCCATCCAATTGAGATGTACATTGTATGGACGTGTACGTTTGATGGGCCCATAGATCAAAATATTTTTTTAAAAATAAAAAATAAGAAGATTTACTACACACCCTAGTGTGCAATTAAACTCAAGTGTACATCAGTCGAACTCATCCTAAATTTAGTCGAACTAAAGTTGTGGCAAATTTAAATCGGATAATCCCAAATTTCATAAATCTTTTGGTGCAACTTTATGTCGTGGCTCACTAAATAAAAATGAGAAAAAAAGATGTTTTCCATTTCAAATAAATTCATATGTAAATACGTAAGAATTTGGGTCAAATTCTTTTGGCAGAAGTTAATGGGACCGCAAGACAAAATACAAATGATGGAATGCTTTCCTTTTTCCATCTCAACATTTGCTTAATTTGAGTTTAAATGTGCTAAAATTAGGTTTAAATTGGTCAAACTTGGAGTGAAAAGGATTGAACTTGGCCTAAATTTGGGTCAAGTTGGGTGATCTATTCTATTCCGTTAGGTCGAAACGGTTTGACCCGACCCAAGGGAATGGCTGAACTGACGAATCTCGATTTGGAGTGTAGCTCGCTACACAATCTATTGTGTTGCACATCCTAAGTGTGCATGATTTTTATTTTTTTAAAATTTTTTTGAAGTGGATCTTAAGGTATTATAATTTGAAGTGCAAGTGATGTAACTATTATATTATCTAAAAAGAAATAAAAAAGAAACCAAATCAAATGAATAGCGTTGGGCTCATTTTTTTTAAAAAAAATCGATATATTTTATTCTTAATTTTTTTAGATAATCGGATGGTGACGTGACTTGCACTTCAAGTTAAGATATCCTAAGATCCGCTTTAAAAATTTTTAAAAAATAAAAAAATGTAGACCCTGCACACCCTAGTGTGCAACAAGCCATATGCATCCCCAGTAACTTCAATTTATGAAACGTGAAAGAAGACTATTACTGGGCCAACGATCTGGCCGACTCCTGAGCCTCTACATAGCACACTGTAAATAATTTAGACATGTCAACAGAGTGGATACAAAGCGAATGTATGACTATCCGTATCCGCTCAGTTTTAAAATTCGAATTATCTGATTTCGATATGTTATCCGACATATAGTTATATTGTTTATCTGTATTTGATTCGAACATAAATTTTAAATTATTTAAATTATCTGCTCCGATTTCAAAATACTCCACAAGTTTAACATATTTTACATGAAATTATTCTCAACTTTATTACGACGATGAATGAAAATAAGAAAAAATAATTCTAAGTAAAAATATATAAATTTTCTTCCACATTTTATATTTTTGGATTTATTATTAAAAAATACCTATTGTACGATATATGATACTACGTACGAATATTTTACGAAATGAATAGTATGATATATGTATCCGTTTGGACTCAAATTTAGATATTATCCATATTCGAGAAAATGGATATAAATTTAAATAGTATCCGTCAATGTGAACTCAGACTTAAAACGTGGATGCTCACATCAACCGCCATCTTGAAACGTCAGTGTACAAAAACTTATCAATAATATAGCGCGGTCTCTAAAATAGTTGTGTATCGTGATTCGATCATGTACCAAAGTTCTTATGAAAAAATAAGATATGCAACAGATCATGTCAAAAGAAAATTAATTGAGAGAGAAAAGTTGGTGATATAAATGATTAAAACTTCCAATTTAATGTTTGCTAACAAAAAGAATAGAAACACCCTCTTTTTCTTCCCACTTTCTTTGCCCCCATCATGTTTTCCTATAATTTTGAGATTTAGACGAGACCTAAGAAGTGCCAAACTTAAGTTAATATTAAATTGAAGAACCATATTTATTGCCATCTAATTTTTAAATTAAATGTCAAAAAAATAAAGATAATGAAGAAGATGAAAAAAACAACATCATAGTAAAATTTCTCCAAAAAGAAAGTAGACATATGTGACCATTAACATATTTGCTCTATATGGATATGACTATTTACCTAAATGGCTCTTCGTGAGGAGCTAATATATTATGTGACTAATCTTAGTCACCATCCGCATAATTAATGGTTGAGATAATTCCACGTCATTAACATGTATTTATTTCAAGATTTGGAGAGTGAGAATTGGAGAGATGAAAAATTATACCATGATGTGATCCAAACTATTAATTATGTAGATGATGAACAAATTTGGTCACACAATCCGCTCTCTTTTGAGAGAATCAAATTACGTCATCAAAATGAGTAACTAATTTCGTCACCAAGTTATTCAAGTTGATATTAATGACATCAACGAAAATAAATTAATGATATAACTCAATAATTGAAGCATTCACTAGACACCAACAATAAATAAATCGGATAGCTGTCCTCCATATGTAACTCAATAGACACTGGTCTCCTCTGATGATGACATCAATGAAAATAAATTAATGATATGACTTAATAATTGAAGCATTCACTAGACACCAATAATAAATAAATCAGATAAATGTCCTCTGCATGTAACTTAATAGACACTGACCTCATCTGATGAGAAGGTTGCAGATTCGAGTCTCAATTTTCCAGTGTACAACACTGAGATCGACCCTTCGTCATCCCTCGTGAGTTGTAAACTTGAGTTCAATTTAGATCTCACGTCCTTGTGATTTCCAATGTGCGTAATCCTTTGTCAATTGAAAAGAAAAAGAATTAACCAGATAACCCTAATCCGGAAAAGTCACTTGGGCTAATGTCAACGTTCATTATTTAAAAAGATTTTTTTACGTGAATTTCATGATTATAGGTGAAATCTCATCCTTGAAAATATATTAACATGTATGTTATTATTTTAAAATTATAAATATATAAATTTAGTTAAACATATATATCATTATTATTAAAAAAATGTATAAATATCTCATCAGAATTCAGACGTGACATATTTATAAAAATTTTAAAATAACAGTAATATATATTTTAATATATATTTTAATAATGATATATTTATAATTTTATCTATAACAATGATATTTATGAAAAAAATTGTTAATATCGTCAACATTGGTACGGTGCATTGCGCCAGTGCGTTAAGCTAGGGCAGCCATGTCAACACATATGCTGATACCGACACTAATGCCGTCAAGTGATCACCCTATAAATTCCCGCCCCCCTCTCTCCGCCCCCGGAAAAACCTTGAGAATTTCCCTCTCCGTTATTCTCCGCCTCACGGGCTCCTGGGAGCCCCCGCCTTTTCTTCTTCTTCTTTCCCTTTTCTCTCTTCTCCCCCTGCAAAACCCTAGCGCGAGCAGGAAGAATCGCAAGAAGGGCTCGATGCCGCACGAAACCCTAGATCACCAGTCCGCCGGGACCCCGCCGCCGTCCCCTCCTCCCGGCGACGGCGGCGCGTCCGACTCTGCGGGGCCGTCTCTCTCCAGGAACAGCTCCTCGAGCCGACTCAACGCCCAGGCGCCGGAGTTCGTTCCCCGCACGCCTCCGGCGGGCCACTCCCCGGGCCGGATGGAGCCGCGGATGGTGCAGATCCACCACCGCGGGCCCCCCCCGCCGCCGCCGCCGGTAGTTCACCTCTTTCACCCGCCCCCGCCCCCCGCGTTCCACCACGTCTCGGTGGTGCAGAACCAGTTCGAGTACTACGGGGGAGGGGGAGGGGGGTACAGAGAGCACGACGCAGTTCATCACGCTCCGGCCGATGCCGATCCTGCGTCTACCCCCCCATCGGCTGCAGCAGAGGTTCTCTCGGATGACGTCATCCAGAAGGTCACCAATCAGGTTGGTGCCTTCTTGATCTCCTAGTTTCATGCTGTGGTGATGGCGGTGCTCTTTAAGTGAACTGTGAAGTTAGATCAGATTGTTTTCTGGATGATATCGTCCCGGGAAGTTTTTTTTTAGAAATTAGATTAGTTGGGGGACAGATGAACCAATCGAGTTGCTACTATTCTTAAATTTGATGTCGAAGAAGTACGGATCACAAGTAGTGAATGTAAGTGGTTCTTGCATGGTATCTGTTAGTTTGGACGTTCCGGGAGATCTTTTATCTACGTTATTTCGCGTACCCATGCTCACAAGTCAGGATACTCCTTACATTTTACTGCAACCTGCTCTGTCCTCCACTCCCCTTTTACACTGTCTGGGAGATATGTTTTAGTTTGCCGGGTCCATAACACTGTGATCGCCTCCTTCTCAATGAAATGAGTAGGTCATTAATTTGAAGGTATGGAGCATCGATCTCTTCGCTGAAGCTTAGTAGCCAGTTTAATGCGAACTTTCACTTAATCGCACATTCCACCGTTTTTCTCGAAAGTAGCACTTTTTCCATTGAAATAGTACCTAAATGAGTGCAGGGGACAATATGCCAGTCCTCCATGGAGATGAGCTTTAGACTTTCTTTTTCTTCTGCAGAGAGATTTAGAATCCAAAAAAGGCACTTTGTTGATAATTGTTCTATTGATTTTGATGAAATGTAAAACTTGGGCTGGAAAAGAACAGTTGGAAGACAATGCTTTTTGAGGATCATCTATTTAATATAAGAGAATCATCAGGACTTTGATGCAAATGAAACTTTTTTCTCTGTTAGCAACTTAGCATATGAATAGTCAATTCTATCAGTCCAAAAATAATTTTGTCTGGATGCGGCAGGTAGAGTATTACTTCAGTGACATAAACTTGGCTACTACTGAGCATTTGATGAGGGTCATCAGCAAAGATCTGGATGGATTTGGTAAGAACTCAATGTTCGCTTAAACAAATTTCCTATGTGGTTGTGAATATTGTCTTCTTTTTCTTTTTATAAGAGCAATCTCAGGATGCATCCTAAGTAGTACAATATATCTGAATGTTCACATTAATACGTTTAGTTGCATGGTAAAAGCAAGAACTGAGTTATCAACTGGCATGTGTAATATAATATGTTAGAGCAATATCTGGGAAGGGAACCTAGTTTGGACTGCACATCTTCCACACTCATAAATCATGTAAGGATTCAACTTGTTGAAAGTACTTGAATTCTAAATTTGTGTTACACTCCACCACTATTATTGTGTACAAAAAAAGATACCAGTTAACAAGACATCATTGAGTTCTAGAATCACCACAGATGCTATCTGGAAAATAGATGGTTGCTGTTGCTTTGCTTTGGTTCAAGCAACTGTTCATGTAATGTTATTTGTTCTTAGTCATTGTCGGTTGCACTATTTGTTGTCAAAGAAGGGATCCCTATAAAAGAGCTGCATTGACAAGGTTTGGATCGTAGTTACTAGTTAGTTGAAATAATAATCCATTAAAATGTGATTTGAACATTAAAATGCTTCAGTTGCACTACTGGTTATGTGGGCATGAATCAGAAGTGTGATTTGTCCATTACAATGTTTTACTTTCACTATTTGATTTTGTGGTTATATCAATGGATTTGTCTCTCTTTATTGATATCAGTATCCCTTGTGTTATAGATCACCATGTTAGACTAACATATGTAGCAAGAATAATATTATCATACTGCATTTTCTTCATATTGTCTTAATTGATGAGACTATTGATGGTTTGAATGCTAAGTTAGAATGTTGGAGACATGTCTTGGAGTCTAAAGGTTCTAGAGTTAATAAGAGTGAGTCAGAGTTTATGCACTGCAATTTTAGTAATGAGAGTTAGATTTGTCAACCTGGTTGTATTGGTCACGGCTTGGTACAGTATGCTACGGTACTGTATTGTTACATACCGAGATGAAAGAATCCTTTTAATATAAATATTATAAGTTAAAAAATAAAATAATATAATTTGTTAGCTCAGTTGGTTAAGTGGGGTGATGTTTATATTGAGGTCATGGGTTTGAATCTTGACGGCTCCATGTTTTGAAGAAATTTTTTGACTTCATGTGTAAATAACAATGTAAAAAGCAAAGAAAAAACGTGCGTGTTGCACGTTTCGAACCCAAACCATCACACACAATTGAAACACCTCTAACTAACTTACCTAATAGTTAATATAGATATATAATAAAATATTAAATATTAAATATGATATAAGTAGTGTAGGTTGCGTACTATGCATCGGTCGTACCGGTCACCGGTTGATATGATCCGGTACGTGCGGTATGGGATGTATTGTACCAGTTTGTCAAACCTTGAATGAGAGAGTGGCACATGAAGACACGATTCTAATTGATGGATAAAATATTCCTAAAAGTAGTAGCTTTCGGTACCTAGAGTCTATCATACAAGAGAATGTGAAGATTTATGATGGGTGTTGCACACATGATTAAGACAGGCTGATTAAAATGAGGAGACGCATGTAGAGTCCTCTGTGATCGTCATGCACCCATCAAATTTAAAGGGAAGTTTTATAGAACGGCTATGAGCCCTGTTTTGTTATACAATACTTAGTGTTGGACAGTAAGAAAGGAACACATTCACAAAATGTGTGTAGCAGAGATGAGGATGCTGAGATAGATGTGTGATAAAATTAAGAAAGATATGATTAAGAATGAGCGCATCCGTGAGGACTTAGGTATAGCTCCACTTGATAGGAAAATGAGGGAAAATAGACTCGGGCGGTTTGGATATGTATACCGTCGCCCTAACTCAGTGCTAGTTAAAAGATGTAACCAAATCTTAGTGGACGTTAGTAAAAAAGCTCGGGAAAGCGTAAAATGAGATGGTGTGACGTCATTAGGAAGGACATTAACTTCTTGGGTTTAAATATGAATATAGCACTTGATAAAAATCTTTGGTAGAACAAGATTCATGTAGCCGACCCCAAATAATGGGATAAGACTCTGATGATGACGATGATGATGGGATGCCATGGGACTAGGGACCTATTCATGGGCATCTAATGGATATGCTGCATTGAGTCATTTCCAGTATACAAAACTATTTTTGAAGATGTGTTTCTTGCTATCTGACATAGTTTGTCCAGCCATATGTTTTCTCATGTATGATCCATGTTTTTTGGGACATCAACCTAGGGTTGTGATGAAAGAATCTTCTAGCTTATAGACTCCATAACAATTGCTTGCATTAGGAAGGACTCTGATGACATTTTTCCTGGAAAAATTTTGACCTTTGCTCGTAGCATCTTCAATAATAAGCATTAAGTGCCTCATTTTCAAAAAATAATAAGCATTAAGTGCCTTTTATATATGTAATGATTTGTTTCTTTCTACCTGTTGTCATAAGGAAACTATCTGAACCATGATTCTTAACGAATTTGGTTGTGCATTTTGAACAGTGCCTATTTCAGTCATTGCTGCCTTTAAGAAGATAAAAGCCCTTGTTAGCAATAATGCACAACTTGCCATGGCACTTCGAACTTCCTCAAAGCTAGTAAGCTTTCTTGCCCAGGATCTTTGCTGAAGGGGTTTATGTTTTTTTTCTCGTTGAATTATATGCAACTTTGCAAAGTGGATACTTTACTTATTGCTTAAATCCTTGCCATCAACCATGTGGTTTATGTTGAGTACCTAATAATGTTTCAGATCTTTTAACTATAAATTTTACTACTATACAGCTTGTTAGTGACGATGGAAAGAAGGTCAGGCGTCAACAGCCTTTCACCGAGACTGATTTAGAGGAATTGCAGGTCCGTTTACTGATATTTGTATGGCCATAGCTTTCCTTGTTGCTTGTGCTGTCATTAATGTTTGAATCTTTTCATTGTGTAGTCACGCATTGTTGTCGCCGAAAATCTACCTGAGGATCATTGTTACCAGAATCTCATGAAGGTTTTCTCTGTTGTTGGAAAGTAAGCAATAAGCAATTTGCATGTAATATATTTGATTATTTTATTTTATTGATAGGTCTCTTCTAACATCTATGCATAAATAATGTTATGTGGTAGTGTTAAAACAATCCGGACGTGCTATCCTCAAACTACCAATGGCGTGGCTTCTGCAACTTCTAAACCTGGAAAGATGGATATGTTTCTTGGTAACAAGGTAGTCTTTCTTCTGTTATATATAATGTCAAGTTGATGGAAGACAGAGCTTTATGTGGTTCAGAATTACAGATATAGAACCATTACCATTCGTCGTGGTAGGAATAGCTTTATTTGTGATGCTTCTCCTTGCTGCCTGCCTGGTTATGAATGATGTGAGACAGTAGCAGTGATGTAGTTTTGGAAATAGCGCTTCATTTGAATTCTTGTAGCCGTGGTGGACTTGTTTGAGTCTATTTGCATGATTAGGCAGTAAACTTTTTCCTTACAGAGAGAAACATTACCAAAATTATGATGGCATATTTCAATATGGTAAAAATCTGAGTCTGGAAGGGCTCTCTTTTCTATGTAAATTTGTAGGGTTTCCACTTGATTGGACGCCCTTTGAGGAACAATTTGGAAACAAACCATTGAGAAACCTTTAACTACTGGAAGGGCTCTCATTTTTACATCCAGAAACTGGTAAGGAGTTTTGTAGCCTATTTAAAAACCAATAAAAAGAGTTATTCCTATGAGCTTCCTACATGGAAAATCTTGAAGCTGTGGGCAATTTTCTCATCATTCTGATGTAGTCTGTTACTTGATCACAGCACATGGAACAACCTAATGCCAGCGAACATCTGAATTGTCTTTCTGAGGATAATGTGCATATAAACAGCTCTTCTTAAGGCGTTGGTGCAATTATGTGTAAAATGTAAACAAATAGATGTATGTTTTGTTGTTAGTGTAGCAGTTATATGCATATTGTGTAGGTTTGCACTCATCTAATATTTAGTTTCTATTTTTTTACTAGCATTAATACTGAACATACAGCCGATAGTTTGCTTTTGCTTGTACATGTGCAGTATGCAATGCATACATTCTGTGTTTAGGTTGTATTATTCAAAGGAATGGGAGATCTGAGAGGTCATCATGCATAGGATTAAGGCAGGTTGGTTGAGGTGGAGTGCATCTGGAACCCTTTGTGATCAACAAGACCCCTTAAAGTTAAAAAGAAAGTTGTATAGAACTGCTGTGAGACTTGCTATATCATGTGGGAATGAGTGTTGGACTGGAGGAAAGAACACATAAAAACTATATATGGTAGATGAGATGGATGTGCTGTTAAGACAAGAAGGGATACGATTCAAAATGAACATATATATGTGGGGCTTAGGTGTAGCCCCTATTGACATTAAGCTCAGGGAAAATAGGTTTACATGTTTGGTCATGTGCACAGGTGTCCAAGTTCAGCGTCAGTTAAGAGGTGTGATCAAATTCAAGTGGAGGTTTTTTTAGGGAAGGTCTGAATTGAGATGGTTGGACATGTAAGAAAAGATTTAATGTTATTCTGCTTAACTACAAAGTATGACGTTGATAGATTATAATTGCGGGATAGGATTCATGTGGCGTACCCCAAAAATTGGGATAAGGCTCTGATGATGATGATGATAAAGATAATGATGAGTTGATGACTTAAGGTGGAAAAACAACTGTACACTAACCAGGTTTTTAGAACCCAGACTGAATCACCTAGTTCAAGCTTTCTTATGGAATGGATGGCTGGCCTGCCAGCCATCAACAACCCGTTTAATCAGCCCTACAAACATCTGGTTTAATCATGGTTGTCGAGGTGATAAGGTGACCCAAGGCATACTTGGGGTCCCCAATCACCGAAGCGCTTAGGCACCTGCCTAAGTGGTGCCTAGGTGCCAAGCCTATAAGAACCAGCCAGTAAGAAGTGTATTTAACATTTTCTATAGAAAGGTTTATCATGATTATTTAATAGATATGAAACAACACTAATATGACATACAAATCAAAACTAGGAGGAAGTGACAGTGCAATAAAGTACTAAAATTAAATATGAGATAAAAATATTCTTAAGAAGCAAACTTTTAGAATGAAGAAAGTACTAACATGATGTTTGCCAATTTCTTCTTCCAAAGAGCAGAGAGAGAGAGAGGGGGGGGGGGTGCGTGGCAGAGAGATGGGTTGGGGGCTGAAGCCCCTTGTATGTGTGTGTGTGAGAGAGAGTGAGTGAGTGAGTGAGAGAGAGAGAGAGGACCTGGTCACAGCAGCGATGGGTGGTGGGAGACGGCGGAGCTGCGGATGCCGTGGCGGTGACAGCAGGAGATGGCGATGGAAGATGTGCGATGGTGGTGGCAATTGCAGCTGCAGTCAGCGGCATCGACTGCAGCAGAAGGCAGCAATGGCAGTGGGAGTCAGCACCGGGGTGGCATGCAACCCTAGGGCAGAGAAGTTGGGGTGGGGGGAGGTGGGTAAAGGGGCCGAAGCTGTCGAGGGTTTATATAGATGGATCCAGAATATCAGATCTGGTGTTGGGTTCAGGTCAGGCCAGTGCACCCAAGGCATGCAGGCGGGTGCCTTGGGCTGCCTTGCCTAGCCCACCTAAGCATTGCCTTGGGTCACCTTTTGAAATCCCAATAAGGCATATGGCCACATTGCCTTGCAAAAACCACCTTCCCACCTACACTGGCACCTTGACAACTCTGGGTTTAATTAGTCAGACCATCTTGTTTGATCATGATAACATATCTCACTTAAACTGGTCGGTTTAGCCAACTTATGGATAACTTCAGAACAATAATATAGTGATTCATACTAGAATTGCTTGCTGACCTTCATTTTGGACCCAGCCTCTACCACTTATCTAGGATTCTAGAGACAATTTCATCATATTACAATCCAAGTTAAATCATATGAGATGACTTTCATCAAATGCATTGGTTTAACCATTGCCAGATTTCTGGTCCATTTTCTGGGTAGTCAGTCATCCAGTCTCATATGTGGAAGGCATTGCTGCTAGGTATACATTGAAATAATTTCAGATAGTCTGCTGGTTACTAGCATCTTTATTTAGTGATGATTATTTTTATCAGTGAAACATGTTACTGAGGGTTAAATAGGCACATTTTTTTGAGAACTGATTGTGAGAAACCTGCAAGTCAGTAGCTGCACTTGCTTTTTTAACTATATAGGATTTACATGGGCATTAACTTCGCAAACATTTTTTGTGTGTGTGTGGGGTGTTTGGGGGGGGGGAGGGGGAAGCAGCTGTTGCTTGGGTTTGCTCATGCAAGTACATATTTCAAGAATTGAAGCATATTCATTGCATCCATGTGGTTTGCTGTTGATGAGATACATTCGTATGTCATGAATTTGTTTCCCCATATGACTGTGACTTCTTTTTGGGTGTATGTTGACAATAGTTGCATGCATTTGTGGAGTACGAGACTGTCGAAGAAGCTGAGAAAGCAGTGAGTTTGGAATTTTAAGTGGATTCGTTATGGAATCTAATGCATACCCAGTATCAGTTTAATCCTTGTTGCTATGCTTGTTTCCTGTGATGAAGGTAGCTGAACTAAATGATGAGAAGAACTGGAGAAGTGGACTCAGAGTTCGTTTACTCCCCAGATGCATGGTATTAACTTTGCCATTTTAGCTGTCCCTTCCCCCTTACCTCAGCATGCGCAACGCTTTTTCAGAAATGGTTTCTGTATATTCATTTGCTAGGCCCATGGTTTCTAGCATCTATAGTAGAATTTTGGTGCAAACGGGCAGGGGGTAATATGCTGTCAGGGTTTCTTTTTCAAGCTGTCGGTACATTGTTTGAAATGGGAAATAGTCTGGAGGTAGTTTATCTGTTAATAATCCAGGTGCAGTTAAATGGGCAATCAAATCAAGTGGCTCCCTAAACCCTAAACCCTCGTCTGGAGAAAGATGGGAAATAATTATTTGTTTTCACAATTCTCAAAGTGCACAAAGGCTCTCTAATTGTGGACCTCATTGGAGGTCAGGAGTATCTTTATTTTGTTAGGGGAGCCCTGCATGTCTTCTTGGTTATGATGTGTTTATCTGTTTGCTTCTCTTACGACTGTGATTTTATTCTATACAAGTAGACAAAGTTTGGCCAAAATCGAGGGAGAAAGGTTGGAAATGAAGGTGAAGGTGTTGGCGATGACGAGGATGCCTCCACATCTAACCAGCACCATGAGAAGCATTTTGAGGATCCTTTGCAATCAAATGAGACGTCTCATGAGCACACTGTAAGGGCTTGCGATCTTCCATTCCGGTTTGATATTTTATCATTGCCAAATGTCTCTCCCAATAATAGAACTTGTATTCCGCTTTTTTTTTTTGTTTTTGGTGAAAATGGGGGTATGATACTAAAAACGAATATCAACTTACATGCATGGTTGTGTGCTTTTTCTTTTACTAAAATATTATTTTTGCCGCCTGAACAGGGTGATGATGGCTACCATGACAAGGAGGGAGGTGCTAGGCGAGGCAGGGGCAGAGGCCGTGGGACAAGAGGCCGTGGCCGTGGTCACTTTAACCACAACAATAACCAACGTGTTAGTAGTGGCCACGCAACAGCACCTAGTCAAGCATCCGGTCATCCAACTCCAGTGGAGCAGCCTAGTCTAACAACTAAGCAGCCACCGGGCCCTCGGATGCCAGACGGCACGAGGGGATTCACCATGGGCCGGGGAAAGCCTCTTGATGCCAACAGTAAGGTAGCCTCATAATGCGTGGATGTTTATATATGGTGGGACTCGAAGAAACTATGATAGAATTTGAATGGCCTCGCCTTATTTATAATATCCTCAAGGCCATGGATATGGTGTCTTGAATATGTGGATTGCTGTTGGGCTTAAGTATGCGTGCTTTTGACTGCCGTTGATTTGATTTTTTTTTTTTTAAAAAAAAATCCCTTTCTTGTAAAGGTGTAGAAAAGGAGAAAGGGGGGAGACCGGCAGTATCAGAAATGGTGTGGTACTGACGTGTAATATCGGTTAGTACTCGAGGATGTTGCTGTTGTGCTGTCATAAGGGGGATGCAATTTGTTGAAGATTCTTTTATGTCCCAACCTACATTTTGGTGAGTAGTCCACTGCTCTTAATGGATCTCTATGACAGGTGAATAGAATAATAATTTTTGACGTCAAATTTCTGCTTGCTGATGCGAGGATTTCTTTTCGCTCGATTGTTGCATGCTTGATCTTGTGGTTTTTTTTCCTCCTGTTTTATTTTTCTCTTGGAACGAGCCCGGGGGGCATTACAAATACAAGGAGGGTTGAGCAAAGTGGCACCTTTCGCTTGTGGTACTTTGCTTGAGTAATATTTTGTGCAGTACCTTTGGTAATTACGGGATGGGGTGTTGCACTTGTAATATTTAGTATTTAAAAGAAAATTGAGTGGCGCGAGGCTCACAAAAAAAATTATCTCTTTGGGTCCCTTCGATAATGAGGTTGGATGGTTTATTCTTGTTCCAAGTCATCCCACCTCGGTTAAGTATTTAATATTTGAGGAGAAAGGTGTGGATTTATCTTTTTTTTCTCTTGCTTGTTAGTTATTTCTCTCTATTTTATTCTTAAATAAAAGGGGGATTTTGTGAATACTGAAAACGGGATATTTTAACTATTCAAAGAGTTGGGAGTTTTATTTATGTCACTTCATGTCATGTTATGATCGACATATTAAGTTAATTTGATATAGAGGTTATTTAAAAAAATAAAAAAATAAATGTTACATGTGTAACACTTGTTTATAATTATTACATCTCTTTATAATTAATAAAGATGTTGTACGAAACATTACTCACTTTGATTTTAGAGGCGGAAGCATGGTGATTTTAGATGGAGCAGATATGGCGTCTTCATTCCCTTTGGAGGAAAGAGTAAGAAGGGTAAAAATTTGCTGAACAAATGGTGTGAATGTACTGTGTGGAATAGACTGTCCTATTGTGAAGTATGAAAAACCTCACTTTGTATGCTGGCTGGTTCTTGCATAAAAAAGTTGGACCTACAGGGTGAGTTGCTTCTGTTTTACATGGTCTATGTGAGAGCACGCAAAAATTTTAATATGCATTTATTTTTCATTGATGTACGACAATGTTTGTAATTTTAAAAAGAATACAGATAAAAACAATAAAAAAGTCATATTAACCGTTGGTGTATATATTTGCACAAAGAATGGCCGGTGTAAACTCATTATATCGTTCATAGAAAAGTCATTAAAAGGTGGCGACGAAGATGGTGGTGCATTCACGTACGTTTAGAAATTGAGAAAGAATCACTGCACACAGACAAGGTGTGTTGCACAGCTTGAGTGTGTCTTTATTTTTTTAAAAAAAAATAAAATAATTTTTAAAATATTTTAATTTAAAATATAAGTCATATTATTATTGAATTATTTAAAAAATAAAAAAATTAGATTGAATGAATAATGTTAGACTTATTCTTTTAAAATTAACTCATTTTATTTTTAATTTTTTAAATAATCAAATGATGATGTGATTTACATTTTAAGTTAAAATATCTTTAAAATATTTTAATTTTTAAAAAAAGGAATTAAAGACACTACACGTCGAGCTCTATTGCTCTCCCTGAAATAATACAGAAGAAGGTAATCATACTTGAAACATAGCTCCTCTCTTTTGCAGACAATCGCTTTTGCTCTGAAAACTGGTTTGTTTACAACATTCTTGACATAAAATTTGTCACCAACAAATAAAAGCATGCAACATCACCATCCGACAGGAAACAATAAACTGACGACACTCACACAAAAGAGGAAGGTGTAGCGCATGTATGCATGTCAAATTTAATATCCAGGAACGGTGTTAATAAGCCATGTTCCAAAGACTAATGGCAGTTTAACATTTGGATGCTTAGAGGGTATCTTCGACATTTTGAAGTTACCATTAGATAGGTGAGTGGCTGTGACGATGGTGTTTTTAAATCATTTTCCTTTAAATCTCAGGGATATTTGGACATACCCCTCCCTGAAATGTTGTATTTAAGGATCACCTCTTCTAATTCCACATTTTTATTATTCACTTCCCACAATTCATTTATTGTCGACAATAATTTAGGAGTTATAAAGAAAATTAGGATTAGGGGGGGATTAACGACGTCACAATATAACGAAGGAATACAAAGAAAAATCTGCATCTTAGTTTCTATAGAGCCTGAGAACCCTGAAGGTGAGACGGAAGCGATGCTTTAAAGATTGCACCCAATCATCCAATGTAGGTAAAAAGTGAGAAGAATGTCACATACCTTCCCGTTATTTGCCACAAATGACATCGGAGAGGAAGAAGAAGAACATGATATTAACAGATTCGTGGAAGTCTGTGAGTGTGTTGCTGAACTTGTTCCCAAGTTATGAATTGAATGGGCTGTTAAGCTCACCTGCTCTTTTTCCTGAAACAAGGCTTTCCCCCCCTCTTCTCCCACTCCTGCTCTCATGAATTGATAGACCAGACTGCTACCTCCTACGTTAACCTTGTCGGAGGGCAATGATGACTAACGAGCATAGATAGAAGGCTCAATTGATGCAATGTTATTCTGATAAATTATAATCAAGGCAATGGCCACATCCATAAGTCATAAATAGAACAACTAAAATTTGGAAGCAGTATGTCATGCCCTCATGACTAGAAGTTGCCAAACTTGCATCAGGCAAACTTCTTTGTTACTGATTTATGACCCGGTAATACCTGGAAAAATAGATAGGATAAATGGGAGATTTCAAATTGATGAATCCACAGGGCAGCAATTTGCGTCCTGGAAGAAAGTGGAAATCATCAGCGAGATTTGGAAGACATAGGACACCAAATGACAAGGGGAAAAACAGAGTCTGTAGACCAGTTAAGACCTGGGGTTGGAGAATATCACTGCTTGTAGCAGGAACCTGGGTCCCGGGGAGCAACTCTACCAGGACCAGCAAGTGGGGCAGCTGCAACTCCCCTCTGGTTCAGCAGGCACCTGAAGTGAGCCAGCCTGCTTGTTGCTTGCCTTGGATCTTTAGCTAACTTGTCAAATGGAGACCACAGCCGTTCTTCGGATGCATGAATGGAAAAGATGATAAACAGATTAGTGGGGAAAAAAGGCTAAAGTTGCCAACCAGAATGACAGTGCCTATATAGAGGTATCAAGCTTAAAGCAGTAAGCCGGGTGAAGAAAAAGGGACAACGACTTAAGGGCACATAATCAGTAATTTACCTGCAGCTGCAGCCGCACGTGGCCAAATTGTTTGCTCAATGTCTGATCCATCAATGTGTTCACCCCACATGCATACTTCACCACCCAGAACTAATTTCTGTTGTTCAGGATTCGTGATATTTGTTAGAGGCTCATTCATATAGAACTGCTGCCATGTGGCATCCAAGTGATCCAAATACCATTTGTCCTGGTTGCTGACAATGCACCTCAGCCCAGCAGCAACAACTTTTGGGGACACACCACCACCTAGCCTGCAGTTTGAAAGACATCTTTTAAGATAAAGAGCTGATGCGCATATCACTACAAGTCATTTCCATGTATTAACATGGATTTAGAACAGAGGGCATTAAAAAATTCTTCAGGAAGATCATTCTGTATGAGAAGGGGAGTACCAGTTGTGAACAACAGTTTTGGGGCTCAACATGTTGCCAAAATTGTTGAAGGTTTCCTCCCTGTTCTACGGTAAAGAGAAATCATAAATATAACAACCCGTAGTAACAACAAAGAACTGCTGAGTGAAGAACCTACCAATTAACAATCTCATAACCATGTGACAATGCTATTTTCTGAGCTCGCAGAACAAAATACATGTAAGCCTCAGATTCATTCATACCATGTTTATTTAACCTGCCGACCAGAAGATGGATAAATTTCATGTTCATGTGATGAATAACTTGCATATAAAATATAGTGGCCGTAAAAATCCAAAAGAATAAAGAACTGTAGCAAGGGGATGTTGCAGGATTGTTACCATTTCTTTACATGAGGTGTTATTGTCCAGCACCCTGAAAGGCACAATTCAGCCACAATTAGTTATTTTGTTTAATTTTCGCCATATACAAGTTGATGTCTTTAATAAATGGACAGTATTGTTATGTCTTGTCATATGATAATTGATAACTGATGCCCATCATCTAATGAGAAGACAAGAAAATGAACATTATATGTAACTCAAGCAGACTTCAGAGCATCAGTAAGTGAACATTCATTAGCATGAACATGCATCTGGTTGTTCAAATCTGCAGGAGAAGATCTAAGTTTTCTAAATCTATTGTAATGCCTTAAATATGGTCTCAGCAGTCTCTCATAACTTACCCTGTAAAATGCATCAAAGACCAAAAAAGGGAAAAGCAAGATATTATCTTGTGTCAAAGTAAAAATAGTTTCATCTATTATGATCTTATCACAGGTCCACATGCACCCCAAGAAAATGAAGGTCCACATGCACCCCAACGTGGCATTACTTGCAATAAATGTTAAGACTCAAACTGAAGATGAGCAATAATTATCGGAGCATTATAAGCAAATGATTCTTGGTGAAAGACGTCTACGATTGCTTTTAAGGAGGTGTCGCGATGAAAGAAAATAATCCCACAGGGAAAACATTCAGAAGATGTACCGTGTGCTCAAACTTACATGTGTCAACCTCGTCGCCTCCCAAGTGTACAAACTTGAACTTGAAGACTTTGCTGAAATCTGGATCATGCAAAGCATAATAGATATGTCAACTTCTATGGTAAGCTAGCAGATGATAGGTATCTCTGATGCAAATAAAATATGAGAAAATGATTGATTAATAATAATAATAATGATAATCCATTTCATAATGAGGAAAAAGAATAAACCAGTAAATCACGATTCGCCATTGGTATAGTTTTTTTTGAAACGTGGATGGTACCACGAATATATTAATAAAAGACAGGGATGTACATGTATGAACTATCAACGCACACATCCCCCTTTACAAAAAGGCCAGTGGTATAGTTAGCTAGCACCCCGGGTAGAGGTTGTAAAATTTACACCTATATGAATGAATTGGTTTATGCGGAATGTGAATAACCCCATGGAGGTTTTTCTGGTTGAGTGGCTGGCTCTCATCATCCAAAGCAACTAAACTATCAATTGCTAAGATGTTGTCAAAATGAAAGCTGCAGAACATATGGTGCATTCTTTAAATAAGAAAGGTTAACATTCATCAGCCGCCGGCAAAGACTCTTGAAGTTCTGACAGACAAATTGTAATGAAAACGTAAGGAATAAAATCAGCATCACCTGAAAGAATTCCATCTATAACTTTGAATGTAAATTCATTACTGACATCAAGTGGCTGCTGACACTTTGACGATGGCCAAAGAGAAGGATAACCATAACCCCTGAAAATAAAATTGTTAGCCTTCAGAGTATGTCAGCAGACAAAGAATGAGCGATGTTTGTTTCTGAGGTATGGATTAAAAAGATAAGAATTTCATGTGTTGCCATCCTTTTTTATAGGATAAGGGTCCTGATTGAGTGGATGAACTACAAAACAAATGCTAAGTTTATGGAAAGAAAACAATGTGCAGATAAAACTGAGATCTTTTGTAAAGTATGCCCCTGTAAGTAAAGAACTACAGAAGAGCAGTTGTATACTCCACTGTAAAAAATGGCATAAATATAACCCTTTCTATAGACAGGATATCAACTTTAGTCATGACTGATCTAATTATAGCATTGAAGAGAAGAACAGATCAAGAAACATAATTCTCAACAGATGTTGGTAGAATTCAACAATTTGCATTTTTACCATTCAAAATATAAACAATAACCATGAAATGACAAATATTGATTGGCAAGCCACTGACGGACTACATTTTCCATCATTTTCAGACAGCAAAAAGAAATTGACATCAAGGTAGATCCTCATGTCAAGTACAAACTCGAGAATTTAATCCCATCTATGATGAATCGTGCAGTAAAAAGTTTGTTCCTTTAGAACCTCTCAAAGAATCACTTTCTAGAAGCATATGAAAGTAAGCTAAGACAATAGTTTTCTCCAATTTTCAACAAATCTTTCTTTTGATCAAATATGTCATCCATCCACAAGCTCTGCCAGTGAAACATGGGACAGTCGTCTCCATAACAAATGTACAGACCTAGATCACCCACTACAGGTATCACATTTCAATATGTTAGTCTTTATATGTTTCGCAAAACATCAAATATGAGATCCCTTATGTTTCAGTGATCAAACAACCTACATAGGATCTCAGCCAACTGATGCGAATTACATTCACTTTTTTGGAAAATAGCCATAAAATTTGTTAAGCTAGATGATTCTAGATTCTAGATCTATAAGATACTCCATGATAACTTCATTAAAATTTGGTCAGACCATGAGAAAAAAAATACTTTCAAACCGAACAAATAAGAATATATTCTTAAATGCACACAGAGAGTCCACCTTCCAAATAAACCAGAAAAAAAAGATGCACAGAGGGTAGAAATTCCTTATTTGACTTCATTAGTTCAAGCCCTCTCAATAAAACGAGCTATTCACTTATTTGATCTTGCCTTCCATTTTATTGGATAGCTTATGTAATGATTAGCTTCAGATTTGGTGATTAGTCATCATCATCTTCCCATTGTAGGTTTTCAGGAGCAATTGTGCTGTTAGTCGCTTCTTCCTCAGAGAAAGACGATCAAACAATTCCAAATCAGGGTCCAAGAAAGGGCTTTGATATGATGGAGGTGGTCGCCTCTCCCTCCGGGAATGTCCTTTTGTGAACGTGATAAAGAGTACACAAACACTCCCCTGACCTACTAATCATCAACCAATCATTCAAGATATATTGTTTGCAATAATTAATGTAAAAATCGAAAGTCAACCTCATGCTCTTTTGTGTCAAAAGACCCAAAGCTAATCAAATTCTTTCATCAACTAATGAACAAATGTTGCAGACTAAATGTCCCCGGGTCAGTCATTTGCTACCATTTATTTAAGCAATACCAAATTTGAGTCATTTGAACATTATAATGCAGGGAAAATTACTGAAAAATGCAAAAAAAACTTTCAAATATCCAATAGGGACACAAGCTACCGTTAATACCCTCAAGTGTTTCACAAATGAATTTTCTGAATCTAAATCTATATGATATAAACTTTGTATCCTTTGACACGATAACTAAAAAATGATATCACTTGCTATTGCATCCTGAATTCCATTTTAGTCCATTCAACTCACATCGAAATCGATACATAATAGTGGAAACATCACAATCTAAAGAATGTATTAAAATACAAATATTGTACACATAAAAATAACATGCTCCATTCATCATCTTTCCTTTTGTATTATGATTGAGATAAGTTAACTTTATATTTTGACCTAGCTAGTAGCTAATGTAACAATCTATGTGCATTTTTACCCAATTTTGATATGTTATAAAATTGTATTATATAGATTTGCATTAGAAACATTCATATGTAAAACAATGGAGGGTATTTTCGGTAGTATGTTGGGAAAATACATCTTTTGCCTTTTATGGATATTAAGTTTATAAAGAACGTCCCTCTTAGATATTTTAAACCTAGAGTGCCTCTATTAGATATTTTAAAAGTTTTCTTGACCTTTGTAGTAATTTTCCCTATAATGTATTGTGTAGTCTCTGTCCATGTAGGAAATCATTTGAATGCTACTAGAGCTTATGATCAAAATACAGTAAATAACTATAGTCTTCAACAAAGTACAAAATGCGATACATCCTGACAAAGAATGTAATTAAAATTGATTTTTTCACATTTCAAAAACCAGACATCGAATATCTTCATATTTGCATTTTATTTCATAAAACTTCCTCACCCACTATCTAAATATCTCTTACGGCAGTTTTTGTCTCTGCTGATTAGGCACGCGTCAAATTCTCTAGACCATTTCTTCTAGTGCAAGAAATGATAGCTTTCAGTGTTTCATTCTTGCAAAGTACTTGGCACATCACCTTCGGAATTTGGATACCCTAGCTTGCAAATTCCAGGGCATCGAAAGGCAGTTAGGCACTTAGGCTACCTCTTACGCAGGATCAGAACAAGTATACACTTACTCCAAGCATACCAGTACTCTATTTTGTTGTTTATCAGCATGATCAGGTGTGGGCGTTCCTTTTCAAGAAACTAGCTCTAAACACATGCTATCCATTCATTATCGCATATCTTTCCATGCTCAACATTTGACACATTATCAAAGATATATGCTGGTTCCTTTACCATGAAATGGCTAAAGTCTTAGCACACTAGCATTTTCCACTTGAAGAGTGTACCTTACAGTCCATACCCTCCTCCTCAACTTCTAATTTACTTCGGTCTGACTTTTGACAGTTGACATTCCCTAGTAGAGAAGGGAGCCTATGAATTTTCTTATAATTATGAATAAATCACATGCAAAGTGAACCAATTTTAGAAGAGGTTTGGTATCAGAATGGCATGAGGGGAGCCAAACTAGTTCAGCATCAATTGATTTTCAGGAAACTGATCCAACCATGCTAGATTTTAACTTAATTTAAAAATATACAAAAGAATGGTCCTAAATGAAGCAGGTCAACTTCTAGTTTGAATGGGCATTGCTGATGAGAATTGGAGAGCCCAACGAAGCATAGAATGACTAAGATTGGTCAATAGAGATCTAGAACAGAAGATAAAGATTGGATCACAGAGTGATTCTAGCATCAGCTTCAATTTTTAGTTACTATCAAAGAATTTTGAATCTTCTCACTGAGATTAAACCAGATGTAGGCAACTGCTTCCAGAGTTTCCATGAGGATAACAGAGCATCAGATCCTTCAATTCCAGTTGGAAACTTGGCTGGGTCCTACACCAGGGATATTGGGTTATATTATGCTTTTAACAGCAAGCATTTCTTCAGGTAGCAAGACTATATTGTTGGGTTTCTTTCTTAAGAAAGGGAAATGGAAAGCACATGACAATGGTATGTAAACTTTCTCTGTAACTATGCTTGCTCTCATCAGTTGCAATATGTAATGGATAAAAATATCAGAGGTGCATGAGCAGTAAAATGTTCACCCATTAACTCAACTACAAGAGGTATAAAATGTTTCAATACATTCTTCTTATGCAATCTATTTGAAAAATGTGATGGTCTGTATATATATATAGGGAGGGGGGGAGAGAGAGAGAGAACTAATTTCTAATTAGCTGGTCCGCTCAAAATAGCAACTAAAATTTTTCCATCAGTTACACAAAACAATCTATAATTACCGATTCCTATATTTAATGAATGAAAAAGATAAATCAAATTACCATGAAAGTGCATGACCAGGTACATCAATCTCAGCCAGAACATTGATTCCCCTTCTTTGTGCATATCTGCAAAATTTATGTTCGTGTGCATTTGGTAAGGTAAACATGCAAGCACTGCCAACACGTGCATATGAAGGCATAATATATTCAATAGAATGATAATTTCTAAGAAGCATCTCCAATCTGTTATGTAAAGGAGATGAAATTGGCATCAAGATGATACATTATTTCCCTATTGCAACCAATAAACTATTTGGAAATATTATTTCAATATTTGTAAAAATTTTATAATAAAAAATATACTATCTTTCATGAACAGGTTCCCTTATGAAGGAGGACCGAGAGAGGGAATAACGAAGAGATAGCACCGATGATGAGAAACAAGATCACGGCTGTTTCGTTCTCCCCTCTCTCTCCCTGTTGTTTCGAGGTGAAGTCAAGGACACAGACACGGGAGCGGAATACTGAGTGACATGGTAGCTATTTAGTAGCTAGAGTCAAGGAGTGGCTCCGCAAGCGTGGGTGTATCAGGTGATGTGGGAATTTGAGTGAGGGACGTCATCCCCACCGACCGCAAGCAGTCGGTGTTTATTTACATCGGATGGAATCCAAACACCTTTACTCCTATCATCAAGAGAGGACTAAGTACCCTAAAAGCCATGATGTCGAGGAGCGTGTGCACTATACTGCGAGGATGCGTAATATCAATAATAACCCGAGAAGAAAATAACTCGGGGATTCAAAGGCAATGAATGTGGGAGTAGAAGGGACGCTGTCCTTGACCACATTTCATTAATAGATACCATCATACCACGAAGGGGCATTACAGACATACATTGAGAGTCCCATTATAAAAAGATGCAAGCCACAGGACAATTCCGTAGCGAATGCCGGTCCCCGGGTCGTTGCAGCTCAAAGAGGAACTCAATTGCTTGCATAATGTTTATTTACATGATGATATCCCTCGAGGGACTTTACATACTGCAGAGTACTGACTAGGACACAGCACTACTGGTGTCAATTGACTGGGACTGGGAGAGGGATCCGGTAAAACCTGAGCATCGCTTCAGGGAGGTGGGCGTTAACGTGTCGGAATGTTAATATGTCGTGTCGGCACACCTACATGTCTGAGATGTATCATGTGGGCACATGGGTTGTACCCACATACTGCAGACACGCCACGATGTTGCCGAGGCATGCAGAGGGGCGGAGGAGGTCCTTTCCCACGAGCCGGACTATGAGACATGACCGGGACGTAACTGATCCTGACCAGAACTGGTGGGTGGGACAGGACAAATGCCCGGAACATAACTGATCTAGAACAGAACTGGAGTGAGACCAGTGATTAGAATGACTGAGATGAAATGGATATCCAGAGGGACCATAGCCCAAGACATCATTATTAAACTGGACCAACTGGGAGGCTAGAGGCTGAGATTAAGCCAGAGGGTCAATTGGGGGACTGAGATTAAGTTGGAGAGTCAACTGGGATTATCAACTGGGGTTAAGTTGAAAGATCAACTAAGGTTAAACTGGAGAATCAACTAGGGTTAAACTGGAGAATCAACTGGGATTAAACTGGAGGAGCAATTTAGATCATCAACTAGACTGGGGTTAAACTGGACCATCAATTGGGGAGACTGGACAAGGAGGATCAACTTGGATTAGAGTGGAGGATCAATTTAGATAGATCGGGGTTAAACTGAACCATCAACTGAGGACTGGGCCAGGATTACATTAGAGAATCAACTGGGCTGGAGATGAACCAGACTGGGGCTCAACTGGCAGCTAGGGTGAATGAATAAAAGAGAGTGTAAGGGATTGTCCCAAAGAGTGTCCCTGATTGAACACTTTGGTTGAACGCCCTTTAGGGAATTCCCATTAATTATCCTCTTAATACATACCCAATGCAAGCAACCGGAATAGAAGCACAAGCTCAAATCCTCCTGAAGGTCTTCTCCACGATTTTCTGCTATTGTGTAATCCCCTGGGTCTTTCGGATCTGGATCGGAGAGCTCTCGGATCGCTTTTGTGGGTCCTGAGTTGTGTTTTACGATCCACGTGGGTTTTTCTCTCGTACAAGTTACGGAACCCTGTGGTGAGTTTACTGTTGATTTCATCGACTCGAGGACGCTACAGTTGCGTTATGCTCCTTCCGAAGATCGCGTAGACTATTTTTCCGTATTTTTCTGAATTAGTGAATTTTCGGGCAAAAATCGGATTTCACGAAAATTAGGAAATTCCTAATTTCCTTTTCCCATTTCTTCCTTCACACTCTCTCCTCTCTCTCATTCTCACATTCTCACATTCACTCTCTCCCTCTCGTTCTCTCCTTTCTCTTCCTCTCCCCCGGGCGCGCGACCGAGGTGGAGGCGGGTGAGGCGAGGATGCCGTGGAGCTGCTGTGACACGTGATGGTGCGAGAATCGAGGCGTGGTTGGCGCGATCCCGTTCGTGGATTAAAAGCCGACGTGGGTGGTTCGTGCGATCGATTTCGGCGTGGTTTAGTCGCTTCGGCGCGCGAGAACTTCGGTGGAGGTAGGGAGATGGATGCCATGCTCCTATTCTGCGTTCCCTCGCGATTTCAAGCTGAACCGTGCGAGAACGAGCGACTTTAGGGCGAAACCATGCTTCGGGGGGTGTGAGACGAGTTCGCCTTTCCCGGCGACGATTTCTTACCTAGTTAGTTTCATTTGAACCCCTGGCATGTTAGCATTTCGTTCCCGCCATTTCTGTTGCAACCGGTTGTCATTTGGGGCCGGTATGAGCCCGGGAATCCACGTGACTCATTTTGGGGTCGATTCGTTAGAATCGCTCGTTTCTTGTCATTTTAGCATCAGATTGATCCCTTCCGGACTGTGGAAGGCGTATATCGTGCTTAGGGTTGTTTCCCCGTCGTTTAGACGTGATTGGGGCGTGGAAAGGCCAGGTTTTGGCCATTCCTACGGTTTTCTCGCCGTAACGCTTTAGCGGTCCTTTCAGAGACCATTTTTATATCTTGAGCGGTCCATGGGGGACCGTTATGGTTCCTTGTCGGTTCAGGTTTTAGCGGTCTGGCGATAGACCGTTTTGTGTCAGCTAGCGGCTCAGGATGGACCGCTAAGCTCTGTGCAACGGCCCATGGGTGACCGCTATTATTCGTGTTCTTTTGGCTAAGTCGGTTCGTTGGGTAGCGGCCTAACGACTGACCGTTTTATGAAGTTGGGCGGCCCATGTGTGACCGCCAATTATGATTTAATGTCGGTTTGGGCTAGCGGTCTAGCTCCAACCGCCTGGGTGTCCTTGTCGGCCTTAGGGTGACCGCTAGGCTATGTGAAACGGTTCTTGGTAGACCATTTTTAGTTGGTTTGACCGGTTAAGTCGGTTTGACTGTTTGGGAGTTGATTGGGCTTAGCGGTCTAGTCGTGACCGCTGGGGTCCCTCTTGCGGCCATGAGGAGACCGTTTTCTGGCAAGAGACGTTCTCAGGTAGACCGCAAGGCTCCTACTTTTGTGGATTTTAAACCTGGGGTTTCTCTTGAGAGTAGCGGCCCTTCGGCTGATCGCCTGGTTTGCCCAGCGGTTAGGGCAAGACTGCCACTTTCCCAGAGTTCTGTTTTTCCGATGGTTTGGCCTCCAATTGTCTAGGCTCGACCCTGTGGTTTGCCCATTGTTCCATGGATGTCTTGGACGTCCTATGAGGGCTGTAACCATGTTGTGGGGTGGCCGGGAGTGCCATTGTGTCGAGTAGTGTTCCGTGATGCTTCAGGATCATTATGGTTTCTGGTCAACCCGGTGTGATCCAGTGGTTGACATGTGACCTCGTGATGAGTGTCTCGTCTATCCTGTGAGGATCGAGACATGGTTTTGGAAGCCTTGAGGTACTGTCTAACCTCGGTTTGCGTGTCCACGTGGTTTGATGATGTTAGTGATCCCTCATGTCTCCGTGATTCGTGTTATGCGAATGTGTGGATCTTGCTGTCCTGTGCCGTTTTCTTTATAAGTGTTTTACCGTGATTTTGGCTTAGGGACTAGACTGATTAACAGTGTATTGCTGTGATGTACGACGATCTTGACCCGAGTCTTATGACTCAAGGATCGTTGTCAATAGGTCTAGTTGTCTGTCCTGAGTCTGGCGGCAGTCTGGTGTGCTGCCTTTTGCTTGGTGCTTCGTGGTGCATGCGACAGTGCGTGTTTAGCTTGTTCGTACTTTAGCACTGATGTTTTGGAGTCTCCGTGTCTAGTGAGCCTCCACTAGTCGTACCCTGACGACACTTTCCGGTGTGTCGGCCCACCTAGGAGTGGTGGCGGGGCAGTTCCCGACAGACGGTTTTTAGACTAGTTTCCGTGGGCCCCTTTGCTTTGCGGTAGCGTCCTACTGGGGGGGAAAACTAGCTAGAGGCCTGGCTCAAGGCAATGAGACTGTGTGTGCACACGTGGTTAGGGGCGTTTGGACGAGCGCCGAAGGGCGTGACCCTGACTAGTCACTCGTTACTGTTGTTCCTTGTACTTGGTTCTGTGAGTGTCTCAGTTACCGCCGTTCCAGGCGTGTGGGAGATACTTGTGGCGCAGTGTAAGACGTCAGTGGACGCATCTGGCTGTTCTTCTAGTGAGGAGGTACTTCTGTCACCTGACACCTGACTTATTGTACTTCCGTGACTTTTTCGGGTAGTCTGTTCTTGGCTTCACCCGAGGTCAGTGTAGCGTGCACGACGATCTAGTTGTGTATGCGTTAATGTTTCTTGACTGTGTAGGTCTTTTCTAAGGCTTTTGCCTGTTTCTATAGGCTTTCGCTATGGAGCTAGTACTTTGTCGACGGATCGGTAACGTCCAACTTTATGAGATCGGGATTCACCTTTCTGTTGCTGTTTGGAGTAGCTTAGAGAGCCGAGGTTCGTTTCGGCAGCCGTGTTTCTGTTCGGTACGGCTTTACTCTTTCTTTTAGCTATTCTTACTCCTGCTTTTACAGCTTTACTATTGTAGTTTAGCACTGCTCTTAACTGTTTAGCGTTGTTGTCTTGCGTGTTACCGTGTTGTTTCCAGTGGGGATCTGCGGGACCCCTACTGAGCCAGTGACACGAGACTCACCCCTGCTTTTCAGGTGTGGTCGTTCTTCTTCCTCGTGGTTCGTGGCGCGGTGCGTCAGTTCGTTGTTGCCAGCTTTGCCAGTGTCGGGCTTCCCCCGACTTGAGAGTACGTTCTCTTTCCCGTTGGACTGTACTTGTCTTTATTTGGACTGAACTCTGTAATTTAAATTGTTAATTGAAAATGTAATTTTATTTCTGCTACCTTAGCAACCTTGATCTTTGAAATATCAATTGCTTACTGCTTTATCTGGAACTTCATTGTACTCAACACACACCTTTTATCCCTTCGGAGCTTTACCGCTCTTGGGAGGCTTCTCAGTATCCAAGTGGTATCGGGTTTACCCGGTATCCGGAGTCTGGGTCGTCAGAGTTGGTATCAGAGCTAGTTGTGTGAAAGTACATGGGAATTCGAGATATTGCAGTACTCAGAGTCCTTAAGGTCCAGTACAGCCGGCAACTGGCATTAGTTTTGCGATTGTTTATCGCTTTGCTTTCGCGTGTGGTCTTGTACGTACTGTGTTGGCACTGTGCGAGATGGTTTTGCTCTCGTCAGGATGTAACAGAGTGCTTTTCTTTTGTCATGGTGTTTGTCTCGGTTATGCTGTACTTGGCAGAGTTCGCCGGCAGGCGTGAATCTGCAGTGCACTGTTCGAGATTTTTCCGTGGTTTGTTCAGGTGGCTGGTGACTTTATAGTTGGTGTGATGGTCGTACACATTTTTATGTTGTTTTGGTCGTCCCAGCTTAAGGTTTGTTTAGCCCCTGAGGTGTTAAGCTTGTGTTGAGGTGGTCGATTAGATGCCTTGATTGAGAGAATGCTCGGGCGAACTTAGGATTTCCCTTCGTGGTGAGCTGTTGTTAGTCGAGCTTGATTCTTCTCATCTTGTCTGGTGGTGTCTTTTCGAGGTAAGCCTTGGAAGTGCTGTCTCCGTGAAGCTTTTGTCCTGTGTCTGCTTAAGTGTGGACAGTGTTAATTCTGAACCTGAGTTGCTCTTGTTTAGCGGTGGTTTGGCTTTGGACCCAGATTTTGGATTTGGGGGCCGTTGTGCACCGTGTTTGATGTGCCGTGATTGGCGACTGTTGTGCTGTGAAGGTTCAGTTATTGTTTCAGGACGTGAGGATAAGTCGAGACATGTGTTCTTTGTGCTTGTGTTGTGGCTCTTGGCACGATGGTTTGCACTTTGGCGACTTGTGATCGGCTGTTAGCAGGATCGCTACTCGAGGCGTGGTATATTGTAGTTTTGTGAATTGCGATGGCGCCAGGTGTGTGCTGAGGTGCGGATGCCGAGTTGTCCTTGCTGCTTGTGTGCGTGTGTTGAGAGTGTAGCGGAAGCGTGTGGGCTTATAACCCACAGGTCGAGAATCGTTTGGTTGGAAGATTCTGGCCGGTCGAGACCTCGATGTGACATCGTCTTGACTATGTGTGCCTTGATGTTGTTGGTTGCCGTGCCATTGCTTGAAGCTTTGTGATGGTTGGCACTGGTATGCGTGAGGATTGGGGGAAATAGGCGTATATGCTAGTCGAGTACCCTTTTCTTCTATGTATATTTCTTGGGAGTTGTGCTCTCGAGACGGATCGTGGTCCTTGGGATGCATTCTCCGAGATTGTTGTTGTGAGTCCCTGTTGGTAAGCTGCTCGCAGTGTGGCTTATATGTGTTAGCCGTTTGTTCAGCTGTAATTGTGCCTTGATGTGACCCAGCTTGTAGTTGTGTCCCGCGGTTCTGTATTGAGAACGGATCCGGGATTCTGCAGGTGTTGGTGTTGTTGTCGTCGTTGTTGTTGGTGGTTGTGTTCAGCTTGGGAGTTCCTTGTGAGTCTGATTTGGCATTGTGTGGACCGAGGTCTTGTCGGTTGGTTTTGCTGTACTCTTCTGTTGTGGCAGAGTTGGCATGTGACTCGAATCAGATGTAATGTCTGAGTGAGGACTGACTTGATTGTGCTTGTGGTCCAGTGCTGTCACTGGCGTTCTGCGTGATAGTTTCGTGGTTGTTCTTGGCGCGGAAGCCGATGATTTGGAGCTGTCAGCTGAGAGGACTATGTTTCTTTGTCTAAGCTGATACTTGTTGTGTCTGCCAAGTGTTTTATCGGTAGCTGTTTTCGTGGCATGGCTCGTGTCTCCTTTTCCCTGTGAGACGTAAGCGACGTTGCCTTGTTTTCGGAGGTGTCGGACTTGTGTTCACTTGTGTGCCATGCTCGTTCTGTGGATCGATGTGTCTTGAGATCCAGAGCGTGTGCCTGTGATTGTGGTCTGACAGTGTCCCTCTCAATTATGTTTTTCGAGAATTGTGTTATTGTGTTCTAGGTGTCCGGTGTGGCTGGAGCTTGGAGAGCATTGCCAGCGTTCAGGGTTGTTCTTCCCTGCTTCTTCTTGTTGACTCCTTTAATTTCGAGGACGAAATTTCCTAAGGAGGGGAGGCTGTAATGCCCTGGGTCTTTCGGATCTGGATCGGAGAGCTCTCAGATCGCTTTTGTGGGTCCTGAGTTGTGTTTTACGATCCACGTGAGTTTTTCTCTCGTACAAGTTACGGAACCCTGTGGTGAGATTACTGTTGATTTCATCGACTCGAGGACGCTACAGTTGCGTTATGCTCCTTCCGAGGATCGCGTAGACTATTTTTCCGTTATTTTCTGAATTAGTGAATTTTCGGGCAAAAATCGGATTTCACAAAAAATAGGAAATTCCTAATTTCCTTTTCCTATTTCTTCCTTCACCCTCTCTCCTCTCTCTCGTTCTCACATTCACTCTCTCCCTCTCGTTCTCTCTCCTTTCTCTTCCTCTCCCCCGGGCGCTCGACCGAGGTGGAGGCAGGCGAGGCGAGGACGCTGTGGAGCTGCTGTGACACGTGATGGTGCGAGAATCGAGGCGTGGTTGGCGCGATCCCGTTCGTGGATTCAAAGCCGACGTGGGTGGTTCGTGCGATCGATTTCGGCGTGGTTTAGTCACTTCGGCGCGCGAGAACTTCGGTGGAGGTAGGGAGATGGATGCCTTGCTCCTGTTCTGCGTTCCCTCGCGATTTTGAGCTGAACCGTGCAAGAACGAGCGAGTTTTCCAGCTTTAGGGCGAAACTATGCTTCGGGGGGTGTGAGACGAGTTCGCCTTTCCCGGCGACGGTTTCTTACCTAGTTAGTTTCATTTGAACCCCTGGCATGTTAGCATTTCGTTCCCGCCATTTCTGTTGCAATCAGTTGTCATTTGGGGCCGGTATGAGCCCGGGAACCCACGTGACTCATTTTGGGGTCGATTCGTTAGAATCGCCAGTTTCTTGTCATTTTAGCGTCGGATTGATCCCTTCTGGACTGTGGAAGGCGTATATCATACTTAGGGTTGTTTCCCCGTCGTTTAGACGCGATTGGGACGTGGAAAGGCCGGGTTTTGGCCATTCCTATGGTTTTCTCGCCGTAACGCTTTGGCGGTCCTTTCAGAGACCGTTTTTATATCTTGAGCGGTCCATGGGGGACCGTTATGGTTCCTTGTCGGTTCAGGTTTTAGTGGTCTGGCGATAGACCGTTTTGTGTCAGCTAGCGGCTCAGGATGGACCGCTAAGCTCTGTGCAGCGGCCCATAGGTGACCGCTATTATTCATGTTCTTTTGGCTAAGTCGGTTCGGTTCGTTGGGTAGCGGCCCAACGACTGACCGTTTTATGAAGTTGGGCGGCCCATGCGTGAACGCCAATTATGATTTAATGTCAGTTTGGGCTAGCGGTCTAGCTCCAACCGCCTGGGTGTCCTTGGCGGCCTTAGGGTGACCGCTAGGCTCTGTGAAACGGTTCTTGGTAGACCGTTTTTAGTTGGTTTGACCGGTTAAGTCGGTTTGACTGTTTGGGAGTTGACTGGGCTTAGCGGTCTAGTCGTGACCGCTGGGGTCCCTCTTGCGGCCATGAGGAGACCGTTTTCTGGCAAGAGACGGTCTAAGGCAGACCGCAAGGCTCCTGCTTTTGTGGATTTTAAACCTGGGGTTTCTCTTGAGAGTAGCGGACCTTCGGCTGACCGCCTGGTTTGCCCAGCGGTCAGGGCAAGACCGCCACTTTTTCAGAGTTCTGTTTTTCCGATGGTTTGGCCTCCAATTGTCTGGGCTCGACCCTGTGGTTTGCCCATTGTTCCGTGGATGTCTTGGACGTCCTATGAGGACTGTGACCATGTTGTGGG
Source organism: Amorphophallus konjac (assembly GCA_022559845.1). Classification (NCBI taxonomy): domain Eukaryota; kingdom Viridiplantae; phylum Streptophyta; class Magnoliopsida; order Alismatales; family Araceae; genus Amorphophallus; species Amorphophallus konjac. Next base: position 34,008,836 of record CM040128.1, on the reverse strand, counting down.
GTGGCGGGGAGTGCCATTGTGTCGAGTAGTGTTCCGTGATGCTTCAGGATCATTATGGTTTCTGGTTAACCCGGTGTGATCCAGTGGTTGACATGTGACCTCGTGATGAGTGTCTCGTCTATCCTGTGAGGATCGAGACATGGTTTTGGACGTCTTGAGATACTGTCTTACCTCGATTTGCGTGTCCACGTGGTTTGAGGATGTTAGTGATCCCTCATGTCTCCGTAATTTGTGTTATGCGGATGTGTGGATCCTGTTGTCCTGTGCCTTTTTCTTTATAAGTGTTTTATCGTGATTTTGGCTTAGGGACTGGGCTGATTAACAGCGTATTGCTGTGATGTGCGACGATCTTGACCCGAGTCAAGGATCGTTGTCAGTAAGTCTAGTTGTCTGTCCTGAGTATGGTGTGCTGCCTTGTGCTTGGTGCTTCGTGGTGCGTGCAACAGTGCGTGTTTAGCCTGTCCGTACTTCAACACTGATGTTTTGGAGTCTCCGTGTCTAGTGAGCCTCCACTAGTCGTAGCTTGACGACACTTTCCGGTGTGTCGGCCCACCTAGGAGTGGTGGCGGGGCAGTTCCCGACAGACGATTTTTAGACTAGTTTATGTGGGCCCCCTTGCTTTGCGATAGCGTCCTACTGGAGGGGAAAACTAGCTAGAGGTCTGGCTCAAGACAATGAGCTTGTGTGTGCACACGTGGTTAGGGGCGTTTGGACGAGCGCCGACGGGCATGACCCTGACTAGTCACTCGTTACTGTTGTTCCTTGTACTTGGTTCTGTGAGTGTCTCAGTTACCGCCATTCCAGGCGTGTAGGAGATACTTGTGGCGCAGTGTAAGACGTCAGTGGACGCATATGGCTGTTCTTCTAGTGAGGAGGTACTTCTGTCACTTGACACCTGACTTATTGTGTTTCCGTGACTTTTTCGGGTAGTCTGTTCTTGGCTTCACCCGAGGTCAGTGTAGCGTGCACGACGATCTAGTTGTGTATGCGTTAATGTTTCGTGACTGTGTAGGTCTTTTCTAAGGCTTTTACCTGTTTCTATAGGCTTTCGCTATGGAGCTAGTACTTTGTCGACGGATCGGTAACGCCCGACTTTGTGAGATCGGGGTTCACCTTTCTGTTGCTGTTTGGAGTAGCTTAGAGAGCCGAGATTCGTTCGGCAGCCGTGTTTCTGTTCGGTACGGCTTTACTCTTTCTTTTAGTTGTTCTTACTCCTGTTTTACAGCTTTACTGTTGTAGTTTAGCACTGCTGTTACTTCTGCTCCTGCTTTACTGTTTAGCGTTGTTGTCTTGCGTGTTACCGTGTTGTTTCCAGTGGGGATCTGCGAGACCCCTACTGAGCGAGTGACACGAGACTCACCCCTGCTTTTCAGGTGTGGTCGTTCTTCTTCCTCGTGGTTCGTGGCGCGGTGCGTCAGTTCGTTGTTGCCAGCTTTGCCAGTGTCGAGCTTCCCCCGACTTGAGAGTACGTTCTCTTTCCCGTTGGACTGTACTTGTCTTTCTTTGGACTGAACCATGTAATTTAAATTGTTAATTGAAAATGTAATTGTCTTTCTTAGCAACCCTGATCTTTGAAATATCAATTGCTTACTGCTTTATCTGGAACTTAAATGTACTCCACACACACCTTTTATCTCTTTGGAGCTTTATCGCTCTTGGGAGGTTTCTCAGTATCTAAGTGGTATCAGGTTTACCCGGTATCCGGAGTCTGAGTCGTCACATACTGCTCCTCTTCTGGCTTCTATATTCTGTATATCGTGACTCTTGGGCATCTCTCCATATTTATAGGCCCATAGCAAGTTGTATTCCTGGGCACCTGGTCCGGTTAGTGCGCTGGGAGGGAGCACTGGGTCCAATTGAGGGCACTGGCGGAGGCCAGCTGGTCCGGTGGAGCTGTTGGCAGAGCACTACGGTGGGAGATAACACTTGGTCCGGTGGCAACGCTGGAGGGGGCTAGTTGGTCTGCTGATGGCACTCTTGGACCCCACTTGGTCCGGTGGACACCAAAGAGCGGACGTAGCACTGGGGCATGGGATCTGGTCCGGTTAGGCGCTAGAAGACCTAACCTGGTCCGAGTGGACGCGCCGGAGGACCTGAGGTGGTCCGGTTGGACGCGCTGAAGGGCTGGTCCGTTGGACGCGCTGTAGGACCCCACCTGGTCCAGTTGGGTGCGCTGCAGAACCCCACCTAGTTTGGTTGAAGATGGGAGCGCACTGAGAGAGGGGGTTGGTCCGGGTGCTGCGCTGGGAGATGCCACTTGGTCCGGGGGTTGCGCTAACAGACCTCACTTGGTTCGATTGGCGATTGAGAGCTGGCGGGGACTCAGTGCGTTGGAGAAAGGGACTTGGTCGGGGCGGGGGGTTGGCAGACCTCACCTAGTCCGGTTGAGCGTGGCAGAGCCCCTCCCGGACCAGGTGGGGTCATTGGCAGGCCCACCTGGACCAGGCGGCTGCCGTGGGCGCCCACACCCCGCCCGGCGGCTAGGAAAATCCCTTTAAGAGGGGGGCCCTCGTGGCTCTTTTGTAAATCTTCCATTGTTTGCGCTTTGGCTGTTTCCTGTGGATTTCTAGGATTTGGTTGGCAGTGGTATGTGGCTCCTCGTACTTTTGCTGGACTACTCTGACCTTCTCGTGATTCGTATGTACTCGTTACACGAACTTTGAGACATAATAATAATAATAATAGTAATGTCAACAACGGCCAATCGAATAGGGCCGATCCTCTTCTATACATATATATATATAAGGTGGGGGGAATAAAATACAACAAATTACATTGGACAAGAATACCCTTGTCCCATTGGTCTATGAGAACTAACCTCATAAACCACCCAAAAGATACAATAATTACATAAATACTCACACATCATAAGAATTTAACTACCTTGGACTACACTCCCAGTCAAGCTAAGTATAGATGTGGTTGATTTTTCAAGAAAGAACAAGTAGAACATGGAAGAGAAGAAGAGGAAGAAGGGAGAGGGAGCAACCACAATCAGAAAAATTAACTTGCGGCCTCCCTACCTAGCGATTTTATTAATGAGGGTAGTTCCAAACCAAAAAATACAAATAGGACAAAACTACCCCTTATAACAAGGATAAATAACTTGATGCTGACGACTAAAATTTTCGCTCTGTCCTTTTGCAGCAAGCTCCACCGGCGGGAGACATCAAGCAGCAAGAGGAAGAAGAAAGAAAAGAAGGAAAGGGGAAAAGAAAAGAAGAAAGAGAAAGACGAGAAGAAATAGAGAAAGTCAAGGGGGAAAAGGGTGCGTCGACGCAGGATGGGCCCTGCGTCGACGCAGGGCGTGCCCGCAGGCCATTTTAAACGGCTGCCTCCCCGCGTGTCTTAACCGGCAGTAGGGTCAACCCCAACGCGTTTAACCGGTGGGCTTACTTCCTCCCGCGCGCGCATGAACGACAGCAGGGCTCCCCCTCTGCCTGTTTAACCGGTGGCCTCACACAGGCTTTTAACCGGTGGCTTCCACAGGGATTTAAACGGTGGCCCCCTTCTCCTTTAATCGGTGGCATCCCGAGCCCCCCCTGCCGGTTAAACTCGTCTCCCATCTCTCTCTCTGGTGACACTAAGGGGTCGTTTGGTACGGGGTTAGAGCGGGGATATCCTCGCTCTATCCCCATTCTAGGTTTGGTATCGTTAAAATGGGCGGGGATAACCCGGGTTAAGAAAAATAAGGTTAACCCCGATTTTGAGATTAGAAACGGGGATAAGTCCTTCCAACCTTTTATTGGAATGACTTATCCCCATTTTTCTAACCCCATTTCACCCATGCTCCGTCCCCCCTGTAGTTAGCTTGCTTCCTTTGTCTCCCCTTTTCTCTCCTATGATGTATCATTTTTTTTGGGTTCACCTTTCCGTAAGGAATAAAAGAACAGCTCACGAAGTGTTCGTGTTGTGTGTGTGCTTAGTCTGTGTTTATGTCCACTGCTGGTGCTTATAATAAGAGTGCCTGGGTGAGCTTCTCTAAGAAGAGGCTCAGGGCTCATCCAACGCTGTGGATGTGGCTCTGAGGCTAGCCCCTTGGAGAATATCTCCCCGAAGTCCCTCATCATCTTTCTCAAGTATTCACTGTCCTTCCCGTTCGTTTCTCTCTTTTCTCCTCTTTGGAAGGTCTGGCAAGGGAACGCCAGCACCTGAGTTCTGCCAATCCATGGCTGAGGCCCAGATGTCATTGTCACCGAATCCCATACTGTGATAAACCTTTTTCCCCTGGCTGGTCACTCTTCTTCCCATGGGGTAGACTAGTAGTGCTCCCCTCTCAGTTTAAGCTTTCCTCACTAAAAATAAGTACCCCTGTGGAGCTCTAATCAGCAAGCCCTCTCCTATGGCTTTAACGGGCAGGTTTCCCATTTAACCGGTGGCTCTCACAAAGGGGTTTAACCGGCAGCTACCCGCAGGCCCTTAAACAGTGGCCCTTGCTTAACCGGTGGCCCCGTTTCCATGGGCCTGGCCGGTGGATGCCATATTAACCGGTGGGTACCATATTAACCGGTGGGACTCCCCCCTCTGACTTAACCGGTGGGCCATTTTCTTTTATAAGCTTAACCGGCGGGTTCATTTAACCGGCAGCCCTCGTCCATGGATTTAACCCGTGGAGAATGCATTAACCGGTGGCCCTCATGGGCGCTTAACCGGTGGCCCTCACCAAAGGGTTTAACCGGCAGCCCCTCATGGGCACTTAACCGGTGGCCCCCATGAGCGTTTAACCGGTGGCCTTGGTGGGCATTTAGCCGGTGGCTTTGGTAGCCGTTTAACCAGTAGGCCTCTCTCTGTGGCCTTAACTGGTGGGGATCCTCCATTTTATCCGGCAGCACCATGCCCAACAGAGGTAGCATTCAAACCTCAAGGCCCTGTTTGTTATTCGAGCGGGGGATGCCGTGTTCAACCCCATGGGGTCGAACACGGTGCCCGCTCTCGAATAATCAGTTTGTGTGAGGGAGAGTTGTGGGCCCCCCATCACTTTCTCTCTCGTCGAATCCGACATTCACCCGACAGTTCGTTTAACAAACTGGCCCCAATGGATTCCTAAAGTGCTACCATTTTAGACCCCGAGGTGTTCATGCTCTAATCTTTCTTTTTCGTCTAGTTTTGCACCGTGCTCCGGCGTGATCGTTTCGGGTGTTGCCGCTTCCGTGCACATCCATATCATTTTTGGACCATCTCAGACTACCGTGGATGAGTACCCGCTTGACACCCCCCGACCATCCCGGGTCCGGGGGAGATGCTGTCGAAATTCCGTCAGGAATGCAAATAATAAAAGAAATAAGGGACCGAATAATTTTAACCTTAAAGACAAAGATGAATAAATAAAATGCCTGAACGAAGGACCAATAAACCGTCAAAGGACTGCTGCAATGAACCATTCAAGATGGCCATGAGCATGGCAAAAACAAGAACAAAAAGTGCAGGACGGACTAAGGAATAAGGTCTGTTGGCCTGAATAGCGCTCCTCCCTAACCTGGCTCTATATGAGCTCTTCTGTGCAGCAAGCTGCCCAGGAGTCGACTCTCAGAGTCGACTCCCTGCTGGCCCGGTCTGCAGACCAGAGTAATGTGCACATCTCCTGAACCCGAACTAAATATCATGCATGCATCAAGCAAAATTGCATCAAAACAGAGCCACATGTATACTTCATGAACAAAACCAAAGGAGAATCAAATACCCCGCATACACTTTGCATGAATAAATCCAAATACCATTCGTGCATTCAAAACATCATATATGCATAAGGCCTACACAAATTCCCTGCATTCATTGCCAACCCACGGGTAGTATGCATGATCTCTTGCACGTACATTTGCATTCACATCCCTCCCGCATTTAGATTAAAACCCCGTGCATATTGCATTCCACATATGATTGCTTGCCGTGATCTCCCGGTGTATAAAATGGTGACCCGTGGAAGGCCGGGTTACGCCCGGCTAAAAAAATCGTCACTATGTGTGAGTAAAACACTCCACCACGCACCGGAGATCACCCCTCACGAGTACGCATTTAAATTCCCGTGTCATGAGCAAATTGTTTGCAAAATCTTTCCCTTGCATTGCATGATTTCAACCTGAACAGCCTGCCATGGGGCATAGCAACATAAGTTGTTGGAAGCGAGGTAGGTCGACCTATTCTATGCTTCAGGTCGACCTACTCTATGCTTCAGGTCGACCTGCCCTTGGCCAGCAAACCTCCCTGGCCCGCTAGATGTCCATTGGCAGCATGGGTCTTCTACCCCCCCTTTTGCCTTGCTGCATTATCTTCTGCATATGCATGCATGACCTTGCATGAATAAAAAAAGGAAGACAATTGGGATTAATCTACCAAACATGATTAAAACAAAAGCATCATATGCATTAAACCCACAAAAAAATGAAATGATGAAGGGAGAGCGAATAATGAAGAAAACGCCAAGCCCTGCCTTCCTTGTGCAGGCATGACCATGTTCGGTCGATCGAATTGCATCTTCGGCCGACCAAACCATTGGTGCATCGACGCAGGGGCTGGACTGGGTCGACGCACCCATGCCTCTGGAAAGTCCGGCCGACCTAATTTCCCTTTTCGGTCGACCGAACTCTCTGTTTCAACAAAAAAAAGAATGAAATGCTTTGGCCCTTAGGCGGGGTCGACCCTGCCTTAGGCAAAGTCGACCCAGCCAAACGCAGGGTCGACCCTGCCTTAGGCAGAGTCGACTCCACCTTGGGCGAGGTAATAAAAAAATAAAATAAAATAATAATAATAATAAAAGAGGGAATTAATACTAATAAGAAGGAAAGGGCCTTGGTGATACAATCTAAACAAAGAAAATGATAAAGAACATGTAAGTGGAATAAAATCTATACTCAAATGGAATTAAAGCTAACAAGATAAAACGCCAAAACACGCATGTGCTGACGTGCATTTCGGAGACCTCATCTTCCCTAGACCCTGGACAAGGGAATATCAACGATGTCCCTGCAGGCCAGGCTTGGACATTGGGGACCATCCTCGTCATGGTCATGGCTCGACCTTGCTTTGGGCCAATATCCCCCTGAAACCTGACCTGTCTCCACTGGGATCTAATCCCACTCTCTTATCAAACTAGCCGTACACTCGACAAACATTTGCAAAGGTTTTATCTCCGTCTTCGTCACACTTTCAATACGGACTTCGTCCGAACATGAAATGGTCAATGAGTGACCAACATGATTTGAATACTCGCACCCTTAACACGGAGCTTTTAATATAATTCAAGATTTTCATTATCTCATCCTATTAATTTCTTTCTAGGCTTTAGGGCCCCTTTTCCTGACGACTAATCAAGGGTTTTCTCCCCTCCGGGGAGATGTAATTAACTTCGTGACCTTTACGGCACGGCGGATTTTGGTCCCGACATGATACTCACTTTCGTCTGGTTAGTCAGACGGCGCGCACCAGTGGCTTCTCCGGAGCCCGAATAAATCGTCACATTGTGACTGGCACGTCCACGCACTAAATAAACGAAATAGATCACTGAATAAATAAAAGAAATAAATAATAGTCCAAAAAGTGCGTCCACACTTGACTACCCTAATAACTAACTAACTAAAAGAAAACATAAAATAAGGGACTAAAATGCCCTTCTATGCATTGCGGCTACACTCCCCCTCAAGCTGAGTATAGATATTACGCATACTCAGCTTGCTTAAACAATGTTGAAACTGAGCAGCGGATTGTCCTTTTGTAAAAATATCTGCAACCTAATCTTTTGACTTCACATATGGCAGACAAATGTCTCCAAAGTCAACTTTTTCCCTGATGAAATGGTGATCAATCTCAATATGCTTTGTTCAATCATGTTGGACAAGATTATTTGCAATGTTGATGGCAGCCTTGTTGTCACAGTAGAGCTTCATTGGTAGGTAAATTCGAATACCAAGGTCCATTAGGAATAGTTTCAGCCATACCATCTCTGTAACATGTTGGCCATGGCTCGATACTCTACTTCAACACTGGACCTTGCACAAATAGTTTGTTCTTACTTCTCCACGAAATAAGATTGCCTCCCAAAAACAAGCAGTACCCAGTAGTAGATCTCATGTCATCTTTAGAACCTGCCTAGTCAGCATCCGAGTAACTTTCAATCAACAAATTGTTATGCCTTAAAAATAAAAATCCTTTCCTAAGACAGGACTTGATGAACCAAAGTATTCTTTCAACAACCTTCATATGTGGTACTCTAGGTGCATGCATATACTGACTGACTACACTGATAGCATATGTCAAGTCAGGACGAGTGAGTCCCAGATAAAGAAGACAACCAACCAATCTCTGATACTTCCCTCTTTCTGACTCAGACAAGAGATCACCATCCATGTCATTCAGAACATGATTGACTTCAATTGGAGTGACAGTCGGTTTGCAGCCAAGTTTTCTTGTCTCCTCTAACAAATCCAGAGTAAATTTCCTCTGACAAATAAAAATACCCTGTTAGGAACGAGCAACTTCAATACCGAGGAAATATTTAAGCTTCCCCAAGTCTTTAATATCAAACTCCTGCACAAGATTTTGTTTCAACTTTTCAATTTCCTCTTCGTTATCACATGTGATGATCATATCATCACATAAACCAGGAGGATAACAACCTTGCCACCCTACCATTTAGTAAAAAGAGTGTCATCAGAATTGCCTTGAAAATAGCCAAAACATAGCATAGCTTTGCGGAACCTATCAAACCATGGAATTGGTGATTGCTTCAGCCCATAAAGAGCTTTATTCAACTAACATACTCTCCCCCTTACATGAAGTCCTGGAGGGGGTTCCATATATACCTCTTCCTGCAAATCACCATTCAAGAATGCATTTTTAACATCCAACTGATAAATAGACCAAGAGAAGTGAACCGTAAGAGCTAACACCACCCGCATAGATTTAAAACGAGCAACAGGGGCAAAAGTCTCTAAATAATCTATGCCATAGGTCTGAGTGAAACCACAAGCAACTAATCTCGCCTTATAGTCCTCAATAGAACCATCTGCATGAAATTTAATAGTGTAGATCCGTTTTGAACCAACCAAACTATGTCCCTTGGGAAGATCCACTAGAGCCCAAGTATCATTTGCACACAGAGCTGCAAGTTCCTCATTCATTGCCTATACCCACTTTGGATCTTTGGCGGCCTCAGAGTATGAAAGAGATATGTGATAAGAGGAAAAATGGTCAAGAAATAGTAGTAAGCAGGTGATAGACGAGAATAAGAAACAAAATTAGAAATAGGATGATGAGTACAAGCTCTGGAACCCTTCTGAAGTGCAATGGGAAGGTCAGAGTCAGAGAGAGGCTCACCAGAGAGAGGACGAGTGGATCCAACTGGTATTGAGGATGGTAGCTCAGTGGAAGGTCCCTTCTTGCACTAAGTGCCTCGGGAATACTGCTGAACCGGAGGATTTGTAGCACTTGAAGGCAACTCAGACACCAAAGGAGATACCAAAGGCAGTGGAATAGAAGACAGAGTGGGAGTATGCTCCCCCTGAGCTAGAGTGGAGGTATAATAAGACTGATTTTCAAAAAATGTAACATCCTGTGAGACACGGAAAAAATCTAACCAACTTTTTTATCGTAGATAAAATATAGATTTTTGTTCTTTTTGAAAAGAAACATCCCCCTCTAAGTATAGAGGGTGATTCCGTGATTGCGCATCGTATCAGACGATTTGGGTTCGAGTGCTGGACCTCTCCCCACTGACCGTAGTCAGTGTTGATTTACATCGGCCTAACGTCCGAACACCTTTGTTTGACTATCAAAGAAATCCCTAAAGTCTTTTACAAGGTTCTGATGTTGAGGGCAAACGGATGTCCACTCACTCACCACCGACCAACAGAAACGACTGAATTAGGGCTAGGTCTGAGCAAAACCCTAAGATTTAGGAATGGAAGCGCAAATATGCGGAAGCCATAGACATTTTTGAAGTAGAGGGAAGTTTTCTGGACCCCGAGGGCATTTTGGTAATTTTACCAACCCAGGGGTATTTTGGTAATTTTCCCAGGCCAGGGGCATTGCTGAAATTTCTGAGCTAGAATGGAAGTGAGACTGGATCCCTAACTCCCCAAGGCGCTGAGGCTCTTTCTAGAGGGTTTTAGGAGGCTACTAGGCCATTTTTTAGGTTGTAGGGGTATTTTGGTAATTTTACCGTACCCTAGACCTAGGTTATGGAATGATATCCGAGTGTCGGACTGAACTGACAACACTCCCAGACCGAAGTAGTGACAAGGGGCTTCATGGAAGGCACACATCTGTCAATTTGATCGAAGGAGGGGTATATATGCAATTTTCAGAAGTCGGGGGTTTTCTTATAATTTTCCCACCCGAGGATACACATGGAGCATGCTGAGTGCTTTTACAATTCCATATGAGTACAAGGGTTGTCGGCGAATTGTCGACTGTACAAAAGTCCGCGTAAGAGCGGGAGATAGGGACATAGTCCCAATTACAAAAGTCGCAGGGTATAACTGCAAATTACAGGACTTGGGTCTTTTACGATCCCGGGGAGGACATTCTTGTAATTCCGCCATTATAAGGGCAGAAAGACATGACTTAGTCATCCCGGGGTGTAAAGACTTACAAACATGGCCCGCTGAGGGGCATAATTACAAACATGGCCCGCTGAGGGGCATAAACGTTAATATACCCTGTAGGGGCATAAGTACAAGACCCGGGGACTTACCCCACACAGGCCGAAACAAACGAACAAAAAGCTTCAAGTGTGCTCCGTAGGTTGTTGCTTGTAGTAGCCTCTCCTTTCTCTTCTTCTGGACCTCCGGGGGTCTATTTATAGAAGTGGGGAACCTCCCCGGGAGTGTTCGACCCTGTACGGGTCCAACGGGATGAAAATGACCCCGGGGAGGTCCCATTTTCAAATTTTTTTAAGTCCGTGCGCGGGAATGGGACCTCCCCGGGGTAGGAGGTCCCCAGGACGGTCCAGGACCTTCCCGGGGTCGCGCGACCCCCGGAGGACCCGCAGGACCTGCCCGGGGTCGGGCGACCCCGGACGGGTCCGCCCGCCCAAGGGCGGCCCCGCGCTGGTTTGCCCACCTCCGGGCGGACCCGTCCGGGTGAGGGCGACCCCGTACGGGTTCCTCCGACCCCGTACGGGTCTTCCATCTCCAAGTTGCCCCATTTCTGCTCCAACTAAATAAAAGCAGAGGTGTTTTTGTAAAGCAAAATTTGCTTCCAACAAATGCCCCCCACAGAACATTCGTCAAAGCCGGGGCGGAGGCGGACGGTCCGTGCCTTCTGTAGAACTGCACCTTACTGCTTCGTTGCTTTCCAGAAAGCTGAGGGTTGATGCTGGCTTGCCTCGGAGAGGCTTGTTGTCCCGAAGTTGACGTAGGCCTGCTTCTGAGAGACTTGTTGGCCTAGAATTGATGGGGGCTTGCTTCTGAGAGACTTGTTAGTCCGAAGTTGATGGGGACCTGCTTCTGAGAGACTTGTTGGCCCGAGTTGATGTAGGCCTGCTTCTGAGAGGCACATCCATCTGAGTCGTCGTTGATTGACTGTTGAGCTGTGATAGCTAGAGATTGACACTGGCCGACCCTTGGGGGTGCGTTTGGCCAAAAGTCATTATGCCGGCTGACCGCTGAGGTATGTCGCTGAAGATGTGCGGGCTAACATCTGAGGTGTAGCCGAACATGTCGATGTGTCGGCTGACCGCTGAGGTATGTCGCCGAATGTTAAAGCTGGCTAACCGCTGACTTGTGATAGCCAAGGTTGCTGTAGACCGGCCCTTAGGGCATGTTGGTCTGGGTAGATGTCGGCCGTACACAGGCTGAGGCAACTCCTTTCTTTGCTTTAGCTTTAGCTAGTGAGGCTTCAAAGCTGCTTCAGAGTTTTCTAGCCCTTGGGATGGAGTGGCCGAATCGTCTTTAACTTGGTGTAGCATTGCCAGATGCATGCATTTGGTCTCCCTCAGGACGCCTGGATGACTGAGCTTGCGTCTTTATGGGAAGAGTTCGCTCGCCTTCGTGCTATTCAGGAGTGAAGGCGGAGGACTCAGCTGATCATTCAGCAGGAGCAGCAGCAGCTTTGCAAACTTTGGGCGGCCCAGGCTGAGGTGGGCGCCCTGGTCGAGGTCGCTTACGAGCGCGAGCAGGTGGCCTCCCACAGAGAGGAGGCACTTTTATGAGGGGTCCAGGGGACCGAGAAAGAGCGCAGTCTTGCGCGTGTTGATGTAGATCCTCTGCCGTAGGCTTGAGGGGCTCCATGAGGAAGCTCTTCAGAGTAAGACTCGCCTTGCCGAGCTGAGGAGGAGCGAGTCTAGTGCTTGAGGGCTTCAGCCACTTCTTATATATAGGGCCCTCGCGCCCCATTTTTGTCCGAGTTATCCCCGAGGGCTTGTCTCGGGCTCCATTAATGATGTTGATGAATAAAGGACAGAGCTTAGTATAGCTATATTTTTTTGCTTCCATCCTCTTGCACATATGTCTCTCTTTTTTTTTTTTTATCACTTTACCAGCCCTACAGCCCTTTCGGGTTTTCACCAGGACTGGCCCCCTTTAGCTTTTTCCAGTGCGCCCTTTCGGGTTTTCACACCGAGGGGTACCCATTTTTGCCTAAGGCGCCCTTTCGGGTTTTCACCTTAGCCGGGTTAAAGCCTTTTTGCCCTTGATTGCTCTCCTAACGGAAACAACCAAGTCCGCTGGGGCATCAATATTTTTAACCCCGAAATTTTTTTTTTTTTAACCTATAATGCCAAAAGGCGAGGAAAAGGTGGCACTCCCGTAGGGACGTGTGTGCCGCAAAGATGGGACAAGTGGGTAGATTTGATTGTCCGGATAGGACGAATAAATCAAATCTGTGAGCCGAAAGGCGAAACGGGTTGGTAGCCTGAGAGGGCGTACTGAGACCGCACCCGAGAGGATAGAAACGAGCCGAAAGGCATAATGGGTTGGCAGCCCGAGAGAGCATACTGAGGCCGAACCCGGTGAGACCAAAAGGTGTAATGGGTTGGCAACCCGAGAGAGCATGCTGAAGCCAAGCCCGGTATGACAAGATGAGTGAATTCGACTGCCCTAATGGGACGTAATTAGCCAAATCCATACCTGAAGGTTGACCGGATTAGCAACCCTAAAAGGGTGTGCATATGCCAAGCCCGGTTGGAACAACAAAGGAGTTGGTTTAACAGTCCGAGAGAGACATGCGGGTTAAACCTGGAGGCCGATAGGCGGGATGGGTTGGCAGCCCGAAAGAGCATACATAGGCCAGACCTGAAACGATGACAGGAAGGGATTCGACAGCCCGGGTGGGACGTATAAGTCAAATCCGTGAGCCGATAGGCAAATAGGGTTGGCAGCCTGAGAGGGCATGCTGAGGCCAAGCCCGTGGGGACAAAGGAGTAAACTTGACGATCCCGGTGGGATATATGAGTCAAGTCTAAAGCCAAGAGGCGAGATGGGTTGACAGCCCGAAAGGGGCATGCAGAGGCCAGACCTAGAAGAAGAAAAAGGGTGGACTTGACAGCCCTAGTGGGACGTGAGAGTCAAATCCGAGAGCCGATAGGCGAGATAGGTTGGCAGCCCGAGAGAGCATACTGAGGCCATTCCCGGTGGGACAAAGATGGGTTTGACCACCTAAGTGGGACGTGAAAGTCAAACCCGAAAGCCGATAGGCGAGTAAGTGGGTTGACAGCCCTAGAGGACATGCTGAGGCCAGACCCGGTGGGACATGTGCCAGAAGACACGATGGATTGGTAGCCCGAGAGAGGATACTGAGACCAGGTCCCAAGAAGATAAGATGAGCCGAAAGGCATGATGGGTTGGCAGCCCGAGAGGGCGTACTAAGACCAACCCCAAGGAGGTTAGATGAGCTGAAAGGCATGAAGGGTTCTCAGCCCGAGAGAGCATACTGAGGCCATTCCCTAGAATGAAGAAGCAGCCGAAAGGCATGAAGGGTTGGCAGCCCGAGAGAGCATACATAGGCCATTCCCTAGAATGAAAAAGGAGCCGAAAGGTATGAAAAGTTGGCAGCCCGAGAGAGCATACTAAGGCCAGTCCCAGTGGGACAAGAGAGTAAGCGGGTTTAACTGCTCAGAAGAGACACGTGAGCTGAACCCGGAAGCCGATAGGCGGAATGGGCCGGCAGCCCGGAAGAGGTATGCATAGGCCGAGCTCGATGGGACAAAGTATGACACCGTCAGAATGCTAGTGGGACTAGGTGTCATAGGATGACATGTAAGGTGTAGCCCTGACATCAATATGATGTTTTGGTCGAGATGGGGTGGAGTCATTGACTTAGAGCCACCCATAGAATAGACAGAGAGAGGATTTTTTTTTTTCACATTACCAACCTCACCGCCCTTTCGGGTTTTCGCCTAGGCTGGCCCCCTTTAGCTTTTTCCGGTGCGCCCTTTCGAGTTTTCACACCGAGGGGTTGTCCATTTTTGCCCGAGGCACCCTTTCGGGTTTTCACCTCGACCGGGTCTGTGGCCTTTTTACCCTCAGCCAACCGTTGAAGGCTGACTGAGTCCACCGGGGTATCAGTATTTTTAACCCCTTTTCTTTTTTTTTGTTGAACCTTCACTGAGGAGAGGTACTGTCCTGTGAGGACTGCTGCAGAAACTCTTGCGGTGGCGCATGGTAGAGCTTCATATGTTTGCCGTTGAGAGGAGGGAAGGGATTATCTCCCTTGTAGTCAAGGACCGTATAGGCCCCTCCTTTATAGACCTTCTGGATGACGTAAGGTCCACGCCAATTGGACTGGAGTTTGCAGCTAGATCTTCCCGCGAGAACCTCCTTTTCTTTGACCATGACGAGGTCGCCTTTCTTGAACGCCCTTTGCTTAACCAGCTTGTCATAGGCACGTGTCATGCGGGCTTGATACACTTATAAGTGTTTGTAGGCTTTGAGTCTTTGACCCTCAAGGTTGGACAATTCCTCGAGCCTTCTTTCAATTTCAGATTGGTCTTGGCCTGGCAATCCGGCGTGCACAGCAACGCGGTAAGATGCTAGCTCGATCTCCACAGGGACCACCGCTTCAGCTCCATAGACTAGGGAGAATGGAGAGCAACCCGTGGGGGTTTTGTAGATGGTACGATAGGCCCATAGGGCTTCGTGGACCTTCTCACCCCAATCCCGCTTACGGCCACCTACTATCTTGGACAGCAGCTTGCAGAGGGTTTTGTTGAAAGCCTCGGCCAATCCGTTGGCTTGGGGATTGTAGACTGATGACGTCCTCCAATCGATATGGAACGTGGCCGCCAGAGCATAAACAGTCTTGTTCTTGAACGGCGTGCCATTATCGGATATAATCCGACTAGGGGTGCCGAATCTGTATATAATATAGTGCCGCACAAAACGAGCAACTATCTCCCCTATAACTTCCCGTAGCGGGACGGCTTCCGCCCATCTGGAGAAGTAATCGGTGGCAGCAAGTATGAACTTGTGCCCCTGAGACGATGGTGGGAATGGTCCCACAATATCCATACCCCACTCTGCAAATGGCCAAGTAGGCGCTGTTGGATGGAGCGGGTTAGGTGGCCGCCAAGGGACTGGGCCGAATGCTTGGCATTGGTGACATGTACGAGCGTATTGATTGCAATCTTCCTACATGGTGGGCCAGTAGAACCCTTTGAGCTTGATGCTACTTTTCATCTTAGCTCCTGCCTGGTGAGCTCCACACAATCCGGAGTGGACCTCGTGCATGACGGTCTTCGCTTCCTTGGACGAAAGGCACCGCAGGAGGACCGATTGGTCTTTTTCATGGACGAGCCTGAAGAGCAGACCGTCAATCAGCTGGTAGGATGTCGCCCTGCGTAGCAGTTGCACCCTCTGAGCCCGATCAGGAGGGAGCCAGCCGTTCTTTATTTTTATAATTAGCTCGCGCCAATCTTCTTCTTCGGGAGCATTCTCCTCTTGAATGTTGTCGACCTCATAAACAGTGAGGCCGGATTCTTCGTCGAGCACACTTGGCATGAGCCTTCGGTGTCTGACAGTAATATTTAATTCTCCCTCAGGCGGGAGTTTTAGGGCTGTTGCCAATTTTGCAAGAGCATCAGCCTGAGAAATGCTGCCTCTGGGGACATGGCTTATTTCAAATAGGTAAAATTTTTCTTTGAGCCTCATGACGGCTGCATGATAGGGGACGAGCTCCTTCTTCCGGACGTCATAGACGCCCAGTACTTGTCGGATGACGAGCTGAGAGTCCCCGTACACTTTGATGCACCTGATGTCCATCTCCAGTGCCAGTTGAAGCCCAATGATCAGTGCTTCATACTCTGCCTCATTATTAGTCAGTGACTTCATGAGAGCGCAAGAGTTGTGGAGGATGCCGCCTTGTGGAGACACAAAGACTACCCCCGCACCTGAGACATAGTCTGTAAGGCCGCCGGCCCTTTTGATTGTCCGAGAGGCGCCATCAAAATATAACTCCCAGAATGGGAGGTCAAGAGTGAGGACACCTGGCTCCATCTGTGGTGGGACTTTTTCAGAATGCTCCCCGCTTTCTTGAGAAGGCACTAACACCTCTTCGTCGGGTAGCTCAAAGTTGAGTGGCGAATCTTCTGGCACAGGGTGCACTGCTAAGAACTCCGCCATTCCTTGTCCCTTGATCGCCTTGCGTGGGACGAAGGTGATGTCGAACTCCATAAGGATAAGTGCCCATTTACCAAACCTACCAGAAAAGACAGGCTGGCTGAGTAGAAACTTGAGTGGGTCACATTTTGAGATGAGCTTCACCCGATGGGCTAGAAGGTAATGTCTCAGCTTCTTGACAGCAAACACCAAAGCTAAGCACACCTTTTCCATGGGAGCGTACCTGTAACGACCCGAGAATCCGATTACCGGGAAGGCCCGATAACCCGAGACTCGCACCGCCGCCCACGAGCCAGGAGGGCTCGGAAGGGCTAAAAGGAGTGTGGAGGCACAAAGAAATAGGAAATAAAGCAGGACAACCAACAACAACAAGCTGAAAGAAAGAACAGCAACAGCTACAACAGAGTCCAGTCCAACCGAAAGTACAGTCTAAAGCAGTAAAACGTACCACGTGCCAAGTGAACACTCGGCCCGGCAAGCTGGCAACAGAGAACCTCCGCTCCGCACCCTCGAACCACGAGGAAGAACCGCCACACCTGAAAAGCAGGGAATGAGTCTCCAAAACAGAGACTCAGCAGGGATCCCGCGGAACCCCAACCGGAAACAACGGCGGTAGCGGAAAGGAGAGCTACAACTACAGCAGGAACAGCAAACCGGTGGCCGGTCAAAAACTCGGCACTACAGCTACTCCTACTGCACCGGAAGGTACACCTCGGTCACGCAGACGAAGCTACCGAACCACACTAGTACCACCTACCGAAGCAAGAACACACGGCAACCACGCCGTAGAGGCCTGTCCCTCGGACACAGCCGACCTGGACACGCTGTCCAAGGTGCAACCCCGACCATCCGATCGCGGGTACCGCACAACAAGACCCAACCTCGGTAAAGCCACTAGCATTAGACCCTTGGCGCGAAAACCAACACACGCGCCACGGCGAAACAACCGAACTCAACGGTCAACACGACCGAAAACCCGAAGGTCGAAATCACGGAAACTGATAGTCTGTCACTCCGTACTCGACAGGAGTACCACCCACTAGAAGCACAGCCGGTAGCGTCCCCTGACGTCTTACACCGCACCGCGAGTGAACTGCCTGACGTGGTAGCTCCTACCCGAGGCACGAACACCGTACAAGTAACCACAAACAAGTGACTAGCTGGGGTCACGCCCGTCGACGTGGGTCCAACCGCCCCCAACCACGTGTGCACACACAGACCACGCGTCCCTGGTCTGGTCCTCTGACCGGTTTTCCCCTCAGCCGGACTCTGGCTGCAAGACGTGGGGCCCGACGGCAACCGGTCCACAAACCGCCTCTAAGGGTGAGCCCGTACACCACTCCCTGGTGCGACTAGCACACGCGTACTAGTAGGCTACGACTAGTGGAGGGTCACTGAAGGAGTAGACTCTCAAGTCAACGGAAAACAACGTCCGCATCCGACAAAGTACGGGGACCATCCCACGTACTAGCACCGTCGCACGATGACCACAGTCGGAGAAGAAACGGGACTCACAGTCCACAGCCGCGCACACACCCTGCGCGAGAGTCGAGAAAACCCAAGTGACGCTAAGTCACTGGGCTCTGGACAGTCCTCTAGACGCCCTACACCCAACGGTCCTTGAGTCACAAGACTCGGGGTCAAGACCGTTGCACGCAACAGCACAAGGCCGTCAATCTAGTCCAAGCTCTAGGTCTAAAACCACTGTAGCACGAATACCGAGGCAGCTCACGAGCCGCCGAAACCATTCCCTTGGGAAGGGAACTCACAGGACTAAGGCCACACACACGGCCCACGCGGAAAGCACAGAAGCACGATTCCCAAGGCAACTTGCACACCACCAAGCTGTGGCCCAACTCAAGGAAAAGAGGGAAGCCTCCAGCTCCAGACTGGATAACTGGGCTCGCAGCCCAAGGCCTCACACAGGACCCACTCGGGGATCGCTTTTCGGAGAAACCGATGACACACGTCAACACACGGTGACACGAGTCGAGAACTCTACACCCGGGACTCCAACGTACCACGACACCTGGCCCTGACGACGTGCACAACATCCGTCAGGCCACAGGTCGGCACGTGGTTCGAGAACCACACACCCGGGACTCGAATCAGTCAAAACGGAAACACCGGGTTAGACTGGCACATGTGCGGTTCACCCTGGGCCGCTCAAGGGATGTGCGGCTAGGGCACAGCCGCTCAAAAGACATGCGGTCAGGCAGGAGCCGCACAAGGCTCTAATCGGACTAACCCCAAATGGAGGATGGACGGTTAGGGCTGGACCGCCCAAGGGGATGTGCGGCCAAGGATCGTCCGCACAACCTAACCGACCTACTCCAGTGCCGGTCAAAACGGTTTTGACCAAACCGCACAACCCAACCGACACAAAACTGTTGACCAAGGGTCAACTGGGATATGCGGTCAGCTCCTGGCCGCACAAGCCCACGGAAGGACAGACGGCTGGGTACCAACCGTCCATGGGGGAGACATGCGGTTCTCACCTGGCCGCACAACAAATGTGCGGTCTATCGTGCGACCGCACAACCCCAAAACCAAGAGAAAATGAACGGGCCAAAGGCAACCGCCCTCGCGATGGACGGGCCCGGTTCGACCGCCCAACCATCACGGCGGGTAAACCCAGGGGGTCTCCCGATCGTAGCCTTTCCACGCCCCGTTCGTGCCGAAACGAAGGGGATACAACCACAACCACCCTGGCAATCACGTGGACTCCGACCGGAGTCAAAACGACGCACGAATCGCGAGAAACGAGCGATTCTACCGAAGTTACCCAAAAAGGGTTACCGAGCTTCTCGGAGCTCTACCGGTCCAACGGGACCACCAATCGAGACGAAATCAGGGGGAAAAGAACGCTCTCGCCCCAAGGAATCCGTTGACAGTAACCGATCTGGAAACCGTCGCCGTTTCCCGACCGACCCTACGAAACCCACAAAACCACAGTTTCGCTAGAACGGACCCAAACACAGCTGTTTCCGCGCCGAACGACGTGCAATGGCAGGGGAAACGAGCAGAACGCAGTGGTGTTCCGTCACCCTACCTCCACCGAAGAAACCGTGCGCCGAAGCGACTAATCCACGCCGAAAACCGCCCGGAACGCGAACGACGCCATCTCGGAATCCACCGAGGGATCGCGCCCGCCTCCGCCTCGATCCTCATCCATCCTTGCCCGCGCCTCGCCCGCGCCGTCCCCGCCTCGCCCGTACTCCGCCCCGTCGGCCGCCGGAGAGAGAGGGAGAGAGGAGAGAGCGTGAGAAGAGAGAGGGAGAGAAATGAGAAATGAGAGGGGAGAGAGAGAGAAAAGCTATTTATAGGGAAATCCGGAAAATCGGAAAAATCCAGAAAAATAGAAAATCACACCCTCGCGATCCTCGGAACGCACCGATCGCAACGGTACCACTCGCGCCCTGGTGAACGGCCCGGTTCACCCGCAACGAGGTTCCGAAGGGAAAGCCGAAACCCACGCCGGGAATCGGAAAAACACACGCGGAAAAAGCCGCGGAACGCCTCCGGGCCTCCGAAACGACTCCGGATCGCACCGATCCGAACACGAAAGATGTCCGAAACGAAATTTCAGACAAAACAGAGTTGGACAATCCGAGAAACCAGATCCGGAGCCCACGAAAAGGATCCGAAGAATCCGGGGCATTACAGCCCTCCCCCCTTAAAGGAATTTCGTCCTCGAAATTCAGGACCAAGCACGAAGTCTCAGGGGAAGAACACAGAATCACTGACACGCTGTCAGAGCCCCAGCACAGAAAACCACGATTCTCACGAAAACACCGATCCTGAGGGACACAGCCAGACTTACGATCACAAGCAACACCTCGCTCCTCGCGCCGAGCACACAGGCCAACAGAGCAGGCATATACCAAAGGACACAGTCCGGCATCACCTCAGACAACGCGAGAATCCACCGTGGCGCCGCAGCCACGATCTCGCTCACCGAGGAAACACAACCCTCGACACGAGCAACAGCTACTGATCCACCCCAGGGTCAGCAGACAAAACACACATCAGCTTCACAACCAGCTGACAGGTCGCACACCCTCCTCAAGGGAGCAACCAACATAGAGCCTCCACCAGCTCAAGCAGCCAGCTCAACAGACCGCAACCAGCACATCGGCTCAACACCAAGAAACACCCCACACATGGCAAGCCGAAAGCCGGACACAACACCGTGCCAATTCTCGTCAGAAGACAACTTCGACAAAGTCCAGATCCCATCCGGAAAGGCACATCGCAGAAACGACCATCAAAGGTCTCGCTGGCACACGGCTCTCGCCACGCTCGAGCCCCAACAACCAGCATCTTCTGTCTCTGAAAAGACCATCCACTGGTCGCCAAATACACGTCAACGGGAAACCTCCACCGGCCCAACAGGCACGATCCAATTCACAGCAGGCCATCCGCTGACTCACACATAGACCGATGCCACATCTCGAGCTACACTCCTCTCGGACTCCGCATCCGAGCTCGATCATCGCGCCAACTCGACCCTCTCGGGGAGCACGACGAAACCAAATGACAGAACATGGCGTCTTCAGTCATCACCCTACGGGACTCAGACTTATAGGGAACCACCCCATGCTAATCACCAAACCAGGGATAACCTTGCGACACCAACGTCCTATCAAGGACCACCAACCGACGCTAATCTCACAGAAGGCCTCCGCCCACAAGCGTCACTCATCCATCTGGTCTCATCACATCCTTCGATCAAACCAAGTGGACACCTGCCAATCCCGATTCCGCCCTTACCACAGAGCCACGGGACACCACCTGGACAGCGCTCGTGGGTCCCTAAGCAATAAACATCTCACCGTCACAATCCGACAAGACCGTAGAACCAACGGAAGCCCACAGCCTGCCAGAGACCACTTCTCCAAAAACGATCTTATCCGAGGACACGACTGGGAACACAAGTCGGGCACCAAGCCGCCGACTCTGACCAACACATCCTCGACCATCGTCAGGCGACATCCTCAACAACCCCATCCAGGTCCAACACCAACGCCTGACACGGCTTCCAACACAGGAACATGGTACTCATGCGGCGCACTAGCCAGCACATTCCCCAACACTCCATCCTGCCAGTGCCAAGAACCATGACTTCTCGGGCAACAGCACGGCAACAACACGTTTCACACCGAGGAACTAATCCTCCGGTGCTCAACGCACACTCAGGAATCCGCCCGTAGCAACCAACGCTACGATCCTGAACTAGTGGGTCACAAGCCCACCACGCTTCCGCTGCGTACTCAGATCCGCGCACACAGCCGAGAAAGCAAACGCCGCCCAACCAGCGCTCGTCCTTCCGGAACAGCGCCAGCACACCCTCACACGACAAGGGAATGGGCACAACTTCTCACAGACAACCACCTTGCCAAGATAAGGAGCACGTCTCGCACGGACTTCATGGCACACAAGGCCAACCAATCCGGGCACACAATGCAAGACGGCAAACCTTAACCCAACACAATCTCTCCAACCAAAGGGGAGACCAAACGCACTTCCGACCAACGGAAGAACTCCACGCTCGACCTGACCTCGAACCTCGCGCACGCTGGAAACAGCACCATCCAGCACCAAGGAAAACCATCGCTTCCATCAGGTCAGCGCCTCCGACACACTCGACGAGTGTCACGTCGGACCACCATCACAGCATCTCTCGATGCACCACCGCTGCAATTCCTCGAACTGCAACACGGCATGCCAAGAGCCGCCACACGAGCCATAACCGACAACCGCCGATGCTCACCCTCGAGTCCCGAAACTCGCCGTGGAGCCTTCACATCTCAAGCCAACTCCAGGGCGAACACAACCCATCCACTGACAGAAGCA
The DNA here is from genome assembly GCA_022559845.1 of Amorphophallus konjac. NCBI lineage: Eukaryota > Viridiplantae > Streptophyta > Magnoliopsida > Alismatales > Araceae > Amorphophallus > Amorphophallus konjac. Next base: position 33,986,433 of record CM040128.1, on the reverse strand, counting down.
CAGGAGCAAAGACTTAACGGGACATCTCTGCCAAATCCTGCCTCGAAATCAGCAGAACGATCAGGACCGACACGTCATTTCTGACGCAACAGAGCACGACAAGAACATCAGGCTCGACGAAACAGCAGCCCACCGAGAAGATCCTCCGCTCACCCGAGCACACTTCTCGATCAAAACACCTCAGGAGCTGGACAAACCTCAAGCTGGAGTGACCAAAAACCGACAGCAGCTCCCTCAGAGCACGCTCACGGCCACTTAACCAAGAACAGTCCGCACCAGACACCTGACCACGCTGCAGGTTCCTTGAACGCAGCACCGCGAACTCACGCCTGCCAGCAACCTCTGCCCAACGCAGCACAACCAGGGCCACCACCGATGAGGGAGAAGGCTCTCGACCTCGATCCTTAGACCCCAAGTTGGCACGAAAGCCGCGGGCAGCAACCACCTCACAGCGCCGCACAGCGCACCCAAGCGAGAAACAAGGCGGGAAGCGAACACAAAACCCTAAGCCAGCTGCCGACTGTACTGGACCTTACGGACTCTGATCACTGCAATGTTTCGAATTCCTAAGTACGTCCACAACCACCGCTCTGATACCAGCTGTAACGACCCGAGAATCCGATTACCGGGAAGGCCCGATAACCCGAGACTCGCACCGCCGCCCACGAGCCAGGAGGGCTCGGAAGGGCTAAAAGGAGTGTGGAGGCACAAAGAAATAGGAAATAAAGCAGGACAACCAACAACAACAAGCTGAAAGAAAGAACAGCAACAGCTACAACAGAGTCCAGTCCAACCGAAAGTACAGTCTAAAGCAGTAAAACGTACCACGTGCCAAGTGAACACTCGGCCCGGCAAGCTGGCAACAGAGAACCTCCGCTCCGCACCCTCGAACCACGAGGAAGAACCGCCACACCTGAAAAGCAGGGAATGAGTCTCCAAAACAGAGACTCAGCAGGGATCCCGCGGAACCCCAACCGGAAACAACGGCGGTAGCGGAAAGGAGAGCTACAACTACAGCAGGAACAGCAAACCGGTGGCCGGTCAAAAACTCGGCACTACAGCTACTCCTACTGCACCGGAAGGTACACCTCGGTCACGCAGACGAAGCTACCGAACCACACTAGTACCACCTACCGAAGCAAGAACACACGGCAACCACGCCGTAGAGGCCTGTCCCTCGGACACAGCCGACCTGGACACGCTGTCCAAGGTGCAACCCCGACCATCCGATCGCGGGTACCGCACAACAAGACCCAACCTCGGTAAAGCCACTAGCATTAGACCCTTGGCGCGAAAACCAACACACGCGCCACGGCGAAACAACCGAACTCAACGGTCAACACGACCGAAAACCCGAAGGTCGAAATCACGGAAACTGATAGTCTGTCACTCCGTACTCGACAGGAGTACCACCCACTAGAAGCACAGCCGGTAGCGTCCCCTGACGTCTTACACCGCACCGCGAGTGAACTGCCTGACGTGGTAGCTCCTACCCGAGGCACGAACACCGTACAAGTAACCACAAACAAGTGACTAGCTGGGGTCACGCCCGTCGACGTGGGTCCAACCGCCCCCAACCACGTGTGCACACACAGACCACGCGTCCCTGGTCTGGTCCTCTGACCGGTTTTCCCCTCAGCCGGACTCTGGCTGCAAGACGTGGGGCCCGACGGCAACCGGTCCACAAACCGCCTCTAAGGGTGAGCCCGTACACCACTCCCTGGTGCGACTAGCACACGCGTACTAGTAGGCTACGACTAGTGGAGGGTCACTGAAGGAGTAGACTCTCAAGTCAACGGAAAACAACGTCCGCATCCGACAAAGTACGGGGACCATCCCACGTACTAGCACCGTCGCACGATGACCACAGTCGGAGAAGAAACGGGACTCACAGTCCACAGCCGCGCACACACCCTGCGCGAGAGTCGAGAAAACCCAAGTGACGCTAAGTCACTGGGCTCTGGACAGTCCTCTAGACGCCCTACACCCAACGGTCCTTGAGTCACAAGACTCGGGGTCAAGACCGTTGCACGCAACAGCACAAGGCCGTCAATCTAGTCCAAGCTCTAGGTCTAAAACCACTGTAGCACGAATACCGAGGCAGCTCACGAGCCGCCGAAACCATTCCCTTGGGAAGGGAACTCACAGGACTAAGGCCACACACACGGCCCACGCGGAAAGCACAGAAGCACGATTCCCAAGGCAACTTGCACACCACCAAGCTGTGGCCCAACTCAAGGAAAAGAGGGAAGCCTCCAGCTCCAGACTGGATAACTGGGCTCGCAGCCCAAGGCCTCACACAGGACCCACTCGGGGATCGCTTTTCGGAGAAACCGATGACACACGTCAACACACGGTGACACGAGTCGAGAACTCTACACCCGGGACTCCAACGTACCACGACACCTGGCCCTGACGACGTGCACAACATCCGTCAGGCCACAGGTCGGCACGTGGTTCGAGAACCACACACCCGGGACTCGAATCAGTCAAAACGGAAACACCGGGTTAGACTGGCACATGTGCGGTTCACCCTGGGCCGCTCAAGGGATGTGCGGCTAGGGCACAGCCGCTCAAAAGACATGCGGTCAGGCAGGAGCCGCACAAGGCTCTAATCGGACTAACCCCAAATGGAGGATGGACGGTTAGGGCTGGACCGCCCAAGGGGATGTGCGGCCAAGGATCGTCCGCACAACCTAACCGACCTACTCCAGTGCCGGTCAAAACGGTTTTGACCAAACCGCACAACCCAACCGACACAAAACTGTTGACCAAGGGTCAACTGGGATATGCGGTCAGCTCCTGGCCGCACAAGCCCACGGAAGGACAGACGGCTGGGTACCAACCGTCCATGGGGGAGACATGCGGTTCTCACCTGGCCGCACAACAAATGTGCGGTCTATCGTGCGACCGCACAACCCCAAAACCAAGAGAAAATGAACGGGCCAAAGGCAACCGCCCTCGCGATGGACGGGCCCGGTTCGACCGCCCAACCATCACGGCGGGTAAACCCAGGGGGTCTCCCGATCGTAGCCTTTCCACGCCCCGTTCGTGCCGAAACGAAGGGGATACAACCACAACCACCCTGGCAATCACGTGGACTCCGACCGGAGTCAAAACGACGCACGAATCGCGAGAAACGAGCGATTCTACCGAAGTTACCCAAAAAGGGTTACCGAGCTTCTCGGAGCTCTACCGGTCCAACGGGACCACCAATCGAGACGAAATCAGGGGGAAAAGAACGCTCTCGCCCCAAGGAATCCGTTGACAGTAACCGATCTGGAAACCGTCGCCGTTTCCCGACCGACCCTACGAAACCCACAAAACCACAGTTTCGCTAGAACGGACCCAAACACAGCTGTTTCCGCGCCGAACGACGTGCAATGGCAGGGGAAACGAGCAGAACGCAGTGGTGTTCCGTCACCCTACCTCCACCGAAGAAACCGTGCGCCGAAGCGACTAATCCACGCCGAAAACCGCCCGGAACGCGAACGACGCCATCTCGGAATCCACCGAGGGATCGCGCCCGCCTCCGCCTCGATCCTCATCCATCCTTGCCCGCGCCTCGCCCGCGCCGTCCCCGCCTCGCCCGTACTCCGCCCCGTCGGCCGCCGGAGAGAGAGGGAGAGAGGAGAGAGCGTGAGAAGAGAGAGGGAGAGAAATGAGAAATGAGAGGGGAGAGAGAGAGAAAAGCTATTTATAGGGAAATCCGGAAAATCGGAAAAATCCAGAAAAATAGAAAATCACACCCTCGCGATCCTCGGAACGCACCGATCGCAACGGTACCACTCGCGCCCTGGTGAACGGCCCGGTTCACCCGCAACGAGGTTCCGAAGGGAAAGCCGAAACCCACGCCGGGAATCGGAAAAACACACGCGGAAAAAGCCGCGGAACGCCTCCGGGCCTCCGAAACGACTCCGGATCGCACCGATCCGAACACGAAAGATGTCCGAAACGAAATTTCAGACAAAACAGAGTTGGACAATCCGAGAAACCAGATCCGGAGCCCACGAAAAGGATCCGAAGAATCCGGGGCATTACAGTACCGGTGCTCAGGCCCAATCAGTTTTCGGCTGAGGTAGTACAGTGGCTGCTCCTTGCCCTCTTCATTGATCTGGGCTAGGAGAGCCCCCAAAGAGGCATTCATAGCAGCAATATATAAGATAAGGGGTTTCCCTCTGACGGGTGCCCCTAAGATCGGAGGAGTCAGCAGATACTCCTTGATTTGCTCGAAGACCTTCTGACAGTCTTCGTCCCATATGAAGGGTGCTCCTTTCTTGATCAATTTGCCGAAAGGTAGGTATTTTCCTGAGAGGTTGGAAATAAACCGCCTAATATAGGCGAGTCTTCCTTGAAGAGATCTGAGCTCTGTCAAGTTCTTAGGCGGAGGCAGTCCTCTTATGGATTTGATTTTAGCAGAGTCGATTTCTATACCCCGGTACCTGACAATGAAGCCAAGGAACTTGCCACTGGAGACGCCGAAGGCGCACTTCATCGGGTTCATCTTGAGTTGAAATTGTCGAAGCCTTTCAAAGACTCGATGCAGGTCAGGTAAGTGGTCCTCCCGCTTTTTTGTCTTGACGACCAGATCATCAACATAGCATTCGACAAGGTCATGTAGCATCTCGTCGAAGATCTTGGTCATTGCCCTTTGATAGGTTGCGCCGGCATTCTTCAGACCAAACGGCATCCTTTTATAGTTGAAGATCCCCTTAAGAGATCGGAAAGCCGTATGGTCTTTGTCTTTGACGGCCATGTGGATTTGATTATAGCCCGACGACCCGTCCATAAAAGACAAAGCTTCGTGACCAGTGGTCATATCAACCATTGTCTCAGTGATTGGGACAGGGAAGTAGTCCTTTGGACATGCCTTATTCAAATCTCTGAAGTCGATGCAGACTCGGACTTGGCCATTCTTCTTCTTGACAGGGACTATGTTGGCGAGCCACACAGGGTACATGCAAGGCTCTATGAAGTCCACATTGAGCATTTTGTCAACTTCAGCATTGACCTTGAGCTCCAGCTCGTGGCGCATACGCCTTTGAGCTTGCTTGACTGGCTTGACTGTTGAAAGTATTGTCAGCTCATGTTCAGCCACAGAAGGGTCGAGCCCGGGCATTTCTTTGTAGGTCCAGGCGAAACAATCCCTGAACTCTTCTAAAAGCTGTCGATACGACTGCATTTCTTCCCCACTGAGGAGAGCACTTATGAAGGTGGGACGATGGTCATTTTTGCTTCCAAGATTGATTTCAATCAGCTCGTCCACAGTTGCTTGACCACCGTCTTCAAGCTCCAGTGGAGCTGGTTGGAGGTCGACGAAGTCTCCCTCATCATCAGTGTTGGCTTCATAGACATCAAATTCTTCGAAACACTCTTGCTCGTGGCTTGAAGTCGAAGGATTGGCCTCATCTTGCCGACAGTTAACAGGCTGGGCTACTCTTCCCTTTGAAGGGTGATCATTGTCGACTCCTGATGAAGGTGAGGGTGTCATAGACACATCACCGGACTCCCTTACCGAGTCATCAATATTGGGCTCAACTTCAGCTTGCCCGTTAGGGAGAGGCAGTAGCCCTATGGCATTAACTGCATAATGGACCTCGAAGTCCGTTTCCTGGTCGTAGCCAAGTCCCCTTGTGTCTTTACGGGAGAAGGGAGGTTGCCCACGGACCTGCAGAGGGTTCCACAGTTGATAGAAATATGCCGCTCGTGCAGGGTTCAGAGTTTGCGGGATGTGCTGCTTTTTGCACATTTCCCTGATGTATTTCGGCATATCGTCCATCTCCTGGACTGGCTCTGGCACCACATCGGCAGGAGTATCCCAGCCGAAGTCATCTTCAGGAGGGCACGGTGGGACTAAATCACCTTTGTAAAAGATGATCGGCTTATCCCCCTTGCTCTTGTTGCGTCTCCTTCTCCGTTGATAGGAGACTGTGAAGGTCTTCAACTGCTCCACCTCATATTCTTCCCGTTGGGATGAGAGCTGGAGGCACTTTGGCGGTAAGGAGATACTCCCGTCAATGACCCGGCTGATAAGGTTGGCTTCAAAGTCAACATTTCGCCTTTCTGGTTGAGTTGGCTTGGAGGCGGCACTGAGGCTCAGCTTGTGCAACTTTACCATGTCTTGGTTAACAGTGAAGAGCTGCCCTTTTCAACTTCAGGGTCCACCTTTTGCTTCCCTTTATCTTTTAAAGACTCGGGGATTGTTAAAGTGGGCTTCCCAAAATATAGTGAAGCATCGGCCAGATGGCACTCATTGGGGTGGAACGGGGCTTGATCTGCGAAGACCGTATGTTGCTCCCCTTCCTTAGCATATTTAATGCACTGATGCAACGTTGAAGGAACGACCCAATTCTCATGAAGCCAAGGTCTTCCAAGCAGCATCTTGTAAGATGTGTCGGAGTTGATGATATAAAATGTCGCTTGGGTGATAAAATCGCCCAAGGCAAGCTTGACCACAACCCGACCAAGTGCTTCCTCGGAACCCTGATTGAATCCCAAGATCTTGACATCGGTCATCTTTTGCAAATAAGGCGCCAAGTATAGAGACTTGAAAGTCTTCAAAGGCAAGATGTTGACGGCTGCTCCGACGTCAACCAAAATGCGATTCACGTCATGCCCATTAATCGTCCCCTTCATATATAAGGGGCGATTATGACACGGAGAGGACAGCAATATGTCTTTGTCCGTGAAGGAGATGTTGGCTGTGAGTGCTTCATATGCTTGGGCTTGCAACTCTGCAACATGGGCTTCATATGCCTCTGGATCTTGAAGTATCTTGACCAGAGCCTCTCTGAGGTCTTTGCTCCAGGCATTGGCTTCCCAAATAGTGACATTTGTTGGGAACCGCTTCATATGATGAATGATTTTGCGGTCTGCCCAAGAACGGGTCTTATCAAATGGCGGGATAATCTCCGCCGGGGTCTTCGGCGCCTGGCGAGGCTTCTCTCGCTTAAAAGGGCGCTCCTCCGCATTCTGGCCTTCTGCATCTTCTTGGAATAGCGGAGCCAAGGATTCCTCTGGAGGTGGCAAAGGCCCATCATGGTGGTCTTCATTAGAAGGACCTGCTGGGCTTGTAGTCTCGACCCTGTTGGAGGGGCCGGCTTGCTCTGACGCCTCCTCGCATTTTGGCGATTTGGCTGGCTCCTCTTCTTCATCGGAGGATGTGATTGTGAAAGGGACGCCACCTGACTTAGCTGTTGAGGTGGGGCCTGAACCCTCTGAGGGGCTGAGGATGAAAGAGATTCCCCGAACTTGAGTTTCTGGGACAGGACCCGGCTTTTCCCCTCTGAACAGTATGACCCGGTCAAGAGCCAGGGGACCTTCACGTCCACGTCCTCGACTACGACCTCGGCCACGTCCCCGGCCATTTCTTGCCGAGCGGCGTTGATATGTCGCCATAAGAGCCTGGCCTCCAGTGCTATCAACTGTGGGACAGTAAATATTGTCGGGCGGCGGGATCGCCACCATGTTGCAGGAGAGCTCTTGCAGCATTTCCTCGAGCATCTCGACAGTGAGCTCCTCATCTTTATAGAATAAGGAGAGCTCCTCCGGGATTGGGAAGTCTTCACCTTCTTCAAGACGGTGGACCATTTCTCGGAGCCATTGTAGAAGACGGGCTTTGCGCCCAAGCTTGTCCCAGGGAATATATTCGTCTAGAGTGACGACCCCGGTGGGATGAGAGGGAGTGTACTCCTCCAGCTCATCTATGAGCTTTTGAAGTCTTTGTAGAGGAGTTGGCTCCTTAGGAGCCTCCATAGTAGCGGCTTGCTCGGCTTGCTTCTTTAACCTCCTCTTCAAATTCTTCCTGAGATTCTTCTCCTGCTTCTTTTGGCATGCTGCCTCTTGAGAAGAGAGAGGAGTTTGCTTTGGAGGTGGGACTTGCTTGCCTCCGGCATTTTGCTTTCTGCTCCGGGCTGGCTCCTTAGGAGCTTTAGTGCCACGGCTCTTTTTGGGGGCAACCTTGGTCCAATTGGCCTCCTCTGGCTGAGCTTGGAAGGTGGCATTGATTGCCTGAGCAATTATTTCAGGAGGCAACTCCTGGAACTCTGCCAGTCCGCAGTGGGGCCTCCGGGAGCTTTGTAGTTCCACCGACTTTGCTTGGACCGGTGGGTTGCCTTGCTTGAGCTGCTGAGGCCTTTCTACAATTGGCGGCTGCGCCAGCTTGACAGAAGCTTTCACTGGGGCCTTCGCGGGCTCAAGAGGTCGAGTCCTCTCCACGACTAACAGCCCTACTGACTGGGCAGGAGCTTTGGCTGAAGGCTCTGACGCCTTGGCTTTGCCTTTATTGTCTGGCCAAGAGTTCTCTCTTAAGACGATGCCAGGCTGACTGGACCTGGGACTAACCTTGGAACTCTCGCCCGCGGCTTGGCTTCCTGGGTTCTGGACCTTAGGCCCTTTATAGGTGGCCTTGCCTTTAGTGAGTAATGGGAATTCATCATTTTCCGCGGGCTCACTTGGCCGGGCTAATCGGGAAAAAGCTTCGGTTTCTCGCCGGGCCTGCTGGAGAGTCTCCCTGGCGGCCTCTGCAAGGCGTAACCTTGTCATGGAATTCCCCTGAGTATCGACAACCCCTCTCTGGATGAGGGCTTCAATGAAGTCTTGAACCTCTGGGCATTGCCGAGTGGGGTGAGACACCCTTGCATGATATTTGCAATAGCGGGGGTGCCTCTTGGCCGTCTCATTGTAATAAGACGGCGGGTCATGTGTCAGCACCCAGCCATCCTCCAGGAGTTTATCGAAAATCCTCTCAGTGTCTTCTTTAGGAAAAGAACACTGATGGGAAAGTCGCCACCCCGGATACCATAGTGTGGATTTGGGAGGCTGGGAACTGGCTCCCTGGGAACTGACTCCCTCCTCCTGCGGCTCCGAGAACTGGAAGGCTGCCGAGGCATGTATGACGTTGACAGAGAAGTGAAGGCTCTCCCGTGCATGCAGCTGCGGTGGATCGACCAGGAATTCACCCATGTTGACCTTCCCCCGCCTGATTAGGTCCTCGGCGAGGTCCTTGAACGGCTCACAGTTGTGGATAATATGGCCAACAACTTCATGATATGGGCAATAGCCCTGATAAAAAGCAGCACCTGGCGTCTGCTCCATGGGTGACGGGGTAATTAGTCCCGCCCGTTGGCATGCGAAGAAGATGTTTGGAGTCTTCTCGCAAGGGAAGGAGTATAACTTCTCTGGGGGCTCGACTTGAAATGCAGTCTCCACGTCCTCCAGTGAGTCCTCCTCGCCTTCAGATGAATCTGAGGACTCTTCAGAGAGCCAACCCCTGAGCAGGGCCCGGCCCGTGGGTGATACACCCGCCTCCCATATGTGGGCTGGAGCTAACCCCCTGGCAAATGAGCCAAAAGGGAAAGTGGACAACTGCTGATCAATGCTTTCCAGGAACTACAGCAGACGCCTTTGTTCTCGTCGCAGCTGCCGGACTTTCCCTCGGATCTTCCGGATGGTCCTCCGCAGCGCTAAACATTCTGGGAATGGAGGAGGAGTGGCTCTGGGACCACCATTGGGCTGTCGACTTGAGGGCCCGACTTCGGAGGTATTGGAGCTTGAAGCCATCGCCACCATATGGACCACGTTAGCCGACCGGTTCGATCGGCTCCAGTGATGAGGCTGGGGTGGTTCGACTGCATGGCCCAGCATATTTACCAAGCCCTTTTGAATGAGCTCTTCCGCTATGTTCTTGAAAATATAGCAATCGCCGATGGTGTGACCCAACCTTCGGTGATACACACAATAGGTAGGATCTTCTGTCTTGTCCACCTCTGAGGGCTTCCGCGGATCTGGCAGGGTAATGAGCTGCTCTTTCATACATAGATCAAAGAGCATTTTAGTATGCTCTTTCCTGAAGGAATACGTCGTCTTCATATTCTCCGCCAACCGAGACGCGCTTGACTTGGCATCAGGTTTCTTGCCATTGGCTTTAGACTTTCCTTCCCCTTTATCTCCATTCGTCGGGGAGAAGTCAACGGCATTTACCTCCTTGCCGCTAGCCAGACGGTCTTTGGAGGATTTGCCCTTGGCAGAAGCTTATGTAGGGTGGTCGGCAAAGAACATCTCAATCTCCGCCACCACTGTATTCAACTGGTCAAAGCTTCTGATGTTGGAGCCTAGAAGCTTTTCACTGACTTCTGCTGAGAGACCCCTGCGGCAGATGGTGATCGCATCTTCAGGCGTCGGAGGGTTATCGCAGCGCATGCTGACGTCCCTCCATCGCTTGATGAAGTCTAATGCCGTTTCACCTTTCTTCTGTCGAAGGGAACAAAGCTCTGCTAAGGAGACTTTGCGTTCGACCATTTGGAAGCGGTCGACAAACTTCTTCTGCATATCAGCCCAATCAGATACTGAGTTGGGCTTCAACCTTGAATACCACTGGAAAGCGGTGCCAGTCAAGGACGTGGCGAAATACCGCAGCAAATATGCCTCTTCCAGGGTTAATTCACCCATGGCCGTCATGTAATAGGCCAGGTGTTCATGCGGAGAGCCTTGCCCGTTGAACTTCTGGAGCTTCGGGGCCTTTGGGCAATCTGGTGGAAGCTTCTTGAATTGATGATGGAGGGGATATGGCACGCTGTACAAATCAACGGTAGCCACACCCTCGCCATGTTGGGCGAACTTCGCCTCTACGATGTGCTCGATCATCTGCTTCTGCGCCATGAGGCTTTCTGCAGCAGGAGTAACAGATGACCGTGCATTGACTTCATGCGGCGGGACTTCGAAGTCCATTGCCAGTGGGAGTCTTGCAGCGGTGACAGAGGCATTGGCTGCTGCTGGAACGGGAGAAGGCTGCTGATCCGCTCCAGCCAGTGCCGCCTGAGGCGGGGAAGGAACCTCCTTTTCGCGCAAAAGCGACTGTAAGAGGTTCTTGAGCTCTTGGTTTTCCCGTCGAAGCTCGTCCAATGTTGGGGCCCGTGGCTCTTCCCCCAGCTCTTCTTCGTGCCGGGAGCGACTGTCCCCATCAACACTGTGGACGTCTTCCTGGCGCTCTTCTTGGCGTGCCGGCTCGGGTTGAGATGTACCGGCGGCCGGCGCCTGTTGTGTTTGTGCCAGAATCCGGGAGACCGGCCTTGACCTGCTCAAATATTGGATGGGCTGGTCGAGCTCTCCCGAGGTGTTCTCGGGTTGTTTGTCGCCGGAGGTGGCATAACAGGTGAACACTTTGACAGTGTCATCGGTCACCTGGACCACCCGCTTTTTCTTAGGCGGTTGTCGCTCCGGCTTGGGCGGCCTCCCAAGTCTGTCAAAGACAGACACTCGGGATGTGGATGCTTGAGGGGAGCGATCCTCTTCCGTGTGCGTGGAACTGGCCCACGGGGAGGTCGGCCGCACCTTCTTGCCAGCTCCACGACGCTTCTGCCCCCGCAGGGGCTGATTTGTAGATCTCAGAGAGACTGAGGCCTCCGTGCTTGTCGGACTCCGCATTCGTCGAAGATCCGACATGCGGAAAGGCTCCTCCGCCCTGGCACGTCTTATAATCCGGGCCTCCTCCTTGGTGACCCAGATCTTCTTCAAGTGGAGCTGGCGCTCCTCCACTTGGTTACCCCCTGTCATTGGACGGGGAGCTCGTGGCTTGGGCCGTTGCAGAAGGCCCTGAGTTGCTGCCGGTACGGCTGACTTCTCCTTCTTCGCTCCTTTCTCCCGGACTTTCCGGAGGGGCTCGAAGCGGTTGGAGGTAGAAATAGTCGAGACGTGACGATCCCGTGGCAGGATCGGCTCGCCTCCATCGAGCCGGATGCGAATATCTCCGACAATTACAGTCTTGCCAAAGCGCGAGACAGCCGCTTCGGGCTTTGCACCCTTGCAGCTACGGCGTTGCCCCCATTGGGTAGGGGCGGCAGTGGTGGCGCCCGCCATAGGCATGGCGTCATCCTGACGACGGCGGCGTTGCCCCCGTTGAGCAGGGGCAGCACCTCTGAGGGTGGCCGCAGTAGGTTTGGCGCCATTGCGGCGGCGGCGTTGCCCCCGTTGAACATGAGCGACGCCAGCAGTGATTTGATTGACCAAGAAGACTCGGCCAGCAGCTGGGGCAGAAGGCCTGACACCTTCGGCCGTTGACGTAGCAGCCAAGGGAGCTCGGCTGGTTGTCGGGATGAAGGGCTTGACACCCTTAACAGTTGGAGAGTTGACCGCCGGATGGACCCGGCCAGTTAATGGAGCCGAGGGCCTGACGCCCCCGACAATCGCGTTGTTGACCGAGCGAACCCGGCCGGCTGTTGCAACAGAGGGTCTGGCACCCTCAGAAGCTGGCTTGTTGACCGAACAGACTCGATCAATTGTTGAAGCCGAGGGCCTGGCACCCCCGACGGCTGGCTTGTTGACCGGGCGAACCCGGCCGACTGTTGCGGAGGACTTGCCGCCCTCAATAGTTGGCTTGTGGACCGGACTGACCCGGCCAGCTGATGGGGCCGAGGGCCTGACGCCCCCGACAGTTGTCTTGTTGACCGGGCGGACCCGATCAGTTGTTGGAGCCTAAGGCCTGACGCCTCCGACAGTTGTCTTCTTGACCGGGCGGACCCGATCAGTTGTTGGAGAAGGCCTAACACCCCCAGTGATGGTCTTGTTGACCGGACTGACCCGGCTAGTTGCTGGAGCCGAAGGCCTGACGCCTCCGACAGTTGTCTTCTTGACCGGGCGGACCCGGCCAGTTGATGAAATAGAGGGCCTGACACCCTCAGTGATGGTCGTCACAGCCGCGGCTGAGCTGATCTCAACCACGGGCACAACGCCCAGGAAGAAAGGCGAGCCGACGACCGCTGGGAAGTCGCCGAAAACAAGTGGCGTTGCCAGGTAGCCGACCCTGGCATGGTTGGCGACGATCTCTGGGCCGTAGGTAACGGCAACCATCGCTGTGCTGTTGTTGGTGGTGCGTAGCACGAAAGGAGTGGCGTGCAGATGCACAAAGAACTCTCAAATGAACAGAGAGATGTGCCCTCCTCTTCCCGTCCTGTAAGAGGAAGAGGGGCAATTAGAACCTAGAAAGGTTTAGAGTACTTTCTCTGACAGAAAGAAGAAAGGCGGGAAAAGTCCCACCGGGCGTGCCAGTCTGTGAGACACGGAAAAAATCTAACCGACTTTTTTATCGTAGATAAAATATAGATTTTTGTTCTTTTTGAAAAGAAACATCCCCCTCTAAGTATAGAGGGTGATTCCGTGATTGCGCATCGTATCAGACGATTTGGGTTCGAGTGCTGGACCTCTCCCCACTGACCGTAGTCAGTATTGATTTACATCGGCCTAACGTCCGAACACCTTTGTTTGACTATCAAAGAAATCCCTAAAGTCTTTTACAAGGTTCTGATGTTGAGGGCAAACGGATGTCCACTCACTCACCACCGACCAACAGAAACGACTGAATTAGGGCTAGGTCTGAGCAAAACCCTAAGATTTAGGAATGGAAGCGCAAATATGCGGAAGCCATAGACACTTTTGAAGTAGAGGGAAGTTTTCTGGACCCCGAGGGCATTTTGGTAATTTTACCAACCCAGGGGTATTTTGGTAATTTTCCCAGGCCAGGGGCATTGCTGAAATTTCTGAGCTAGAATGGAAGTGAGACTGGATCCCTAACTCCCCAAGGCGCTGAGGCTCTTTCTAGAGGGTTTTAGGAGGCTACTAGGCCATTTTTTAGGTTGTAGGGGTATTTTGGTAATTTTACCGTACCCTAGACCTAGGTTATGGAATGATATCCGAGTGTCGGACTGAACTGACAACACTCCCAGACCGAAGTAGTGACAAGGGGCTTCATGGAAGGCACACATCTGTCAATTTGATCGAAGGAGGGGTATATATGCAATTTTCAGAAGTCGGGGGTTTTCTTATAATTTTCCTACCCGAGGATACACATGGAGCATGCTGAGTGCTTTTACAATTCCATATGAGTACACGGGTTGTCGGCGAATTATCGACTGTACAAAAGTCCGCGTAAGAGCGGGAGATAGGGACGTAGTCCCAATTACAAAAGTCGCAGGGTATAACTGCAAATTACAGGACTTGGGTCTTTTACGATCCCGGGGAGGACATTCTTGTAATTCCGCCATTATAAGGGCAGAAAGACATGACTTAGTCATCCCGGGGCGTAAAGACTTACAAACATGGCCCGCTGAGGGGCATAATTACAAACATGGCCCGCTGAGGGGCATAAACGTAAATATACCCCGTAGGGGCATAAGTACAAGACCCGGGGACTTACCCCACACAGGTCGAAACAAACGAACAAAAAACTTCAAGTGTGCTCCGTAGGTTGTTGCTTGTAGTAGCCTCTCCTTTCTCTTCTTCTAGACCTCCGGAGGTCTATTTATAGAAGTGGGGAACCTCCCCGGGAGCGTTCGACCCCGTACGGGTCCAACGGGATGAAAATGACCCCGGGGAGGTCCCATTTTCAATTTTTTTTAAGTCCGTGCGCGGGAATGGGACCTCCCCGGGGTGGGAGGTCCCCGGGACGGTCCGGGACCTCCCCGGGGTCGCGCGACCCCCGGAGGACCCGCCCGGGGTCGCGCGACCCCGGGGGGGACCTCCCCGGGGTCGCGGACCCCTGGCAGGACCTGCCCGGGGTCGGGCGACCCCGGACGGGTCCGCCCGCCCAAGGGCGGCCCCGCGCGGGTTTGCCCACCTCCGGGCGGACCCGTCTGGGTGAGGGCGACCCCGTACGGGTTCCTCCGACCCCGGACGGGTTCCTCGACCCCGTACGGGTCTTCCATCTCCAAGTTGCCCCATTTCTGCTCCAACTAAATAAAAGCAGAGGTGTTTTTGCAAAGCAAAATTTGCTTTCAACACATCCTTAATAATATATTCTTCCCATCAAGAGGATATAGCCCTTTTAGGTAAAAGACACTCCCAAGAAAATTCCCCGAACAACCCGAGGATCAAGTTTAGTGCCACCAGGCATGAGGCAATGAATGAAACACAAACATCCAAAGACACGAGGTGACAAAGAGAACAAGGGCTCAAATGAACGAAGAATGAGAGAAGGAATTCAGTTGTCCAGTGTACGAGATGGCATTCAATTTATAAGATAGGAGGCATGTAGAACTACTGCCCCTCAAAATTTTTTAGGAAGATATTGGTGGAAAAGAAGTGCTCGAGATACTTCAAGAATATGTCTATTTTTCCATTCAACCACGCCATTTTGTTGAGGGGTGTAGGCACATGATGATTCATGAATCATTTTTTTACCTTCCATAAAGATATTCATATTTTTTTCAAAGTATTCTCAAGCATTATCAGACAGGAAAATTTTCACATTCCTGTCAAACTAAGTTTCCGCCATTTTGTAAAACACTTGGACAATCGGAGGAACCTCCTCTCGAGAATGCAAAAGATAGAGCCAACAAAAATGAGAATAATCATCAATAAAAGTGATAAAATATCGATGACCATCTATAGAGGGAACTGGAGAAGGACCCCCAGCATCAGAATGAACAATGTCAAATGGTGTTGAACTTCTTTTTATTGAAACTAAAAAAGTAGTTCTATAATGTTTGGCAAGTTGACAGACTTGACACTAAAGAGGCTCTAATGATTTTGAACCAAATAAATGAGGAAGTAGAAGCCTAAGTGACCTAAAAGAAAGGTGACCAAGCCAGGAATGCCACAAGTAGACATCTCTAGCCGGCTGATTTATTTTACTACAAACAGAAGACTTAAAAGCAGTAATTCCACTGGGCTCAAAGTGATAGAGAACATCCACCTTACCACTCCCAATTGTCTGCTGCGTCCTCAGGTCCTGAAACGCACAATAGGTAGGAAAGAAGGTTACAAAACAATTGAGAGACTTTGTGATACTACTCACAGACAGAAGATTAATGGATAGAGAGGGTATGTGAAGAGCAGAGGGAAGGACTAGGTGACCATTTGCCGGCAATAGTGGCTCGGGTGCCATCAGCAATGGTCACTTTATCCTGTCCAGAAGACAAAGAATAAGAGCTGAAGTGAGTAGAGATACCAGTCTATGGTCTGTAGCCCCTGAGTCAATGACCCAAGAGTTAGACTGAAGATGAGTAGTGCTAGCACTAAGTGTTGTCCTGGTAGTACCTGAAGAAGAAGTACTCATCTGGTCAAACTGAGACAAGATCCTCTGTGGACAGGCACTGTCGGAAGTAGACAGTGATGGTGTCTAGGTTATGGTGGAGCTGTCCTCAAAGGAATTAGTCGAGGAGTACCAATGGGTTGAGATGCAATAGCATTTCCTTTTGCAGTACGACGTCCCTTACCACCATCACCAGCCTTAAATTTATCTGGCTTCTTCTCAGGATAGAGTTCCCAGCAAAAATCAACATCATGATTGTTTCGATTGCAGTGAGTGCAGTGCTTTGTACCCTTGCATTTAAGTTTAGAGGAGGATAAAGTATCCTTGTTAACAAGTACTGCAAATTCACTTAAATGTGGAGAAGAGGTAGAAATCACCGTGGATGGTGCAGACATCACCTGACGACGGCCCTCTTCATTGAGAATCTTTGAGAACACTGACTCTAGAGAAGGTAACTTATCCGCAGAAAGAATATGTCCCCGTAGTGAGTCGTAGTGAGCATCAAGTCCAGCAAGAAACTGGAAAACTTTGGTGGACTCAACATGCTGTAGGTGAAGGGCTTGATCAGCAGTACAAGTCCATTTGTATTGCATATATGAATCAAGTTCTTGCCACTTGATCTTCAGCTCACTAAAGTAGGCAGTAACAGATCGGCCAGCTTGTTTAAGGGACTGGATTTCACTGGTCAACTAATAAGTCCTGGCAAGGTTACTTTGCTGTCCATATAATTTTTGAAGTGAAGTCCACATGTCAAAGGCAGTAGCAGCATACATAATTAGGTGCCGAATCTCAGGACTGAAAGAATTAATTATACACCCCATAACAAGGCTATTATCAACATCCCAAGAAGGTCGCTTGGAGTCTAAAGGTGGGGGAGCAGCAATAGCACCATCTATATAGCCCAACTTGCCTTTTCCACCAAGAAAAATACGAGCCGAGATAGCCCAAAGAGGATAATTCGAGGAATTCAACTTACCGCTTACCGTCATCATTGAAGAGAATGATGGTCTGGTGTTGCCATCGGAAGAGAAGAACTCATCGTAGGTGTGGAGAACTCAGCCCGTCCTGCAAGAGAAGTAGATTCGGAAGTGGTAGACATTGCTGCGATGAAGAGAAAGCCACAAGCCAGTTCATGTCGGAGACTCCCGGACCCATTGATGGCAGTATCGGCCGAAACCGATACGTTTCGGCCGAAACGTATCGGTTTCGGCCGTACCCGAAACCGTTTTAGCCCCGTTCACTGTAGCGGGCTCGGTTTCGGGTTGGGGTATCGGTTTCGTCCAAAACCGATACCCTTTTCGCCCGAAACCGGATGGTTTCGTCCCGAAACCATCCGGTTTCGGGCGAAACACGTGAACTCCCTTTGGAGTTCACGTGATGACGTGAAACCCTTCCCCCACCCAGCCCCCCGACCCCGAAACCCTTCCCCCACCCAGCCCGCGCGCGGAGCAGCCGCAGCCGCCCGCCCCCGGAGCAGCAGCAGTCGCCGGCACTGCCCGCCTCGCCTCGCCCGCGGCCCGCGCAGCAGGCCAGCGGCCTGCGCGCGCGCTAGCCCAGGTCTGAGACCCCCTGCGCGTGTGCGGCCTGCGAGCGCCCGCCAGCAGCCAGCCAGCCCAGCCCAACCCGCGCTCCCGCTCGCCCTGCTGCCCGCAGCCAGTGAGCCAGCAGCCCGCCAGCGGCCAGCCCCTGCGCAGCCCGCCCAGCAGCCCCAGCCGGGCCAACCCAGCCCCCGACCACTCTAATTAGCTCTAATTAGGGCTAAGTAAGATTTTTTAGATACTTATTTTGTTAAATAATTCTTCTAATTAAGTGAGTATACTAAATATGTTAGTTAAACCCTAATTAGACTATTAAATTTAGGGCTTTCATCTAATTAGGCTTAGTAAGGGTCAATTGAAGTTCAATTACATTTCATTGACTAATTTTACCCTCTATCATGTTGGTAATTAATTTTTTTCAAGGGTGATTAGGCTAAAATTGTAAATTAAACCCTAATTAGACTATTAAATTTGGGGATTTCCTCTAATTAGATTTAGTAAGGTTCAATTGAAGCTCAATTAAGCTTCATTAATTAATTTGGAACTCTATCATGCTCGTAATTAATTTTTATGAAGGGTGATTAGGCTAAATGTGTTAATTAAGCCCTAATTACACTATTAAATTTGGGGCTTTCCTCTAATTAGGCTTAGTAATGTTCAATTGAAGCTCAATTAAGCTTCATTGACTAACTTGAAGCTCTATCATGCTGGTATGCAATTCTTATGTAGGGTGATTAGACTAAATGTGTTAATTAAACCTTAATTACACCCTTAAATTTGGGACTTTCCTCTAATTAGGTTTAGTAAAGTTCAATTGAAGTTCAATTAAGCTTCATTGACTAATTTGGAGCTCTTTCATGTTGAATTGTCTTTTTTTCATTGTACTTACAAGAGATTATCTTTGACTATCTTAATGCAACATCATGTCTAGACGTCAACAAACACAGGAGCAGCAACGGTAGGAGGATCCGGGGTGGGCCCACCTGTCCTTAGTTGATGCTAGGAGAAGGAAGGTTAAATGTAATTATTGTGGTAGGGAGATGTATGGCGGAATTACCAGAGGAAAGCAACATTTGGCAGGGGTACGAGGAGAGGTGAGACAATGCGACCACTGTCCACGAGAGGTGCGAGAGGAGATGCGCCAGTGCCTTCTGGGCAAAAAGGAGAGGATGCAACAAAGGGCTGAGGATGAGGAGGAAATTGCTGAGGAGATTTCTGGCAGAAGGGTTAGGAGGGATGATGATGAGGAAGGCACTGAAGATTCTGATCCGGAGCTGACTGAAGCAAGGGAGCGTGAAGAAGCCGCTCGAAGGAAAGGAAAGGCACCCATGGGTTCAGGAGGGACCTACTCCAGTACAGCTGCACGATGTCCTGACGTTGCTGCCCCGCCCCCGCAGACGCAGAGAACAGGTCCCATGGACAGTTATCTCCACAGAAGGCCCCAGGCTACACAACCTAAGATCAAAAGTACATTGAGAGGGGTCAAAAAATCTGCAGAAGTTGCAGGGCATGCATTTAAAAGCATGTGTAAATGGTTTTTTCATGCAGGTGTCCCTACACATGCTGCTGAAAGTGAATATTTTCAACCTATGTTGGATGCCATAGCAGATGCTGGCCCTGGCTTGAAGGCGTCGTCACGTCGGGACATATACGGGCGTGGGCTTGAGGCAGAGGTTGAGGAGCTCCATGACTGGGTTCAAAGCTTCAAGCATATATGGATGGAGAGAGGATGCACTATTATGTGCGATGGTTGAACTGGTACCACGAAAAAGTCCATGATTAACTTTTTGGTATATTGCATCAAAGGTACAGTATTTGTAAAATCTGTAGATGCATCAAATTTTGAAAAAACTGCCAATTATTTATTTCATTTGATGGACAACATGGTAGACGAAATTGGTGAAGAAAATGTTGTACAAGTTGTTACTGATAATGAAGCCAGTTATAAGGCTGCATGGAGGAAATTGATGCATAAGCGCAGACATTTATATTGGCTCCCATGCGCAGCACATTGTCTAGATCTCATACTTGAAGACATAGGGAAGGACAAACATGTGAAGAAGACGGTTGAAAGGGCACAAAAGATTACCCAGTATATTTATGGCCATCCTAGGATATTGAACATGTTCAGGGAGCATGCAAGTGGGGGGCGAGATATTATCCGTGCAGGGCCAACCAGATTTGCTTCAAATTTCATTTATTTGGAGTCTCTGCATAGGTAAATTGTTGAACTCAATTATTACTTCTTTATCCTTATAGTTATGATCCGTATTTGATTCAAATTTTATTTCTTTGCACAGGTATAAGAATGAGTTGAAAGCTTTCATGTACCACAATACCCTGCGGGAATACATCGACAAGGGCAATGTTGATGCTCAGATGGATTATTTGGATGTCTGTCAAATCGTGGACGACAACAAATTCTGGGGCAGAGTAACACGATACATGAAAGTAGTCACCCCCCTCGTGAAGGTCCTAAGATTGGTGGATGGCGATGACAAGAATGATATGGGATATCTGTATGAGGCCATGGACCGTGCGAAATTGGAGTTGCAGGAGTCGCTTCCCAAAGAACATGCAAAGTGGTGGAAGATTATTGACCATAGATGGGACACCACATTACACCACGACTTACATGCAGCTGGTGAGTGATTATTTGTATTCATACATTATTCTTTAGGTTATTTTATATATAACATTTAGTTAACTATATACAAATGCAGGTTATTTTCTGAACCCTCGATTCATATACGATGCCAATGCACATGTTGATGCCGAGGTGCTTCAAGGCAATTTAAAAGTCATTGGTCGTTTATCGAGGACACCAGATAAGAGGCTTCAGGCGGAAGTAGAGGTTGGCCTATTTGATTTCATGAATAAGAGGTATAGAATTTACTTAAGTAGTTATGCTAATCTATTACATAATTTTTGTAGATGAACAACTATAGAATGAGAACTGAGACGTATTCTGACTCCCAATTGCTATACGAAGTGGGAAGAGTGAGTCCAGGTATACTTCATCTTTGTGCTTTCTTTGCAATTACATCTTCCTTAATTAATTTTTATTTACAACTTATATTTATTTGTTTATGGTTGGTTGGTGTAACAGCTGACTGGTGGATCATGGTGAACAATAGAGAATTGGGCAGTTCTGCATTGGCTTTCATTGCAATCAGGGTGTTGAGTCAAACCACATCAGAAATTGATGGTGAACAAACGTGTCGCCGAGGATGCCGCCGCAGAAATTGATGTGGATGCCTTGTTTGATGATGATAATCCCTTGCAGTCTTGGGTCGAGACACGGGAGCAGGTTGATGAGCCCGTTTTTGATGTTGATGATAGAGCATGGGCAGAGGGCATACTTGATGAAGATGAGGCAAGAGATTCCGAATTTAAAAGAACATCAAAGAGGGCTAGAGATACTCATGCGCACCAGTCTAGGGTTGTTGATGACACTGAGGAGCAGTTCGAGTGTGAGCCAGCTAGACACTCAGATACAGATAGCAGGCCAGTCACTCCTAGAATGGTCAAGCCACCGGTCTCCTTAAGAAGAAGTACATTAGTGTATGGACAAACTGAGAGGACAAATGCTGCTGCTCGAGAGGACCCAGCAATTGAGCAGTTGAAGCAGATTTATGTGAGGCACACGCCAAGGGATAAAGGACTCATGTCAAAGATCACTGAAAAATTGGCACCACAAGAGAAAAAAGCATCCCCAAAGGCTAAAAAGCGACTGATTTCTTGTGGTGATGATGATGATGGTGATCATCCCGGAGGTGCTGCAGGTGGTACTAGTGCTGCAGGTGGTACAGGTGATGCAGGTGCTGAAGGTGGTACTACTAGATACAGTCAAGGTCAGCGAGGATATGATTCACTAGGTTACGAAGGTGGCCAACAGGAAGCAGGTATGTATGGGTCGTGAAATTATGAACCATCATTCCAGTTCCATCCATATCCGACCAGTTCCTCTTCTCTTCCTCAAGATTCCTATGCTGATACTGGATTCGAATCAAGCCAACCAAACACTCCAAGAGGGATCCAAAGAGGGATGCAGGACTTGGCTACCTCATTGTTTGGTTATAGTGAATATAGACCATACATGCAACCTGGCTATGGGTATCGACATCAAGGGCCAGACGATGAGGGAGAAGGTTCTTCTAGTAATTATTATCCATATTAGGTAAGAATCAATGAATTTTTGTAACATTTATTTTGTCTAATTTGGTTTATTGTACTGCTTGTATTAATGTACAATGGAATATTAGTTTAACTTTCACATGTTCAATGTTTGAAGTTTAATGCGTCGTTGTATACACTCAAGGTTATTGCACTAACTTATACAGTCAAATGCATGTGTAATAGTTTTTGTGATTTTAAGTGTTTATTTATATTTTTTATGATTTTTGGAGTGATTTTTTAGAATTAATTTGATTTTTTTTAGCCTTGTAAATGGGTTTCGGCCGGTTTCGGCCGAAACCGATACCGATACCGAGTCGTATCGGTATCGGACTCGGCCGAAACCGAGTCCGAAACCGAGTTTGCCATCCTTGCCCGGACCACCAACCAGGAATCCAGGTTTTGGTGTTTCCCGTGTGCTGTTTGAGTTTACCGCCCTAATGTAGGTCGAGTCCCATCCGACTCATTAAAAAATGTGGAAAAGGGTGAAACTGGTCAAATAATCTATTTACACTGTATTCCAACCATTTGTATCACAAAATGGGAGGCAGAAGTCCCTACCTCCTGTGTCTGACTCTGTCTGTCACAAAACCAAAAGCATGATGGGAATCTCTTCTCACCTTACATCTCCTCTTTCTTTCTACTAAAACAAAGTAGAGGCCACTTTACCTCCAATGAGCTCTACAATTCTAATGCAAAATTACTCTATTCAAACCATGATTCTGGGTTTTCATCCAGCCTATCATGCAGACTACCTGATTAAAACAAGGATTGTCAACTCGGATCAGGTCCCTGGACCAAGCCTGGTCAATCCCAATCTGGATCGGATTGGATCAGCCAGAACGGCCAATTCCAATGAACTCAGGCCAATCCCAGATCGGCCTGATTAAAAAATTAACAAAAAATCAAGAAAAAAACAGGGGAAAATCATAGGAAAATTCTAGACATGTATTTAGACAAAAAGATGATTAAAAATACTACATATCATGCATTTACATCATTAAAAGTGGCAAACATAATTAGAACACTAGTAAGTAACTTTCCACAATAATTGAACATGAAAAATTAAGGGCAATGTTGAAGGAGTGCAAACAAAAACAAAGTGAACCGACCCAGATCAACCTGAATTGGCTTGGGATCGGCCTATCCAGGCAATTCCCATCCGATTTGTCCCAATCGTGGACAATTCTGGCCCACCCTGCCTGGATTCCAACGAGCCGGGGTAGTCCCTGCTTGACTCAGATTGCCACCTGGCAATTCTGATCCGGATCAGGCAATTCATACCTAATTCAGCCAATTCTATGCTGGTTCAATCGCTTCATTGTTTTTAGCCAAATTGAATGGCAAAATGGCAAAACAGGAGAGTTTCTCCCTAGTCCAACCTAGCTCTGCCAGTTCCACTTGGACTAACAGGTTTTTATTTCATGCAGAGAATTGATATACAACCATACTTAAACAGCCACACTTAATATTAACCAAACATCAACTACCTGCATGAAGCAGCACTTGCAGTATGATATCAATACTAACCAAACATCAATTACCTACATGAAGTAGCACTTACCTCACGATATCAACTGCATCAGCCATTGTATATCGCTCTGAATAAGAATAAGCACCATCCCACAATCTTGGAAAAGAAGGTATCTCTAGGGGAAATGATTGCGAGTCAACAATATGCCAATGTAGAACATTCTGTATGGAAACAAAAACATGATTAGTAAGATAATTCACAAGGAGAGGAGGTGTACCCTATATATTCAGGTGCCAAATTTCTTGTCATTGCTTGTTAACAGAAAAGGTGTACAAGAAGCTGGGAAAACAGAATAAGCACCATAAAAACAAAAGATGAAAGGATACGAGAAGAAATAATATAAGGGGGAAATCAAATGATAGGAGCACATAAGATATTAGAAATATGCCTGCACATTGATCAACAATTATTTTAAGCTAAAGAAGGACCAAACGAAGAGACCATGCAAGTAGTTTCTAGACAGAATAAATCTAAATATGGTAGACAACTAATAGAGTTTACTATTAACCAGCAGACATTAAGAAAATATTATACAGTAGAGAGATGAGACAATTGCTGCCTACCACACACAAAAAAGGGGGAGATGAGGGCACAGGGGAACAATACAAGCTGAAAGTTACAGAAGCCATGTACCAGCTTTGTGTAGGCCATAGCATCAATAACATTTTTTATCACTGGAACTGGCTGATAATGCCTTGAGGTATCTGCATAGGACAAGTTATTATTCAGTGATTTGAAAACATGAATAAGTAGTCTGACAATGGTTCAAAATAGACTTTACAAAGTGGAGCATTCCAAGGAACAAAGCCTTCATTATGTTATGCACACTTAAAACAAAGTGGTTATGCTGCTTACATGGTATGCTGGTGGGTGTGTGTGTGTGTGTGTGTGTGCATGCACGTGTACATATGCATATAACATAGAGGATGAAAAGTGTAAATAAAGCAATCTGATATGCTTCCTGTACTGTGGTCATACAATGCTGTCTTTAAAATGGCCAAGCTATGCAGGTTATTGATACAATCTTCATGGTTGAATAATGACAAGGAAAAATCCAGCATCTGTAAACTTAAACAACATAAATCTGATGGTAACGGAACAGATGGTTCCATTCAACAAACTGTGAAATACAGCATGTGATCTCATCCATTCACTATTATGGTTCTGTAGGGTGCCATGACCAAGTAACAACTACCAAAACTTAATGGTCCAAGTTAATTCTGCTTTCAGCCATCCCACTATACCTTGCACTAGGGTAATGGCTCTGGAGACCACTAACCTCGATAAATATAGGGCCATGGGACTCAGTTTTCAGGCTAGTCTAATCCCGGCTTATCTATTTTCAAAAACAAATCAAGGAAGAAATATGAAAGTTGCCAGCCTAAAAAATAGATAAAAAAAGGAAAAGTTGACCTGGAATCAAGATCAGCCTGACATATCTAAAGAAGATCCCAATCTGAGAACCCTCTGAGACTGGAATGGATCTAATCAATTTAACAGTGTCTTCCAGTTTATTTTACATTCACAGGCTTTACAATCTTGCCAAGTATCCACATCTAAATCAGGGCATAGAAAGACTTCTGAAGCTTATAAGAGAGACTACGAATTGTAAGTTGACAAATAAAAGAATATATATATATATATATATATATATATATATATATATATATATATATATATATATATATATATATAAAACAGATTCTACTTTGGTATAGAAGCCACCTCACCAATTAAGATTCCTCGATAGGGGAACCGTGGTTGATCGATAATATTCCACGGAGCAAGATGCAGTTCAACATTTCTTGTCGTAAAGTTAAAATGGCACAGTTGACTAAATGTCTGCAAGATTAGAAATGATAAGATTAAATTTGTGGTTCCCTTTTGCAACAAAAAATGGTCTATGTCTAAAAGCATTCTGCAACTGACCTGTAAACCGTGAAGCGCCCCATAGACAGTGTTTGCCTGCATTACCCTCCATTATAGTAATTAGAGAATTAAAGCAGGATTTCAAAACTAAAAACATTTTTTGTAGTTCAAGATAAATAATATTATATAACATAGATAATATGGCCAAAAGAGTCCAGCACTAAGATTCCAGGATATTGAGTCATTGCAACAGCATAACAATTATCACACCTCCATGTAGTCTTTTACAAATGATCACTGATCAACAAATAAGGACCAAAAGGTACTGCCTTCCCTCTTGTGTTAATACTTGCTCGCTATGTAATATGGGAAGCATCCAAGAAGCCACCAAATTATCACTTCAAAGCAAGACTCTTGAATTAACTACTTACATTGAGAGATCGTTATGGGAAAACAAATAATTATCAAAAGTGAGTAACATAAAAGCTCTACAAACCTCAATTCTGCCGAATAGTTGCCCCCCACTTGAAGGAATGGATAACTGATAGGATTCATCAACTCCAAAATTCAACTGCACAGAAAATAATTCCGTTAATAAACCTTAATGATAGTTGGGTAGTCTTTCGTACATACTATAAAAAGAGAAGTGAGCCATACAAGATAAGTTCTCATGGAAATGGACTATTACTAATTTTCTAAACCAAAATCATCAGAAAGCTAATCCAAATAATACGCTCTCAGAATTTGCAAAAAGAAAACATAGTCAATTTTCATCATGTCTTGTTGTTTATGGTGCACAATAGGTCATGTCCGAGTCGCTGAGAAGAGGACTAACATATACCCCATCAGGTCCCCTTAAAATAAGACTGACTTTTTGTGGCTTCAAGAAAATTGAAATGGTTAAAATCCTTTCCAAACATCAAGAAACTTTAGAGTTTAGATGACTCCAATGGCATATTTACCGTATCATCTGACGAGAGGACCATCACGGCAAGACCGACCAACACATTGGAATTGGAATTACTGAGAGGACCGCTGACAACGTGAGGAACAACAACAATATCAACCATCCTCGAGAAGGCATCCTTTAAGATCCCCGAGCCATCGGTGTAGTTACTTCCTTCCGTTCTCAACTTGAAATCCTTGCTCAGATAGAGTGTCTTTGCTCCATGGTTGAGAGATTCTGGCATCGGCCACAAGTTTAAGCCATCAACCACCACACAGGATACCGCAACAAGCACGAGAAGAAGACGCAGGAGTAGACGTGAGCCAGTCCCAGCGCCCAAAAGAAGTGGCATTTCCGCAAAATTGTAAACCTTGGCCTCGACGATTCTGAGATAGAAAGAGGGGGGACGGGAGAGAGAGAGAGAGAGAGAGAACTATCTTCAGAAAGATACTCTTTTTTGGCAATGTTCTCCAAATGCGAGCAGATCACAGGAGCAACTGGAAATCTCCGCACCGAAGAAGAAAGAAATCCACCGAATCAAAACGAGAGAAACAATCCAACAGTCAGAGGAACAGCATTTCCTAATCAAGCTCAGAGCACATCCAGAAAAACCAAATCTAGAGAGAGAATTGCAGAACCAGACTCCAGAATTCCGAACGCCAGAATCTCAGAGCAATGCCATGCACGCCAATGCCCCCCAAGACAGGAACAAGAACACCTCCCCCCCCCCCAACCCTAACCTAGATGGGAAGGAACGGAGAACGCCCAACGGGTGTCACAGAACAGGATAAAGAGAAGAAGAAGAGAAGAGCGACGTTGGCTCTCGCGCGTGGCGCCCTTATCATCAGCTGCTAGCGGCGGCAAGACTGGATTCGGGGGGGAGTGATGGAATCAGTACAAGAGTTGGAATGCGACAAAAACTCCCCAGCAAAGATCCACACACACACAGGCACAGAGAGGAGATAGAAGAGGGTAGGAGAGAGAAGAGAAGAGGATAGATAGATAGATAGATAGATAGATAGATAGATAGAGAGAGAGAGAGAGAGATAATCTTGGGCCTGGCAGGAGGAGGGAGGACAACGGGCATCCATGGAAGGCACAGCTGTTCCTCCTCCGTTGTTCGCAGTAAAAATTTGTTTTTTGGCGGGAACCCGTGACATCCTCTGCACAGGTGGAGGCCCGTGAGTTTTTCTTAAATGTCAATTCTACCCTCATGTTTCTTAAGTCCTATCGTGTCCCACCAAACATAACAGTGTGTGAAAGGGACACGCCAACCGACGCAGAATCTGTCGTGATGTGGATTAGAAGGATGGTGCGGGAGCGTACCGGGGATTCCCTTCCTTTTCTTGTCGGATTCAGCGGATCCGACAGGCCGGCAGGGGTGTTAATTTATATAGAATTCGATATATATATATATATATATATATATATATATATGGTCACATGATGCACGAAATCTCATCAACTACTCACGATATTTTATTGCATGAAACGTGTTCCATATTACTGACACTTACAAAAAGGTTGTTTCTGTGAAGCCGGAAAAAAAAAGTGCACCACAGCACAGGAGACTTTATTACATGAACATGCAACGTGGTATTAATTCCCCCGTACTATCAGAATTCATTCTCCCACGGCATGAAAACTGCCTGCCCTTGTAATATGAGGGGGGAATTTCACCCTATAAAATATAAAAGATTTTTTATAAATAAATTATTATTACAGATAAAATTATAGATATATCATTTCTGAAAATATATTAACATATATATCATCGACATTTTAAAATTTTTTTAGATATGTCATCGTCGTAACCTCTGTTACCACACGTCAACTTAGCCATAGTTAAACTTAATTAGATATAAAAAGATGAAAATATCTACAGTTATATATCTTAGGATACGAGTTATTTGTAAAAAAATCTTAAGTATAATCTTAAAACATTAGGGATATATAAATAAATAAATAAATAAAGTTGAAACGTATTTGAAGGGTCATCTTCTTCCCCCCTCTCCTCGATGAATTTTTCAAACCCTAAGAGGATAGCAATAACGCCTTGGAAAGGGGTGATGGTCTAATGGCGGCGTCGACATCTGGCAGCCCCCCTCCCCCCACCGGCAGCCTTCCCCCTCCCCTCGACGCCGGCCTACATCCTCCCTTCTACCCCCTCCCCCCACGTCGGTTGCCTACTAACCCCCTTCCACTGCTGCCCCTTCCCCCTCAATCCTCCCATCGCCGCCCAGCTATTGCCCCCTTCTCCCCCACCATCGCCGACCTACTACCATCTCCCCCCCTGCCAACCTGCTACTCCCTCCCACTGTGGCCCCCTTCCCCCATGCGCGCTGCCCACTCCCCCACACCATCGGCTTATTACCACCCCCCCCACTGTCGGCTTGTTACCCCCTTCCCCCCACCCCAGACTGGAAACCCCCCTTGCCGCCTCCTTCTCCCATTGCTGTCCTGCTACTCCCCTCCCACTGTCACCCCCCCCCCCCACACTGTCGGCTTGCTACTATCGCCACCGCTCTCTCTCTCTCTCTCTCTCTCTCTCTCTCTCTCTCTCTCTCTCTCTCTCTCTCTCTCTCTCTCTCTCTACGTGTGTGTGGTGTGAAGGAGGGGTATTTTAGTCATTTGATCTCTAATTAACAGGAATAAATGAATCTTCAAGGAATATTAGAGATCCGATCGATGTAAGTTAACCATAGTGATATTTTTGTAAATTTTTCAAAATAGTGGTGATATATATGTTAATGTATTTCCGTGAATGATATATTTACAATTTCGCCCGTAACAATAGTTTATTTTTAAAAAACCCAAATATAAATTCTATGTAACGCAAGTTAGTAGTAGTGATGGGCATCGGTGGAGAGACAACAGGGAGTGAAGGGTTGTTGACTCTCTTTTTTTTAAGAAAAAAAAGTTGGTGAGTGGTGAGTCATGTTTAGCGTACACTCAGGCTAATAACACAGTCAGGGTGTACACCAAGCAAACTATTTTTTTTAAAAAAAATTTGTGACGTGGGACTCACGTCCCCCTGACCTATCGTATAAAGCACACCTCCATCCAACAGCCCAAAACAATCTAAAACAAAAAATATGAGTTCAAGAAAATCTGGGCCCAACATTATTTAATGAATCTGATTTTTATTTTTAAATCAGATAGAGGTGTGTCCTTTACGATAAATTAGAGGGACGTGAGTCTCACGTCATGAAAATTTTAAAATTTTTAATTTAATTGGTGCACACCATAATCCTAACTTTGATAATAGAATAAGACGGGTCAAGAAGAATTATTCAAGTTTGAGAGTCAGACTATATCAATCGGGATAGGATAGAGTTAAGACCCTTAACCCTCAGCTAACTCATTTCACCTATCTCACAAGAATATCTTACCCAATCTCCGATGGCCACTTTGGCAAAGGAAGTAGGATAAGGTGGGGTGGCGTGCCCGAGATGGCGTGCCCATCTCTAAACCTCATTCCACCTCGGACACCTCATTCAACCCCTATCATGCGAATGAAAAAACCCACTTTTAACCCCATTCCACCTCGATTAAATAAAGTACACCCAAAGTTGAATACGTGTCCAGATGAGAATACGTCATCCTAATCGGGCCGTATTCGCATATCAAAGTCGGCCCGATAGAATAAGTACTAAATTAAAAATATAAAAACTCAAGAATAACTCACTCGGAGTTCACTCGATTTAACTTATCCTAACTTATAATTAAAATTAAAAAATGAATTTTAAATATATAATTGACACTAGGTGTGCGCTAAAATACTGTTCACCCTAAAATGTGAGTGTGCCGGAAGAAGCAGAACCGTGACAACCGTCCATCGGCCAGGGCCGTTTTGTGCCCACGTTATGGACTGGGGAAAAGAAGTGGTGGGGTGGGGTGGGCGTGGTGTGTCGGACGTCACTAATGAGGCTCCCACCGCAGAGCAAACCCAAACGGAGGTGGCCCGGCTCACATGGAGGGGGACGTCAGGTCGGCGAGAGAGGATGGTTGGCGGTGTTTTATATATTACATGCGAGATGATTTGTTTAGTGCGGTGGTGACGGGGGTTTCACGTGACACCCAAGTGGAGTTGTTCAAGTTGGGGGGGGGGGGGGGTTCATGAAATTTGAAGGAGATTTCTGTATTTTGTTCATAACATATGTGATGGTGCGCATGTTTTTTGATTATCTATTGAGCTCGGTTTAGTTGAGATTTTAAGAGGAGTTGTATCCGCTAGTTATGGGTATGATAATTGATTGTGGGTTTTCAATTAATGGAGTTCCTTGTCTTGACGGATTCCTTGGGGTCACATGGATAACTAGTTAGGACAAGCCGGGGTAAGTTATTCCAGGGTTTAATCAGTTGAGTTTGATAACCAATCTTTTATTCTATTTAAAATAGAAATAAAAAATAAAAAACAAGTAATCTTATCTTACTCGACTTAGCATAATTAGTTCGATCTTTTGGATCAAATAAATTACTCGACTTTAAATCCAAAATAACTCACCTCCACCCAACCCTGAATAATTTATCTGTGCTGTCAAACTCAGTTAGACCGGAATAACAAGAATAAGTCAACCTCTTCTACCTTTATTCGGTTACCAAAGCTAACCACACTTAAAATCGTTGGTTGGTTGGTTGGTTGGTTGCTTTGATTGGTAGATGGGAGGAGAAACCAACATAGGTTGTGATCCAGGGATGTCAGTGGGGTTTGGGGGTCATTTGGACTGAGGCAAAACGGTGGAATTCGATTAAATATTTAATTTCTTCTATTAAAATTAGTTTGAAATAATATTTTTTAGATTCTTATGTACATCGGTGCAAACATATTAAAGTTCAAATTAGAGTTTATTATTTGATGAAAGAGATTTTTGCTTTGTTTTTCATGGAAAGTGACGTAGACTAAAATCGATGATTTTATTTTTGATAGTCTGAAAATTGACGATTTAGAATTCAAAAATTATCATTGCTCTGTGTCAATCCAAACAACCCGACGAATGGACTTGGATGCTCGTCTTCGATTATTCAAGGCGGAAAAGGTGTTGTCAATCCAAGAGAAAATGTCTTGAAATCGGCTTTAGATCCATTTGGCCTGGAGCAATTTGTTGATGTGAAATACTAACGTGTAAGTTCAAGATCAACTATTTACACATGAATATTTGTTTTTTTATTTTTAATAATGTTAAAAAAACAATTTTAACGATGAAAGATTCCAATATTTTGTGTGAATCGAAATACTATTTAAAATGATATTTTTATCCAATTACTATGACCGGAGGTTTGGTCCTTTCCATACATCTATCACATCAATCGTGGATGATGAACCCTAAGTTGGCAGAACAAACAAGAAGAAATGGAAAATTCGACGAAGTGGCATTAGCAAACTATGCAAGGAGGAAAATTATCGACATTGGATCCGCCCCCCCTCCCAATCAATCGCGAATGGCAACGTGGGAACATATCATAGAGAACGAAGTGTCGGCACCTTTTGAGGAGGATGCTTTCTTTCTATAACGATCGAGACAATCCCGTTAAGATCCCTGGTTTTAACCAGCTTCCTTTTTTTCTCCCTCGAATCATTGGTTAAGGTAAAAAAGTTTGGAAAATTATACATGTGGAGGTGAAAAACTCTCAATTTCCCTGGACCGTTGGATGATCGAGAGATATTGTTGATGAGAGTAGGTCACGTCTTAACCAAATGAACCTGATATCATGCAAAGAAAAAGGATAAGAGGGACTATGGGTTTGGTTCCCGAGATAAATTTTATGATGTTTAAGTAAAAATAAGAAAGTAAGGTTTGGATTCATGGGTCGAAGATGTTTTGATCACTTTTCTCTCTCTTTTTTTCCATTCTTTCGTACCTCTTTTCTCCGCTAAAAAAAGGTAAGATCTCATTCTTACAGTTTTGACGATGATAGTTGATCGCAGAGTTTGTAGACCCGGTGCAAGTTGTCTTGATCGATCCAGACTGTGGACGAGACGTCTGAGTCGTGAGTCGTTCATCTCATTATTTTAATATTATATTATATTATATTTTATATATAATATATCTTTTTCTATTTTATTTCATTATTTTATATGTATTATATATAAAAAAATTTAGAACGAGACAGATCGAGACGAGATCGACTCGACCTAACTCAAAACGGACGAATCGATTGAGACGACAAACTTTAGTCGATAGTGATCATGATATTTATCCGAGAAACTCGCAGGTCATGACATGCCTTTAATTACGTGTCAATTAATGTGCTTTGCTGTCAACTGGATGCTTTGATGTCAATTGGATGGGAGTTAATTTCTTCACGCAAAGAGACAAGAAGATTTTTATCTCGGTAACATGCGAAATTTTACCGTCAGTTTGTGGTGTCATCATAAGCCTTGGCTGAAAATTGGGAGATATTAGCACATGACAACGGAGGTTTGACTCTGCCTAGATCACCTGTAGTCATGATTGTCACTACTGGGCATGAATTTTGCAGTAGATATATGTCGCATTTTTGGTGGATAAGTTCATCTAATTAGGTCGAAGGTCGAACCTCCATCGGGCAATAACTCCCTTTGGGTAGAGGCATCGGGCTATGGTCGATGCATCAGGCTAGAGTCCTTTATCAAGCTAAGACTTGAAGTACAGGAGACTGGGTTAAAAAGTCCTTATCAAGCTAAGGCTTGGCGTATTCATCGTTGGAAAAAACCCTACGCTGTTGAGACATGCCGATGTCAGTTTCATCCGGCTAAGACCTTCATTCATTGGAGATTCGACTCTTTTCACGTATATTAGTTTTGGAGTAAGTAAATATTCATGATTCACGGTGCTGGCCTGAACTGAGTTAATACTCAGCTTCCTTTCAGGCTTAAAGTCAAGTTAGTACTCGATTATCGGTAACTCGATTCTAGGTTAGCAGAGTTAATACTGATTAAGAGTTGGTAATCCTTTTTAATATTTTGAGCTAACTGTCGAGGCCGTGTTCCAATGGGCTTTGCTCCTGGTCTGAGACTTGGCGGAGGGACTCTTTGACATGTAGAACGTGCCTTAGTTTGACAACTCAATTTGGACCCCTTTTGTGCTCTTAGATGAGCTGGGCCAACTTAATGGACTGGTCTCAGGCCTTAATGGGCCTAGATTTGGTACATATTTGGGTAGGAGGGAAATCCCCTTCTACAAGGTTAGATGGGTAGATTAGGAATGTAGGTGAGAAGAATAGCTCATAGTTTGATTAGAAAAAGATGTGGTGCTGCCCATGTGACATTTTGATCTTCTTCTGCCTCCATGGATAATATAAAATAACAATACACATAGGGAAATTAGAGGGTTATAAAATGAAGATAGATTACCTTTACATGTGACATTTTTTATATCCTCTCTCTCGGGCTGCCAGTTCAGAACATTTTGCAAAAAAAGAACCTCCTGCAGTGTAAGCGTCTCTTTGAAAAGGGAATACGATAGTGGAATAGCCAACCGATGAGAGAGAAAAGATGTGTACCCCACTTTTTCTTCTCACACATCCTCTGTTAACTGGGGTGGGATGGCATATTCGCGCCCACCCCCTCGAATAGGCCATCCCACCCAATTTTCAAAGAGGCGCTAAAGTGTTTTTGCTGTTCGGCACAGGAGACTATGTTTAAAATTTTCAACACCCCCCACTGGAAGTCAGGGTTGTGACAGCTCACTCTCCTGCTTACTTTTCCTAATGTTTAACTCTCCATCACACAGTCAGCAATCACATAACCACATCAAAAAAAGAAGGAAAGAGAAGTAAAAGAAGAGTAAAGATTTGGACAGGAGATTAATGTAGATTTCTTTCTTGTCGAGGGGTGCATGTAAGCACCTTGGCCCATGCGACTATCACCACCGAACAAAAGGAAAAGTTTCTTAACTATGCGACAGCTTCCAGTCCTCCTTTCATTTTATGAACAAAAGAAAACTCCAGATGGGGTTAAACAGCTAATAGTTAGACCACAAAGGCTGCCACCCTTCTCCACTAACGTATATATGGGGCTTGGTACTGATAACCATTTCAATAATAATAGTTGTGACCGGGAGAGAGATTGTAGACAGCAACTCTAACAGTGGAGAGGCATGTGGCTCCTGTGGGTAAACGTACTGCCTTCCATAGAGATATGTGTACCTCTCGGGCCCTCTGAAGAAGCACTTCTCTGGAATGCTATTTACATGTGGGGGGTGGTGGTGGCATGGCTAACCCCATTGGGGCCACAATTGCCAGCAGTTCCATGCGGCCTCTTGGACTGTGGCTTTGCTACTTCAGCTGCCCTCTTCTTTTCAGCCTAGGCTTTCTCTAGTTGGAGGACATGCTTCTGGAGCGGGTCAATAGGATATTGCAGTTCAAGCCTATGCTGTTCAATGCACTTGATGATGGTCTTGAGGGGAGAAAGTTCTCGTTCATTTGTGTCATTCTGATTTGAAATACAGAACCATCGATTAGAATCCAAAAGTAGGAAGTTTCTCAGACGAGTGTCCAAGGAGAGAGTATAATCACAATCAATGAAGGTGATCTCCATGTAACGTCTAAAAATCCAGCAAGCGGTTCTCAAATATATCTGAAAATAGCCTGGTGAATAATGAACTCATTTACCTATTCTTCAATATAAACACACAGTGCACGAAAACAATTTGTTTTCAAACATTCCAGATCTAACAGAAGATAACTTTTATGGTGAAACCCCAATAAGCTACCAAAAAAGCTTCCTCAAAATAGATGAACTTTAAAATGCCACCATGAGATTCTTTTTTTTCCTGGGAACCCGAAGAGATTGCATCCCAATAAAATAGCAGTCACAATCTAGTATGAAGAACTTAACCCCCAGCTGATTCAAAAGCAAGAGGTAGAGAACATGCATCATCACAAACTTGATCAGACCAAAAGGGTCTTCACAGTCCCATTCCACGGTATGAATAAGCCCAAGGACAGGGAAGAACACCCTGTCAACCCCCCCAAAACAGACTTATTAGATATTTCTCACCGTACGCTATACAAAGGCTTGCTGTCTCACTACATGGTAGTATCTCAGAAGGTCAAAAGAGGATATATCGGTGACATATCTAACACGGAAATATTTGAGATGTGGTCATCAAGCATACAAAAATTTGGGACCTCAGAGGTCACTTTTAAGTCTCTCTATTAATGTGGTTGGCAAACGGGTAAGCTGGAATTTTGATGAAGCAGGTATGGGCATCCCGGGCCACCAAGATTTACCTTTTCATGTGGACAGACTTAGAAAAGGATGGGATTTGTAAGGCTGGACTGCGCCAAGCTCTAAATTGGGCTGGCCCAAAGTGAAAATGGGCCAACCTAAAATTTAGCGTAACCCATGTTTAGCCTAAATAGTAGCAGCCCAGACAAGCTTGTATTCCAGATTTTGAATATGGGCTGTGTTGTTGGGTTCAGTTGAGCAAGCTGGTTTTTTTTAAGTACAAATACTACAGATCTAGTCTAGAGATAAACAAGCACAAATCTTCAGAAGCCAAACCAAACAAATCATTTTACCTTTATTCGATGCACAAACCAGGGCATGTAATTCAAATATTTTAAGCACCTACTTTCTAGGAGGGGAGTCAGGGGACTGCACCTACACTCTGTCATAGCCAAATTCTGTTGGATTCTTGAGCGAGCGAGCAAGCGAGAGAGGGGGGCCAGCAGTCGGGGCAGTGCACCTACACTCTGCCAGGCTGCCGGTTCTTCTAGTGGCCAAAGATGCATCAAAGGAAGAGATATCATCTGGAGATGCACAGCATCTTGCAAGCATAACTGCCAACCACTGAACTTGAGGAGGAGAAGAGAGGCATTGAGCAGACGCCAAGTGATTTGGGGGGAAAGGAGATGTGGGCTGTTGCATTCGAAGTCTTGATACCCCCCCCCCACCCCCCCCCCCCCCCCCCAACTTGAGCAGGCTGTGGGCTGGCACAGATTCAGCCAAATGCTAGCATAATTACTCAAAATAATTTTCTCTGGACCAACCCAAGTATTTTGAAACTGGGTTTGACTGGGGCTGTCCCACGCAAGTCCCCATCCCCAGTCTTACATCGGTTATTAACTTTAAAACACTTGGGAATAGTTTTACAACACAGGACATGGAGTGCACCCATAGTTGTCAAGGCGCCCGCCTAGGCGCCGCTTAAGCGGCGCCTAGGTGGGAAGATGTTTTTTTGAGAACAAGGCGAGCCCACGCCTTATTGGGCTGAACAAAGGTGGGCCAAGGCGCCGCTTTGGCGGAGGCGCCTAGGCGGCCCCCTTCTGTCTTCATTATTTAATTAAATATTTTAAATTTTAATTTGAATTTTGTATGTCTTATTTTTTTTTTACAGTGGTCATTGTTGTACCCGGACCATTTCCCAGCTAAAATAACAAGGAGTAAGGGCTCGGGCATCTCCCCGAATACCTACAAGGCACGGGCTATCCAGCCCTTTCTACAATTTTGCGGGTCCCCACAGGAGTCCCGACCAACTTGCCGTGACACGCGGCGACACAAGCAATGGTCCAGGGTTAACCCCGGCCACTCTCATACGGGCCTTGCCCGTACCCTATATGGCCGCCCGGGACCACCCGGGGGCGCCCCGACGTTAAGCCACACCACGTGGCATCCGATGAAAGAGCCGCGGGCTCACTCTGAGGCACTTCATTCAACCCTCCAAGATCAAAGGGAGACCCGAACAGGTCAACCACAGGCTCGGGAGACCCGCAGTACGCGTGTACGGCTCACACACGTGTGTTCGACATTCTGCCGAACACCTTGTGGGCGCACACGTTTCAACCCTTCAATACCAACCCACGGGCCACCCCGTGGTTCCAGTACACTAATTGGGCTCTACAACGCCCCCCAGTAAGTCGGGACCACCCCCGACCCTCAGATGCCTGACAACACGCCACACAACTTTAGCTCTCGGGCCAACCCGAGGCTACCCTACCAACCCGCCGTACAATGCGGCACGCAGCACGAGGCGAGGCCCATGGGCCCAAGGTGCCTCCTCCCAGCCCCTATGGACTTCTATCCGTGACCCTAGGCCAAATCCAAGGCCCGCCGGCCACCTAAGCGGCTCGTTCGGCAACCCGGGGTGTGTCGGGCATTTGCCCGAACACCTTGCGAGCGGCCACTACGACTCGGAGAACAACGGCCCTACGGGCCCATGCCAGCCTCCCGAAGTTCAAAGTCCGTCAAAGGACGTCCCTAGGCAACATAAGAAGACCCCCGGGGGCCATCCCCTGGGTTGTGGCCAGCCCGGGGCCAGTTCGCCCCAGGGCATGGCCGCGCGCCCCAAGGAGGGCGAACTCCCCGGGGGCCGCGCCCTCCCTCCAGCCCGGTGGTCCCACGACCCCACTCAGCCCCGGTTCGTCCTATTTACGGTCCTACGATACGATTCGTGTGCCGTACCAGTTCGAGAAGGTAACACGTGGACGCGGGAGCGCAAAGCGACAACACGCGGGGATTCCGCAAGTCAACGTGCACACAAGCCTCCACGTATCTTCCCAGCTATTTGTCCTTTTCTTTCTTAGTCAATTTAGGAACAAAATGACCCAAAAAATCAATTTTTATAGGGTGGGGACCAGCCCCTCTCTCTCTTGGAGCGAACCCGCCTAAACCCCCCTTGGGGGGGGGGGGGTTTACGCGGACCAGCTAGGTAGCTGGTCCGCGTAAACCCCCATTCAATTTAAAAAATTTAATTTTCAAAAAAGAAAATAAAGTGGACCAAAACCAACCCGCCTAAACCCCCCCGGGTGGGGTTTAGGCGACCAGCCTGGGCCCCAGGCTGGTCCGCCTAAACCCCCTTGGGGAGGGGATTTAGGTGGACCAGCTCAGGCCCCCTGGCTTGTCCGCGTAAACCTCTTCCCCTCTCTCTCTTAATCCGTAACCTAATGACACTATTCACTTGGGTTTACGTTGACCAGCTCACCCCTCTTAGCTGGTCCGCGTAAACCCCTTGTGACACTTCAGCTTCCCCTATAAAAACCCCTTAGGGGCTCATATGAAAGAGGTGATCATCCCGGCATCCAATAAGCACAAGACTTCAAGCGCGGCCCCAAGCAATGGGCGAAGGAGAATTGTGTGTGGGTGACTTGTTCGGTGGTCTAATACGCCAGGGGTATGTCGTTTGCACTCCCCTCACGCCGTATGTAGCCGTCACACACACAAGTCAACACCCACCATGTGCGAGATGTTGTGACAAGGCGGGCGTCCCCTCATGCCGGGATTTCCCCTCGCGTGTCCGTCGGTTGCAACCGCACGTGTACCATAACGTCATGCTCTCTCGCAGTCACGAGACCATGTCCGACCGCTCAACTCGAGTCGTGATCGACCCTCGCCCAGACACCGGATCGATGTATCCCCCCAATCATCCAGTCACAGGCCCCCGTTCGGCATCTCGGCCATGGCCTACGACACGGGAGGAGCCCCCTGTAAAACACATGTGTGTTCATTCACCATGCATCGACCCGGGGACCGACTAGCACGTCGGAGCTGTCCCGCGGCATGCGCCAGTTGTATCTTAGCCATTACGGCTTTCCTGTAAAGAAATATACACCTCAGTGCAACACCGCCGATTGGACGAGTGCGCTCGCACCCACGTTCAGGCCCTCAATTTTCTATCTACATCACTCGACATCCGTGCCTGACACCCTAACCCCAGCAAACACCCCTCGGTCTAACACGCACCCATAGCGGCTGAATGCCCCCAGCCCTCTACCCAAGGCTTCAGACACATATACAGACTCTTCTTCAGCATGGAACGAAGGTATTCGGATTCAATCCGATGTAAATAAATATCGGTCGCTTGCGGCCGGTGGGGAAAGACGTCCTGTACACGATTCTCGCAATCGCCTACGCACTCGCACCCATGGAACCCCTTCTCTCCACGTGTCGCCGATCGCCCGAGCCCACGTGCCGTGCCCTGGTGGCGCTTCCCCGGTCAACCCTTAGTTCCATGAGTGATTGTCGAGAAATCGACTGACACGCCCGCACCCTGTCCGGTTAAACCCTTATCCCGACATTTCCGTGCCATTCGACCTTTTTTCGACTTTCCGTGAAAGGAGAGTGCCCGATACCGCCGTGAGAGGCATGCAACCGTAAGGAGGATACCCGAGATATATCAAACTCCCGTATTTTCCTTCCTCGTTGTATCCCTTCCTTCACCCCGGCAATCGTCATAAAAACCCGCGCGACAGAGAGGATGGCACGCCCGGTGGGACATCTCCCGCCTTCCTTCTTTTTGCTGAAGAAAAATCTGTGCCAGCCCTGAAGCCCGGTGCCATTTCCC
The DNA here is from genome assembly GCA_022559845.1 of Amorphophallus konjac. Classification (NCBI taxonomy): domain Eukaryota; kingdom Viridiplantae; phylum Streptophyta; class Magnoliopsida; order Alismatales; family Araceae; genus Amorphophallus; species Amorphophallus konjac. The sequence continues at coordinate 33,947,078 of CM040128.1, read as the reverse complement.
TGTCCTTGCAGGAGAGGCAGAGGAGGGTACTCGTGCGCACACTCTCTAGCAACTTCCGGTTCGTGTTCTGATCGTCGGACCGCTCTCGGTGACCGTCGCCTCCGCAGCACCCAGCTCTCCAGCAACCATGGCGGCCGTCACCTACGGCCCCAACGTCATTGCCACCCACGCCCAGGTAGGCTACTTGGCGACGCCGATCGCTTTCGGCAGCTTCGCCCTACTTCTTGGGTGTGATCCTTGTGGCTGTTTCTCAGCCAATTCCAGTTTCTCCATTGGCTCCTGCGGCCAACGCGCCAGGCGCGCTTCCAGCACCAGTGTCCCGCCTGAGGGCCGGCCACCGGACTGTAACCACTGGCCCCTATAAGGCCCCCAGACCAACGCCGGCCCGGGCAAGCGCTAGCTCCCGAGGCCAGTCTCGTCCGATCTCCAACACGGGCCCCGTGCCCCGGACTTCGGTCATCTTCCCAGCATCTTCCTCGGGTTCTCAACCCCGAGCCGCAGCTAAGCCGGCACCCAACACGGGCTCCCTGCCCCGGGTCCACGGCTTCTCAACATCTTCCTCGAATTCCCAACCCCGAGCCGCAGCCAAGCCGGCACCCAACACGGGCTCCCTGCCCCGGGTCCACGGCTTCCCAGCATCTTCCTCGGGTTCCCAACCCCGAGCCGCAGCCGAGCCAACAACCCACACGGGCTCCCTGCCCCAGGTCCACGGCTCCTCAACGTCTGCCTCGGGTCCCCAACCCCGAGCCCCAGCCAAGCCGGCACCCGACACGGGCTTTCAGCCCCGGGGCTACGGCTCCCCAACATCTGTATCGGGCTTCCGACCCCGAATCCCGGCAAGACCGACACTCGACACGGGCTCACAGCCCCGAGTTCGCGGCTCCCCAGTATCACACTCGGGACCCCGGTCCCGAGCTCCAGTTGAACCGGCTCTCCCCGTGGGTCTTCCACCCAGGGGGCGATGTTCCTCAGCACCTTCCTCGGGCATCCCGACCCGAGCCCAGACTACGCCGGCACCTACCGCGAGTCTTCGACCCAGGGGCGTCGGCACCTCAGCACTTCCGACAGCGTCGCCCTCCGGTGCAAGGGTATCGTCTCGAGCATCGGCGACACTCCTATCGGAGCGGGCGAAAGTTTACACCCGAGTCGCCCAACCATCGACTCCCGGCATGGGTTACTTATCCCGGGGGCCGATCCCAGCACTTCAGACTGACGGCTTCACGCTGCCGGTCGCTCCAGGCCGGATCTTCTCGGTCTACCATCTTGGGGCGGAGTCTTCCTCAGCTCCTCAGAAGAAGCGTCGTCATGGCCGCAGAGGCAGGCGACTCGCTGCTGCAACCAGCAACTCCGGCAAGACGGTCCTTGTCGGTGACTTACGGATCCGTCTCGACGGGGGTGAACCAATCATACCCCAGGAACGGACACTCCCTACCATCCCCATCTCCAATCGTTTTGACCTCTTGCGTCAAACACGAGAGGAGGGGGCGAAGCTCAAAGGAGTGGGTTCCTCGGCAGCGGCCCGGGGGCACCCACCGCAGTCCAATACACGGCCTCCCAAGACAACTCGTCGGAAAAATGGCGACAAGGGAGACCAGCAATCCGACTTGAGGAGAATCTGGGTCACCCCAGAAGAAGCTCAAGCTGTTCGAAGGGCGCGTATCAGAAACCCCCTGCGAGCACTCAGACGCGGCATCAGACGGGATGCGGCTGGCCTCACAGTAGCATCGTCTGACGACGCCCAGTCGTCCAATGTCCCCCGCACGAGCAAGCGGGGGCAAAGGCGAGCCCGTTCTCGGGCCCTCCAGTAACCTGTCCCGGACTCTCCCCCGACTGATATCGGGAGTGAGCCCCCTCTGCAACGCACCTCGGTCTTTGATAGACTAGGGATGCCCGTTCGCCCCGAGCGGCACCCGCGCGGGAAGCGGACGGCCCGGTTCATCAACAACGCGGTTCGAGTGTTCGCGTGTCGGACACCAGCCAGACACCCAATCTGACGACTTGAACCAGCCTCTGTCCCACTTCAGGAGACTGCGCCATCAGGCTCCGCCGCCTCCTCCAACAGGTCATATCGACACTTCTGCCGGGCCGCAAGCATCGGAGCGTGTGAAAGAAGTCCCGGTGGACGACCGTGACTCTCCTATCAACGCAGAGCCGGTCAACAATGACCCTCCTGCGAACGAGGCTCAAGAAGTGACCCTCGACACTCTCATGAATGAGAACCAGCATCTGAAGGCCCTCCTGCAGGATCTCCTCTAGGAACGGGACCTTCATCCTCAGCAACCTGTCAGGCCCCAGGCCGAGGCGTCGGTACCACCGGCGGCCCGCGATGTTGCCAACACCTCAGCGGCGATTGCCCGAACTCCGTTGGCAACTGGGTTTGGCACGGCCCCGGTTGAGGTTCAACCACGAGCCTCCAATACGCCAATGCCAGAAAATCTCCTGGCGCAACACCAGATGATCGAGCGCATCATCGAGACAAAGCTCGCCCAGTATGGTGAAGGGTCGTCACGGTAGATCTCTACAGTGTGCCCTACCCGCTTCATCACCAGCTGAAAAAGCTTCCCCCAGAATACTCCAAGCCCCCGAAGCTGCAAAAGTTCGACGGGTAGGGGTCGCCGCATGAACACTTGGCCTACTATGTTACGACCATGGGCGAGTTAGCGTTGGACGAATCATATCTCCTCCGCTACTTCGCCACTTCACTCACGGGAACGACCTTCCAATGGTACTCCCGCCTGAAGCCCAACTCAGTCATCGACTGGGCCGATCTCTAGAAGAAATTCCTCGACCGCTTTAAAACGGCCGAGCGAAAAGTCTCCCTAGCCGAACTCTGTTCTCTTCGGCAGAAAAAGGGCAAGGGCGCCCTCGACTTCATAAAAAAATGGCGAGACCTCAGCATGAGGTGTGTCAATCCGTCCGTTCAAGAGGACGCCATCACCATATGTCGTCGAGGTCTGGCGACCGAAGTCAGCGAAAAGCTTCTCGGCACCAATATTAAAGGCTTCGACCAACTCAATTCGGCGGTCGCCGAAATAGAGATGTTCTTCGCCGATAACCCGGGCTATACTGCAGCAAAGGGTAAACAAGCGCGAGAACGCCAGCCTGGTAAGGAGGTGAATATCATAGAGTTCACCCCTGCCGCCAAGGCCAGTAAGGGGGCCGAATCCAGTGGCTCTGACAAAAAGCCAGCGGATAAGCCAGCTGCTCCCTCCTTCTCGGAGCGTATGAAGACACCCTTCTCCTTCAAGAAGGAACACACGAAGATGCTCTTCGACCTCTGTATGGCTCAGAAGATCGTCGAGCTGCCCGAAATCCGCAAGCCGGACGAGGCTCTCAAGACGACGATCCCAGTTATTGCCTGTATCATCGCATGCTGGGTCACTCAATTGAAGATTGCTACGTCTTCAAAACCCAGGCACAGAAGCTGATCCAAGACGGCCTTGTCAAAATGAAGAGCGGTCTCGTCGATCCTCCGCAACCACATACGTGGGCCAGGCCAGCTAAGGCAGCACGCGTGGCCCACCCCTCAGCCAATGTCATCCACATGATGGCCGCATTTTCTCTCTCTGATGACGAGTCAGAGGAGCCCAGGGCCAATCGAAGGGGACATTCGATCTGGTATCCAGGGTGGAGGCCCTGGCATGATCGGAGACCTCTCTCCTTCCCCAGGGAGAGAACTCGACGACTCTTCGATATCCTCGTCGAGAACGGGCAAATCATGCCTCGCAACTCGCCGGCCGACTACACCCATTGGGATCGTAGTCACCCTCAATACTGCCCCTTCCACGCCAGAATCTGCCACTCGATCGAATCCTGTGAAGAAGTCCAACACCTCATCCAGGAACAGATCCAATGGGAGCAGATCGATGCGGAAGAAAACTCCATGTCACTTGTCAGGCTTCGGCAAGCTGTCGAAGAGACCCTGAGCACCGCCAGGAGTACGCCAGAGCGGCCAGACTCCCCTCAAGAAAATGGGCACGAGCTGCCTTACCAGCCTCCTCCAGAATGGCTCGAGTTCCGGACTGACAACCGAGAGGCTCTCGAACGATTGCGGAGGCGTAGGCAGCAGGACGCCGGTCAAGAGACGGAGCCGACCAACTTCTCGGTCAACGTCATCCATCCTCCTGCTCCTCCGGCCCCCTCGGGCTCCCAGACATCAGCACCTAGCCAGCCAACCCCAGTCACTTCGGCCACGCAGTGGCGGTCCTGGCGGGAGCTGAAGTCTCTCCCTTTCCCTGAAGAAGACACTGCCAAGCTCCTCCGGGTCCTTCTCGGCCGAGAGGACGTTTTGGTGGGCGAGACGACAACGGGCTCTTTAGCCCTCTCTCGTCATCCTCCCGTCCTATCTCCGCTTCCGGCAGCCGTGGATAGGAAGGGAAAGCAAAAGTAGGGTGAGACTCCGCCTCAGCCTCGTCACATTTCCTCAGCGGATGGGTCGTCAGGTCCTCTCCACCTACCTGTTGACACTGCCCGAAGTATAAAGAAGGCATCTTCGGAGTCTTCAGCGGCTTCGATTCAAGTGGCGGGCCCACTGCCACAAGGCTCAGCCAGTCCGCAGAGTCGGGATAACTGTGCAGAGCGACAATGTCCTGCGACGCCGTCAGTTGTCGCCAGGCCCAGCACTCAGCATGGTTACAAAGGCAAGGCTAAGGAGCAGGACGACAAGCACACCTCTCTGGCCGCTTCTCAACAAAAGCTGTCGCCACCGCGGCTAAGGCATCAAACCGCGCACACGTCTTCGGACGCCAGCACTAGCCTACCGACTCCTCGTAGGCTCCTGTCGCCACCGCGGCTAAGGCATCAAACCGCGCACACGTCTTCGGACGCCAGCACTAGCCTACCGACCCCTCGTAGGCTCCTGTCGCCACCGCGGCTAAGGCATCAAACCGCGCACACGTCTTCGGACGCCAGCACTAGCCTACCGACTCCTCGTAGGCTCCTGTCGCCACCGCGGCTAAGGCACCAAACCGCGCATACGTTTTCGGACGTCAGTCCCAGCATTCCGGCATACCAGGAATTGCCGCTCGAGGTAATCAAGCAGGCGATTAATGCCACCTTCCAGATACAACAAGCGGAAGGCGCCTGGATCGAAATTCGGGCGAGGAAGACTCATCAACCTCGCCCTACAAAGGCATCAGATCGGAGATATCCTCATCAGGATTTATCAACTCCGGCTCCAGCACCTCTCCCTCCTACTCCCTTGGAGACTGCTATCGCCAAGAGACGAGAGAAATAGGAGGAAGAACCTCAGAAGGCGGCTTAAGAAACAAGCGGAACAAGCCGCCGCCCTGCAATCCCCAGTCGAGCCAACGCCTCTCCAAAGGCTCCAGCGGCCCATTGATGACTTGGAGGAATAGGTTCCTCCTCGTCCTACCGGGGCTCTCCCACTCGACAGCTACATCCTGTGGGAAGAAATGCAGAAACGAGCCCATCTCAGAAATTGGGTCCAAGAGATGATCCAAAAGCTCAAGAACGGCGAGAAACTCGTGATCCCGGATGAGCTCTCCTTGTGCTATAAAGACAAGGAGATCACCACAGAGCAGCTGGAAGAAATGCTTCGGCGCTGCACCTGCAACATGGTGGCTATGCCACCTCCCGACAATATCAACGCTTCTCGGCCAGGCGAGCCAGTGGCCTCCCGGACAAGACAAAGGACTACTGCCCCTCTTGGGCTACAGCCAACTCCAGAGCACACCGGCCGCGGCCGAGGTCGTGGCCGGGGACGCGGTAGAGGTCGTGGGAGAACTCCTGAGTTACCCCTCTCTCCGTCCACCTTCGACCCGGAGCGGATCATCCTCTTTCGAGGAGAGGAACCGGCTCCCATTCCAGAAGTAGAAGTTCGGGGTAGACCCGGTGTCTTCGATCCTCCTGGCACCAAAGAGGCTACTGCCAGCCTCCCAGCCCCTACACCAGTGCCGGCTTCTGCGGCAGAGCAAGCGGGACCGTCCGGCAAGGACGAGCCAGCCCGTCAATCACCCCCAGAAGAGCCGTCATTGGCATCCCTGTTCCAAGAGTCCGCTGGCGATCGAGGTCAATCTGACCCCGGTGGTAAGGGCAAGGTAGTGCAACTCCCCGACGGGGAACAGCGCAGCAGCTCACAGAAGGTTCAACCTGACATACTACCCTCTCTGGAGGATGCTCGAGCCCGAGCTGACCGAAAGGTCCTCCACCAGATGAAGCGCTTCCCTGCCAGTATTTCAATTTGGGAAGCCATCGCTTGGAGTAAGGACCTAAGGGAAACCCTTATCAAAATACTCCAAGAGCCGGAAGTCTATGAAGCGCATGCCGCGGAAATGAAGGCGGCTGCCTATGGAGCCTTCTCAGCCGCCATCTCCTTCACGGAGAAAGACATGCTGCTTTCCCCTCCGTGCCACAACCGCCCTCTCTACATGAAGGGGAAGATCAACGGGCATGATGTGAACCGGATCCTAGTGGACGCTGGTGCCGCTGTTAACATCATGCCGCTCAAGACATTCAAGTCTCTATATCTGACCCCATACCTCAGAAGGTTCAAGCGGTTAAGATATCCGGCTTTAACCAGAACACCGAGGACGTCCTCGGCCGGGTGGACGTCGATCTGGTGCTCGATGATTTCGCCTCCAAGGCGACATTCTACATCATCGACTCCAACACGTCTTATAAGATGCTACTGGGCAGACCCTGGCTCCATGAAAATTGGGTCGTCCCGTCGACTCTCCACCAATGCATCAAGTATGCCAAGGACGGGGAGCAACATAAGGTCTTTGCAGACCTGTCGCCGTTCACACCGGCAGAATGCAACCTGGCCGACGCTGCGCTCTACTTCAAGGGGATTAGTCCTACCCGTGATTAAGAGCAAAAGCAACGGCTGGCTCTCAGAGGAAGACGATGATGATCTCTTCTCTGTTGATGAGGAAAAGGCCAAGCTTCATCGGCTGCGCCTCGGCTCCAAGTCAACCCCAGATCGCCCGGAGAGGCGCCAGATCGACTTCGAGGCTAATCTTATTAGCCGAGCTCTTGGCAAGAGTATATGCTTGCCACCAGACTGCATCCAGCTCCCATGTGCATCTACGAGCACAACGTCGAGTCGCTGACAACCTTCATTGTCACCTTCAAGCGACAACGTCGAAACAAGAAAAGGCTAACAGGGACAAACCCATCGTCTTCTACAAGGGAGACATGGTCCCTCAAGCCCCGCCAGACGACGACTTCGGCTGGTCCAGGCAAGCCGATGATAGCCCTGAAGTAGTCAGGTGTGGAGCGAGCTGTCCCCACATATTCAAGAAATGTGTTTAAAGTAACACATTCCCCTGTGGCAAACTTCTGCACAGCAAAGATACTTCCGTCACCTGTGGACTCCTTCCCAGGTCCGGGGGCAACCCCCGTCCTTCCATAAGGATACCAGGGGACTTGGCTATGACCAAGACCCGGACTTTCGCGTCCACTACGCAGTCAACGTCGTAGGCCTGGCGCAACCAACCGACGACAGAGCTAGAGTCGAAGCCAAATTCGACAGCTCCGGGGATGAGGAAGAAGAAATTCTGATCCCGATCTCCGTCAAAAGCCGTACCCCAGCTCAAGCCGTCGAGGAACCTTCTCGCCTCCCTGCCAAGACAAGCGGGGAGAAGAAGCTCCTCCGGTCTCTCAACCATCGAAGGACCCAGTCCAACAAACCCTCCTGAGGGAGGGGGTATCTCTGGTCCGAGCTGCGAAGAATTGTCTGCTTCACCAGGCAACCCCGGGGAGACCTCAGCTGCCCCGATCGACAACTGATGGCCAGGAGCCGGCGGCCCAGATCGATCCCCAATGGATCCCAGCGACAACGCCTCTCCAGTCCCATCGGCGTCAACCAGTGGCTTCGAGAACCAAGAGATGCTCGAAGCCGACACCGATGACGAGGATTTCATCGACTTCCAACCCGCTCCTCCCGAGTTGGAGGACGGCGGCCAGGCGACCGTCGACGAGCTCGTTGAAATCAACTTGGGCGAAGATGAAGCCCCACAGCCTACATTCGTCAGCGCTCTCCTCACCGAGGCAGAGAAGCGGGATTACAAGCAACTCCTGCTTGAATACAAAGACTGCTTCGCTTGGACATACAAGGAGATGCCAGGGCTAGACCCCTCCGTAGCGGAGCACGACCTAGCCATTTCTCCCTCAGTCGCTCCGGTCAAGCAACCACAGCGGCGCATGCGCCATGAGCTGGAGCTCAGGTTTCGTCCGAAGTCCATAAAATGGCGGAGGTCGACTTCATCGAGCCGTGCATCTACCCGATTTGGCTCGCCAACATAGTCCAGTCAAGAAGAAGAATGTTCAAGTCCGCATCTCCGTCGACTTCTGGGACCTCAACATAGCATGTCCGAAGGACGACTTCCCAGTCCCAATCACAGAAACGATGGTCGATATGACCACCGGTCATGAAGCCTTGTCTTTCATGGACGGGTCGTCCGGTTACAATCAAATCCGGATGTCCCTTAAAGACAAGAACCATACAGCCTTCAGATCCCCCAAGGGGATTTTCAACTACAAGCGCATGCCCTTCGGTTTGAAGAATGCCGGCGCTACTTACCAAAGGGCCATGACCAAAATATTCGACGAGATGCTACACAACACCGTCGAATGCTATGTTGACGACCTCGTCGTCAAGACCAAAAGGCGCGAAGACCATTTGCGCGACCTCCGCCAAGTCTTCGAGCGTCTCCGGCAATATGGGCTCAAGATGAACCCCATGAAATGCGCCTTTGGCGTATCCAGCGGCAAATTTCTCGACTTCGTCGTCAGGTACCGAGGAATCGAGGTGGATCCCAGCAAGATCAAAGCTATCCGGGAGCTTCCACCACCCAGCAACATCACTGAACTTAGGTCCTTCCAAGGGAGGCTGACCTACATTCGGAGGTTCATCTCTAACCTCTCCGGTCGATGCGCGCCTTTCAGCAAGCTGATGAAGAAAGACGCCCTGTTACATGGGACTCGGAATGCCAGACGGCTTTCGAGCAAATAAGGAGTACCTCCTTACTCCCCCAGTCCTGGGGGCACCAATCAAGGGTAAACCCCTCATCTTTACATTGCGCCATGGACACTTCGCTGGGAGCTCTGTTGGCACAAATTAATGAAGAAGGTAAAGAGCAGCCCCTCTATTACCTCAGCCGGAAGTTAATCGGTGCCGAGTACCGCTACTCCCCTATGGAGAAGGTTTGCTTGGCACTGGTGTTCGCAGTTAAGAAGCTGCGGCATTACCTCCTGTCTCATCAAGTCGAGCTTATATCCAAGCACGACCCCCTGAAGTATCTCCTTCGACGACCTGTCCTCTCAGGCAGACTGGGAAGGTGGGCTCTCCTGTTGATGGAGTACGACATTACTTATGTCCCCAGAAAAGTAATCAAGGGACAGGGTATGGCTGAATTCTTGGCAGCCCATCCAGTGCCAGACGATTCACCCTTCAACTCGGAGCTCCCGGACGAGGAGTCCCTTGCTACTCAATCGCAACAACCAGTTGAACAGAGCGGAGATGTCTTGCATTACTGGCAGCAAAGCGCTCTCACAACCACTGTTGCTCAATCACAACAACCAGTGAAGCAGAGCGGAGATGTCTTGCATTATTGGCAGCAAAGCGCTCTCACAGCCAGCGTGCCTTGCTGGGAGCTCTACTTCGACGGTGCTTCCCGAGGGATCACCCGGAGCAACCAGGATCCAGCCACCACGGCAGGTGCCGGCATAGTTTTCTTGACTCCTCAGGGCGGAGTTTTGTACAACTCATGCGTCCTCATGAAGTCCCTGACCAACAATGAAGCCGAGTATGAAGCTCTACTCATTGGGCTCCAGATGGCTCTCCATATGGGCATTAAATGTCTCAAAGCCTACGGGGACTCCCAGCTGATAGTCCGGCAGGTTCTCGGCATTTACGATGTGCGGAAGCCAGAGTTGGTTCCATACCATACCGCCGTCACCAGATTGACCCGGAAGTTCTATTTCTTCGAAATAGATCACATTCCCAGGAGCAGCAATGCTCGGGCGGATGCCTTAGCAAAATTAGCTGCGGCCATCAAGCTCCCGCCCGAGGGCGAGGTCGATATCGTCAGCAAGCACAGAAGGCTGATGCCGAGCTCACTCGAAGGCAACGCCGGTCTCACCATCTACGAGGTCCACGACCTTGACCAGAGTACACCTCCAGAAGAAGAGGATGATTGGCGTGCGCCCATCATCAAATTCAAGAAAGGGTGGCTTCCCCCTGACCGAGCTCAAAGGGTCCAGCTACTCCGCCGAGCCGCCTCCTACGAGTTGATCGGTGACTCTCTGTACCGGCTCGTCTACGAGAAGGACAAGTCAATCCTCCTGAGATGTGTATCCCTGGCGGAGGCTCGAGCCATCATGCAGGAGGTCCACTCCGGATTGTGCGGCGCACACCAGGCCGGAGACCGAATGAAGCACAATATCAAGCTCAAAGGCTTCTACTGGCCAACCATGTACGCGGACTGCATCCAGAATGCCCGTACATGCCATCAATGCCAAGCCTTTGGTCCAGTACCCAGAAGACCTCTTAACCCACTACGTCCCACAGCCCCCACCTGGCCATTCGCTGAGTGGGGCATGGACATTGCGGGGCCTTTCCCGCCATCTTCCAAGGGCCATAAATACATCTTGGCCGCCACTGACTATTTCTCTCGCTGGGCGGAGACTCTACCTTTGCGAGAGGTCACCGGCGAAATCGTTGCCAGATTCGTCCGACACAACATCATATACCGATTTGGTACTCCCAGTCGCATAGTGTCCGACAACGGGACACCCTTCAAGAACAAGGCCGTATACCAGTTAGCGGCCAAATTCCACATCGACTGGAGAACCTCTTCAGTCTACAACCCTCAGGCTAATGGCTTAGCAGAAGCCTTCAACAAAACCCTCTGTAAGTTCCTGGCTAAGATGGTTAGCCACCGGAAACGCGACTGGGGTGAGAAGGTCGTTGAAGCATTATGGGCCTATCGAACGGTCTACAAAACCCCCACGGGGTGCTCGCCGTTCTCCCTTGCTTACGGGACAGAAGCGGTTATCCCCATCGAAGTCCAGTTAGCCTCTTACCGTGTGGCAATCCACACCGGCCTTGCCGGCTCTGATGAAGATGCGGAGAAGGCTAGAAGAACTCGCCGATCTAGAAGGCAAGCGACTCGAAGCCTACAAACACCTGCAAGTATACCAGGCTCGCATGGCTCGGGCCTATGATAAGCTCGTCAAACAACGAGCTTTCAAGCGAGGCGACCTTGTCATGATCAAGGAAAAAGAGGTCATGGCAGGGTGCTCCAGTGGAAAACTACAGCCAAATTAGCGAGGTCCATACATCATCCAGAATGTCTATGAGGGCGGGGCCTACACGGTCGTCGATCACAAAGGTCATAGACCGTTCCCGCCTCTCATAGGCAAACATATGAAGCTGTATTATGCGCCAGAGCACGAGTTCGCGCGCCAGCCAGACTGAGGCGCACGTCCCAGCTACTACCAATAAGGCCGGTCCTCCCCCGTGAAGGATCCAACCGGCTAGTCCTCCCACTCTGCAATTCCCAGTTAACCAGTCAGCTTGGCTCCCCGGAGCTGCCGCCAGGCATCCGCGGGGGCTGATCTCCTACCCTCATTCCCGTCACCACGAGGGCACGAGCACTTCTGCACCGACACCAGTCTAGCCGCCAGGCTCTCAGGTAAGTCCAAAAAAAAACACAGAAAAAAAAACAATGGGATTAAAAATATAGATGCCTCGGCAGACCTAGTCATTCTCACCACAATGGGGTGGCTGGGGGCAAAAAGGCCAGCAACCCGGCTGAGGTGAAAACCCGAAAGGACATCTCGGGCAAAATTGGGAAACCCCTCGACGTGAAAACCCGTAAGGGCGCGTCGGAAAAAGCTAAAGGAGGTCGGCTCTGGCAAAAACCCGAAAGGGCGGTAGAGCCGATAAAGAGAAAATCTTCTTCTCCCCACCAGTCAGAACGGCTTTCCACCTATTCCTTGGTGGGCCGTTAGCCTCATCCAGTATCAATCTTCAATCCATTGCACTGCCACGACACAAACCCTCCAATCCCCAGTTAACCTTACATTATTCCTGCTCAGTTTGACCAACCTTTAGCCCTCGCCTCAACATCACAGTTCAACCAGTCCCTGTGACAGTTAAGCTCCCAGTCACCATCCCGGTAAACTTATATCCCAACTGATGCGGGACGGACACGCGACCTGAGACTCTAGCTCGCGATCGTCCCTAAGCGAGGGAAGACGTGGGACCGGGCGCGGTTGAGAAACCGGCCGTGAGTCTCGAGTATCGGCTTTTCCGCGTTAACTTGGATTGAGTCACGGGACGGTCACTCACTCACTCTCGCAGCGGTGATACAAATGATATAACGGACTAATAACCTATCACATGCAGCGGCATTCAAAAATATACGAGATAAGCAAAATGCGATAAAGAGTGGGAGCAAGTTTACCTCCACGCTCCGGGCGTGGGGAAGACGATCCCGGCCAAGACAGTAACTCCCGGTTAAACAATTATTACAATAATTACAGAAATGGTTTCTACTGCCCACTCTACGCAGGGAGGTAACGGGCTACAAATGGGGCCCGAGAGGACCGAACTTGGGTTGACGGGCAGCTTTCGATGTAGCTTTAGCAGCACGCGTATTCACGAACGTGGGGCCCACGTGCTCATCGGCGGGTCCGAGTGGGCCCGGAGTGGTACCGCTGTGACGTTGGCTCCTGGAGAGGCGCTCCCTGGGACGGCGGTACGCTGGTTCGCCTCGTGGGAGGCGAGTCGGCTCCGGTCTCACTTGTTGACCGTGCTGCCCACGGATCTGAAGTTGTTGTTTTACAGCGCGCGACCCGGCGAGATCTTCTGCTGCGATCACTCCCGACGTCGGATCGACGCACAAGAGGTATCGTTGGAAAGCTATTTCAAAATGCTTCGATCTAGGGCCATAGAAATAATTTTGAATTTCTCAGATCTGGCCTTGACCGATTTTACAAGCTGCTGTTAGACAGGACTCGAAATCTCAGGACAGAACTAAGTTTTCCTGAGAGTTGGCGTTGACCGTGCCTCAAACCTCAGATCTGGAACTTGGACTCTTCACGAAAGTTGTAGAGGATGGAACAAGGAAGACGGGGATAATTTTTATGAAGGATTTGGTGGATGTTTCGATTTTTTGGGGATTTTATACTGACTGGGGGTCGGATCTGAACTGCACAGGACAGAACAGATTTGAGAGAAGACAACAATTTTTAAAAATACAAAAAGGACTTTAGAAATTACAAGAAAATTCGTGGATTATGGGGGTGGTGGATAGAACTCCCAATAAATTTGGGGATTCAAACAAATAAGAAGAAGTGGGTCGAAGAGGGGAAACTCAGGGTTGCTGTGACAGGATCTGAACAGAAGATAGAACTGGAAGGTGGAAATACACGAAAATGAAAAAATAGAAAAAGAAAGGTAAATGACGGGATTTTTTTTGTGGAGGTTGGGGTTCAAGTGGGGAACCTACCCTGAAAATCTCAGCTCCAAAAGATGAGGGAGTTGGGAGCTAAAATTCTCGGAGTGAGCCTCTGTCCAGCAGAACAGAGATCTGGACAGCACTTCGGAAGCGGCTTCGCGGCGGCTCGATGGCGGCACGAACGGCGGCGGCGACAGCAGAGATAGAATCCAGAGGGGCTAAGGAGAAGATATAAGGGTTCTATACCCTGGAGATTGGAGGAGGAAGAGAGAAATCAGAGAGAGAGAGGGGGGGCGCAGGTTTGCTCTTGGGCATTCATAAATTTTTCTTCTTATTAATTCCTGAAAAAGGAAATACAAGCCTTATATAATAAAAGGAAAATGACCACATATACCCTCAGATCTAAATTGGGGAGGGGTAAACAAGGGAGTTCAAAAGTTTTTATCCCATGTGATTTGGAACCACATTAAATAACATTAAAGAGAGGGGGGCGCCCCCTTGACCAAGAGAGGAGAAAAGGTGGACTTTTAAGGCCATTTGTCCCCTTGAATGTCAAACCATCTAGAAGCCACCTAGGATGGTTGACCAGCCCCACATGGACCCCCTATGGCTTAGGTGGACCAATGGGAAAGGAGTGAGGGCCCCCTTGCTGGACCTACTGATATTTTACACAAAAATCCAAACAATCCTAGGGAATGACACATTAGCTTATAAAGCCTTACAATTGCACATATAATTTCCCAAGGATATAAAAATAAACTAAAGGACACAAATATAAATTAAAATGTCAGTGTTCTTGCGATGATGTCCCCATCAATTCTCCCCGGGTGGAAAGAACTCGACCCCGTCGAGTAAAGGGTGCGGCTGCTCGAGTAGCTCCGGCGGATGCGTCACCGAACCTGGAAGCGCGGAGTACGCTCCACTCTAAATAATCGACACCTGCTCATCCCGTATAGATTTGATATGCACACGCTGCTGGGGAGGAGACTAGAGGTGGACACTCCGGGGTGGGGTTACTCTCAAAGGAGGGAAGCGGCTTAAAGGCTCACTAGGAATCACTGCTTGTCTCTATGTGACTAGATCCGATATGTGAAGTAGAACCGATCCCAAAGTCCGACCAGTCTCGAACTCGAAAGGGACTAACAACGCGAGCGTACAAAGACCGACTCGACTCAACGTATGCACAGACACACGACAGACAAACGAAACAAAGACTCACAAAGACCCTAAACAAACCTAATGTTAGTCCGACCCGTACATGGGTGACGGCGGACTAGGACACTCGAATATGTGCCATACATGCATGTTATGCAACCGGTGGTTGGTGGCATGGGGAACACCTAGATGTCCAAGTATGACCCAGTCATGCATGGACGGCCCTTTGGATTTGGGAGACTTGAGAAGGCTGGGAGAACCGGGTATAGGTGTATCGAGAACGGGCTTGGTGGGTATAGATGACCCGGCCCGTAGGGTAGGGGTGTGGTAGTGGACTCCCTCGAAGAAGTGAAGTAAATATGGTGAGTCAAGGGGCCCACTAGGGAATGAGTCAAAGGGATCAAAGAAGGTATGACCCCTTGTGGTGGGTTCCCACAAGTCACGGTCCCACGTATGGAAGTCTTGAAGGTGTAGATGATCACCTTCATGCGGTGTGGTAGGTGGGACGGTGATCATATGTAGGAAGTATGGTTCCTCCCTCGGGCGAAAGGGTATGAAGTCGGGTTCGGCCGACATGGGGAGGAATAAGAGGATCTCCGTGGTGACACAACCCATGGTGCACACGGAGGTAATGGACCCTAAGACCGGATAGGTGAAGCTAAGACTAGCGGGTTGGTCGAAGCCTCGGGCCAATGAGTGCGTCAACTTCCATTGCGAGTCTAATCCCACAATAAGGTCATCCAATGTATCAACATGGTGACTAGACCGAAAGGTAGTGTGGTAGGAGTTGACGGGTACTAGTGGTAGGGTGGGGTCCATGGATGGATATGAAGGCGGGACCAAGCCATGTTTAAGCCAGCTAAGAAGTGGCTCGGCTATGAAAGGCGCACCCGTTAAAAACACGGGTGGCTCGGATTTTGGTGGCTCCAAATAAGATGGTTCCGAATAAAGTTCGGAAGTAGAGGGTGGTGGCATTGGAGCTCTCGTGGGTGGTGAAGGAGCATGTGTCCTTTCTATCCTATCCAACCAATCCGAAAGCATTTTCTTGATTTCATCTAAGGTGCGGGTTGGAGTAGGGACCTCGGGGTGGACTCGCTCTTCATCTCTTGGCCCAGATGCAGACCTAGGCTCGACTATAAGTGAGGCTTCCACTTGGTTGGAGGCGACTGGGAGGGTCACTTGATTGGGAGTGCTTTGGTGGGCTTGGATGGAGGTGAAGGGGCGGGGTTGGTTGGAGGTGTGGCCCACTTGATTGTGGGTGAGTAGGTGGAGTTGGCTAGTGGTATGACCCCCGTGGGTGGAGGTAGGTGGGTGGAGCCGGCTAGAGGTGATTGGGTGGGACGGTTTTGAGGGGACCGGGTGGGGTAGGTAAACCTTCCTAAGCTCCCTTTTCATGTCCCACCATGATTCGACGGGCCCTTGTCTCCTAATCTGCCTCAAGCATTCAATGTATCCCCACTTCTCGGCAGCCTCGTGAAGCAGCCTATCCTTGGCAAAAGAGAATTCATGGGCCTCGGACATGATGTAATAAGCGAAGTATTTGTCCATGGCGGCTTCCCAACGTAGGTAGTCACTCGGGACTTTGGAGCCATAAAAGTCCGGGGCTTCGGGCCCAAGCCCATGAGGGTGCCAACGGTAATATCGCCTGGGCGACCGAGATTCCATAGGGAATGGGGAACTACAAGACGGGCATGCCGACGCACGGAGACAAGACACTAGACACGACCCTAACTAATGCACACTAAGGACCCTAGACTTAAACCAAGACTCGGTACGTGACGGAGTTAATCGATCCGAAGATCACTCGCGCAAGTGTGCGGCCTTCCCGATAGGCGTAGCCTAACGTTCGGACAACACCTTTTGATATACCGATTAATGGAATGCAAATGTGACACTTAGACCGACTTAAACGACTCTTTTTTTTATTTTTAGACACCCTAGACTCAACTGGCCCTCTGATACCAAATTGATGTGGGACGGACACGCGGCCTGGGACTCTAGCTCGCGATCGTCCCTAAGCGAGGGAAGACGTGGGACCGAGCGCGGTTGAGAAATCGGCCGTGAGTCTCGGGTATCGGCTTTTCCGCGTTAACTCGGATTGAGTCACGGGACGGTCACTCACTCACTCTCGCAGCGGTGATACAAATGATATAACGGGCTAATAACCTATCACATGCAGCGGCATTCAAAAATATACGAGATAAGCAAAATGCGATAAAGAGTGGGAGCGAGTTTACCTCCACGCTCCGGGCGTGGGGAAGACGATCCCGGCCAAGACAGTAACTCCCGGTTAAACAATTATTACAATAATTACAGAAATGGTTTCTACTGCCCACTCCACGCAGGGAGGTAACGGGCTACAAATGGGGACCGGGAGGACCGAACTTGGGTTGACGGGCAGCTTTCGATGTAGCTTTAGCGGCACGCGTATTCACGAACGTGGGGCCCACGTGCTCATCGGCGGGTCCGAGTGGGCCCGGAGTGGTACCGCTGTGACGTTGACTCCTGGAGAGGCACTCCCTGAGACGGCGGTACGCTGGTTCGCCTCGTGGGAGGCGAGTCGGCTCCGGTCTCACTTGTTGACCGTGCTGCCCACGGATCTGAAGTTGCTGTTTTACAGCGCGCGACCCGGTGAGATCTTCTACTGCGATCACTCCCGACGACGGATCGACGCACAAGAGGTATCGTTGGAAAGCTATTTCAAAATGCTTCGATCTAGGGCCAGAGAAATAGTTTTGAATTTCTCAGATCTAGCCTTGACCGATTTTACAAGCTGCTGTTGGACATGACCCGAAATCTCAGAACAGAACTAAGTTTTCCTGAGAGTTGGCGTTGACCGTGCCTCAAACCTCAGATCTGGAACTTGGACTCTTCACGAAAGTTGTAGAGGATGGAACAAGGAAGACATGGATAATTTTTATGAAGGATTTGGTGGAGGTTTCAATTTTTTGGAGATTTTATACTGACTGGGGGTCGGATCTGAACTGGACAGGACATAACAGATTTGGGAGAAGACAACAATTTTTAAAAATACAAAAAGGACTTTAGAAATTACAAGAAAATTCGTGGATTATGGGGGTGGTGGATAGAACTCCCAATAAATTTGGGGATTCAAACAAATAAGAAGAAGTGGGTCGAAGAGGGGAAACTCAGGGTTGCTGTGACAGGATCTGAACAGAAGATAGAACTGGAAGGTGAAAATACACGAAAATGGAAAAATAGAAAAAGAAAGGTAAATGACGAGATATTTTTTGTGGAGGTTGGGGTTCAAGTGGGGAACCTACCCTGAAAATCTCAGCTCCAAAAGATGAGGGAGTTGGGAGCTAAAATTCTCGGAGTGAGCCTCTGTCCAGCAGAACAGAGATCTGGACAACACTTCGGAAGCGATTTCGCGGCGGCTC
This sequence comes from Amorphophallus konjac, assembly GCA_022559845.1. Lineage (NCBI taxonomy): Eukaryota > Viridiplantae > Streptophyta > Magnoliopsida > Alismatales > Araceae > Amorphophallus > Amorphophallus konjac. The sequence goes on along the minus strand of CM040128.1, from coordinate 33,929,092 downwards.
GATGGCGGCACGAACGGCGGCGGCGACAGCAGAGATAGAATCCAGAGGGGCTAATGAGAAGATAGAAGGGTTCTATACCCTGGAGATTGGAGGAAGAGAGAAATCAGAGAGAGAGAGGGGGGGCGCAGGTTTGCTCTTGGGCATTCACAAATTTTTCTTCTCATCAAGTCATGAAAAAGGAAATACAAGCCTTATATAATCAAAGGAAAATGACCACATATACCCTCAGATCTAAATTGGGGAGGGATAAACAAGGGAGTTCAAAAGTTTTTATCCCATGTGGTTTGGAACCACATTAAATAACATTAAAGAGAGGGGGGCGCCCCCTTGACCAAGAGAGGAGAAAAGGTGTACTTTTAAGGTCATTTGTCCCCTTGAATGTCAAACCATCTAGAAGCCACCTAGGATGGTTGACCAGCCCCACATGGACCCCCTATGGCTTAGGTGGATCAATGGGAAAGGAGTGAGGGCCCCCTTGCTGGACCTACTGACATTTTGCACAAAAACTCAAACAATCCTAACGAATGACACATTGGCTTATAAAGCCTTACAATTGCACATATACTTTCCCAATGATATAAAAATAAACTAAAGGACACAAATGCAAATTAAAATGTCAGTGTTCTTGCTCTGATGTCCCCATCACCAGCACATTCCCAGACATTTATCATTCTATGCCCCTACATCCTACATACCCTGCAAATCCAGAGCCTTCAAGTTTATTATAATCCCAGTTCTCTCATACAATCCCTGATCCACTAGCCACAACTCCAGCCATATCTTGCCACGGCAAAATGGTCCTTCGCCACCATGGCGTGAGGACTTCTAAAAACCCTTATTAATGGCCGATCAATATCCGGCTATCCACACCTTCCAGTCTCAGGTTACGTCCCCTGACAGCAATATGCTATGGACGGCAGTCTCAAAAAATATATATATATAATAAAAAAATGGGGTTAAAAATAGAGATACCCCGGCAGGCCTGGTCGAATCCATTACAGGGAGCCGACTAGGTGCAAAAATTGCCACTAACCCAGCTAAGGTGAAAACCCGAAAGGGCACCTTAGGCAAAATCGGATAACCCCTTGGTGTGAAAACCCGCAAGGGCGCACCGGAAAAAGCTAAAGGGGGCCAGCTCTGGCGAAAACCCGCAAGGGCGGTAGGACTGGTAAAGAGAAAAAAAAACTCTCTCTTCCTCTCTATTCTTCACTTACAAAGCCGTCGGCTATTACACGCTCCGATGGCGAGCTCAACATCACTCCACGACAATGGTGGCTACACCCCCGAGGGTTGGTCATCGCCAGCTTCCAGTCCCAGTCTCCCGGCTACAACGCCTCCACAGGCCAGCCGCCGGATTTCAACTCCAGTCTTCGGCTACAACGCCTTCGCAGGCCAGCCGCCAGCTTCCAGTCTCAATCGGCTACAGCGCCTTCACAGGCCAGCCGCCAGTCTTCAACTCCAGACGTCGGCTACAACGCCTTCACAGGCTAGCCGCCAGCCCCAGTCCCGACACTTCTGCTACAACGCCTCTACCGGCCAGCCGCTCAGTCTCCAGTTCCAGCTTCGGCTACAACGCCTTCACGGGCCAGCCGCCAGTTTTCAACTCCGACCTCGGCTACAACGCATTCGCAGGTCAGCCGCCAACCACCAGTCCCAGTACTTCGGCTACAATGCCTTCATAGGCTAGCCGCCAGCTTCTAACTCCGGTCGCCGGCTACCACGCCCCTACGGGCCAGCCGCCAGCTTCCAACTCCAGTTTCGATCACGATCCCTCCACGGGGGGACCAACCAGTCCCAGTCCTGATCACAGCCCCTGGCTGTGATGCCTTTTGAGGCCATTCGGCCAACTCAATCCCAGTATCTTAAGTCCAGAAGAGCTACGTTACCGGCTAACGACATACAGACAACCAACACTCAGGCGTCAATCGACAACTGATACATCCCAGAATCAGTTCCCGACCTTAACCACGTAGGCCGCTACGTCTTGATGGGCCTACGCCAACCCTACACAGAGCTTTTTCCCCACTTCCCAGCAACCAGCACTCAGTTCCCAGTACCCAAAATCCAGTCACATCACTCTCCTCACCCAGTCTTTTATCTCAGCCCCAGTTTCGGGTGAAACCCAGTCCCCTGCCCCTCACGTCGGTACGTGTTAAAACAATCAAGCACGACCGACAGTAAGTGGTAGCCACCCCTTGTACTCAACCCTAATCCACACACTAGGGGGGAGAACAACTCAACAAACAACAAAGTTAAAATCTGGAGTTTGTCATTAATATAAAAGGGAGCCCAAGACATGCCCTTGGGGTAACAAAAAGACATACAGTCCAGATAACAAAAAGGGGGAAGGAAAGCGATACAATCACGGCCTAGCCTTGCTCCCCTCTAGCTCCGCCAAGCGGGACTCCGCAGCCGCCAGCTCTGCCTCCAAGGTCGACGCGAGCTGAACACTGGCCTCAGCCTCGGCTTCGGCAGTCCGCCACTCAACTCCAGCAAGCTCCACGGCTTGCCGCTGCTCCTCCAAGGCCTTCTGCAGGGCCTCTGCTCTGCTGGTCGCCTCGCTCAGCTGCTTGGCACGGTCCTGGGCAAGGGACATGGCCGCGTCGGCAAGCTTCCTCTGCTCGGTCGCAGCTGACGCAAGCTGAGCACACTGCTCCTGTATCTCACAAATGGCCGCCAGTCGCTGTGCCAGCTGCTCCTGAGCCCCCCAAAGCCGCAGGTACTCCGCCCAGATGCCGGCCAAGCCAGACATCCAGGGCCCACGAGGGAATCCAAGGTCGTGGTAGCCGCGTGTGCACTCCCTCAACCGCTGCCGAAGCTCCTCTGGAGAAGGCATGGGGTCACCCCCTACGTAGCCCCGGGCTCGCTAAAGTAAGGCTGCACCTGCACTGGCGTCCAGCAACGGCTCCGGTGGTGAAACGGATGTAGGCCACTCAATCTCCAGCTCGAGGGAAGAGTGACCCATCTCAGCCAGCACACCGGAAGGACCTGCACAACCCCATCAAACACAAAAGGGGTCAACAATGCTCAGGGCTTCCCTATGACAAGACAAGGTGAAAAACCTGAGAAAGGTCCTGACTCTCACCTGGTGTAGCTCCTGCCGCGCCTGTCACTTCCTCGCTCGGGGTCGGTGAAGGTAACCTCTCCTTCACCCCGACAATGTCCTCTGCCGGAGTCGGAGAGGGTAGAGACTCCCCTGCAACCCGATCCTCCCCAATGGCCATTGGGATGACGGAGGGCACCTCTTGACCCTCCTTGACGGGAGCCGACGCGTGCTCCTCCTCAGACTCCAGTCCTGGACATAACACAAAAATGTCAGCTCTCTGCCGCAACTTCTGTATCAAAGCCAAGGCGGAAGCAAGGAGAAGCCGCATATACCCTCCAACGCCGCCTCTATCTCGACGTCCCCGGTAGAAGAGGCCTCGGAGGAAGAAGAGCTCGAGCTCTCCTCAGTCTCCATCGTGGCGCTGCCACCCTCTGAAGAGCCAGACGAGCTCTCCGATGAACCCTTGGCCGTGGGCAAATCAGGGGCACCTATACGTCGGGAAACCAGATTAGACCACTATCAAGTCCAGCCTCACATAAAGATAGCTCCCTAGTCAAAGCTCACCTGTAGGGGCCTCCCCTTCAGAAACCCCCTCGATGTCGACAAACTCCTCGTCGCCCTCAGCAGCAGCTGCGACGGGAGGTTCATCTCCTGATGGCCGGTCCGTATCCCGAGGGAGCTCTCCTTCCTCCAGAGGGGAAGAGGTACCTGCAATCCATCCCAGTCAAAGCTCAGCACGGGTGGGAAAGTCAAATAATCCAGCCTAAAGCGATCAAGTGCTCAGCTACATACTTGACGGTCAAACGCCGGAGGACTCCACCAGCCCCACCGTACAGGCCGACACTACGCTCGGCAAAGGTGGGAGAGGCACCCTTGTCAGCAACGGCGGTGGTCTACCCAACGTGTCCTCAACAGTGGTTGGGGGCACGGAAGTCACCGGTCCGGGCTCATCTCCAAAAGATGGCAGGGCCACTGACGGGCCGGCATCCGCCAGTTCTCGGATCATCTCCAGAGTAGCCGCCGCGTCCTCACCTGCCGAACCAGCAACATAAATCAAGTCAATAATTTTGGCTTGCTAAAAGAGTCCAACAACAACGGGGGGATCCCCTCAACAACAATTGGACGCTTACCCGGACAACTACTAGCCACCGTGGGTGCTGGCCCTTCCGCCTGCTCAGGGGCTCCGCTCAGTATCTCAGCAGGGGCCCTGCTCCCCGACACCTCTGCCTCCCCTGCACAATCCAGACGGTTATGTCAGTAACCGAAAGCAAGTGAATCGCAGCCTACACTTAGCATCAGGAGCCCTTACTCGAAGGAACTCCGCCAGTAGTCTCCCGCGACTCAAAGTCGGGGAAGATCCCAGCATGGGGTGCAGGCTCGTCCATCAAACAAAGGAGCCCCTCCATATCTATCTCGAACTCGTCCCCTTCCTCAGGTGAAGGATCCACCTCCCGAGGGGGCGAGAAAGCTGCCTCCACTCTAGTCTCCGGCGGGGCTACAAAACACAAGTCCAGCAAAATAAGATTAGCCAACTACCATGGCTAAACCAAGCAGGAGCAAGGAAGGCGAAGCGACACTTACTCAAGGTCGTCCCCGCCTCAGCCTGCTCACCGGTCTCGAGTCCCCAGGGGACTCACCAGCCTCAGTCGCTGCATCCTCCACACGAGGGCATTTCCTCCGAGACCGCAGGCCTCCGTCCCCGTTCCCTGAGGATGTTCCCGTGGAGGGCTGATCCCCCTCCGCCGCAGAACCTGCTGACAAACACGGCAATATACAACATCTCAGTTATGTAGCTAAGAATTACAGAATGAAAGAAAGAGAACATACTAAGGGAGGAAAGCCTAACCTGAAGCCCCAAAGGGGGTCAATGGTAGAGGCACCAACTGCTCCATCCCTATCGCCAAGGCTCGGGCCGCCATCATGACGGCCTCCCGAATATCCCATGGAGTCCGTGCGTACTCAACCTGGGACACGAACTCCACAGGTCCAGCTGACCCAATCGCGTGGGTGATGTGTCGTCTCCAGTCATCGACCGTTGTATCGGCGAAGCTCCCGTGCGGGAGCTCCCGGTCCAGCGACCCTCTGCCCCGGATGCCACAATCGGCCAAGAACTGAGACCACCAAGCCTTAGGTGCCCTCGGCCGAGACACCTTCGCTCCAGTCGCTGTTGCCGATGCCCGTCCCAGGGGCTTCAGTGCCCCTCCGTTGCTTCGGCTCCAGGAAGATAAAACCCGGCCACTCCGGGGCCACTGTGCTACAATCCGCTCAACCTCTCGGCGGATCCGAGCAACACGGGTCCTCAAGTACCCCTCATCCAGTGCAATGGGAGGCAGATCCTCCCTCAGCAAACGACTCTCCTCCGCCTTCCTGATCGCGGAGGCCTTCTGTCGGTAGAGGTGGCTGTGCCCGAACCACCACCGGGCGTAGTGCACATCAAATCGTCCCCGACGTCCCTGCTCTGGCATCGGAAATCGCTCCGGCTCCCGGCGGCAGTAAAAATCCCACCAGGCCGCTGCAAGTAGGTGGGTATCCTTGCCCTTGTACTGCCTGCCCGTCAGATGGAACTCCCTGTTCGGAGGAATCCCCTGGTCGTACCCGAAGTTTCTGGCAAAGCGATGTGGGTAGTACGGCTCCAAGGAACTCGTCGCCGACCGGTGCAATGCTAACATAACTACTCGGGTGCTCAATATCCACTCAGTCCGTGGTCTCATATCGGCCGCCCCCCGACTGGGGTGGGCACTGGTCGCCCCTCCACCTGAAGCCCCCAGAAAGAGGCCAGAATCCCTCGCTGCACTGTCGAAGGGCAGTCCCTCCTCGCCCCGCGTGGGCAGGTAACAAAGGGCCCTCCTGGCCCCCTCAAGCTGCTCCTCTGCATCCCCATCTGGCTGCCCGGTAAAGCTGAACAAAAGTGGTGCCGTCGGGTTCGCCACAGCACCTCGCGTCACTAGTCCCGGGAACAGTAACCCGGCCCACACACTAAGGTAGTGGGTCGGCAGAAGTATACTCCTCTCCCTCGGCGTTGAGTGTGCCGCCAGAACTCCAAACCCCTGGTAAATGTTAGCCAGTGCAGCGGGAGCTAGAGCTAACTGTCTCCTCTCAGCCAACAAGCAAGCCGGCCACAACAACTCGGCTCTCAACAGCCCGTCCTCTCTGTGAGGAACTACGAAAGTCGCCAGCCAATATGCCAGATACGCTGCAAGGTATGTCACATCTGGCAGACCATGGGGATTCCACCCCTCCCGTGGTGCATACACATATCTGGAGTACGTCCGAAAGTGTAGCTTCACCTCCGTGTACTCCTCCCATGGAGTCTGATCCCTGGCGAACTCCTGGTAGAAGCAAAACAGCCCGTTGTAGAAATGGCAGACCCACACATTCAGCGGCACCCGGGGAGTCTGTGCGGCTCTCTCTCTCCCTGCGAGAGCTAAATCTCTCCAGGTCTTTATTAGATACCGATAACTGTAAGGCACTCGATATCTTCCCAGTCCGTCGGTATGACTGCGGTGAAGGTCATCCAGCACTACCTCCTCGTACCCTTCGCCGATAATCGGCAAGCCAGAAATCCTGAACAAAGACCACAAGTCAAGGCTGGTCTCTCCCTCGACTGTTGCCACCGTGTTCCAACGACGGTTGAAACGCTCCAGCAAGCCCTGCAGCAATCCGATGTAGCACGGGTACGCGTACAGAGCGGCAGTCACCGCGTACCTGATCCCAGCTCGATCCAGCAACACCCGGTAGTGATGGACAATCACCATCAACCACTCCGTGGCACCCTGGCGGTAGTAATGTGACGGGATCACTGTCCAGCGGCCATACCAACTAGTGACGGTCTGCCGCATGACTCCATTCAGCATACTGTGGTCATCGTAGTCCTCTCCAGCGTACTGCACACCAACGGGCTCCAATACCAACCCAGTAATTCCCTCTGTCTCTGTTCGATGGTGGCCATGCAAAATCCCAGCTAGCGGGGCCAATCGGCCCAACCCTGACTCCAGACTGCTCCGCCATGCCAAAGAACCCTAGACAATCAACGCTGGGAAACTGGCGCTGCCTCCAGTAGTCCTCGGAAAAGCTCGGATAGCTGCAGAAAGTGGTACCAAGCAGGCTGTCCCTGCCAATCAAGATGGCCCGCTCAAGCCGGCGGCAGGCTCCCGGAACCTGCGAGTCACCCTTCTCCACGCCAGGAGGGACATAGCCACGGATGACTTCAAGCAGATGACGATCTAGGGGGAACTCCAATGGATAACCCCCGCTCCGATCGTAACTGTACAAATCACCCGCCTCCATAATCCTGGCCACCTCCACGGCCCCTGCTCCAGCTGTCCTCTCACCAAGCGGACCCTCAGCCACCACCGTATGGCCCCGGTCCAGCTGTTCTACACCAGTCGCGGTGATCACGGGTGCATCTAGAGGGCGCATCGGTCGATCAGTCCGCTGCACCCAGTGATCCTCCTCCCGAGCCATCCGCCTCGGGACCCGCCCATCTCTGTCGAAGCGTGCCATAGCTGCAAGACAAGGCACCCAGAAAAATAGTCAGCATACCAGAAAATCCACATGTACAACACATCAAAACAAAGACATATGAAGCGTCAAAATGCAACTACAACAACTCAGAAAGAGGGTCTCACGGGCCGTACGCCCTCGTCCCCGCCTCCGACGCACGCCCCGTGGGGGGCATTTGTTGTACCCGGACCATTTCCCAGCTAAAACAACAAGGAGTAAGGGCTCGGGCATCTCCCCGAACACCTACAAGGCATGGGCTATCCAACCCTTTCTACAACCTTGCGGGTCCCCACAGGGGTCCCGACCAACTTGCCGTGACACGCGGCGACACAAGCAATGGTCCGGGGTTAACCCCGGCCACTCTCATACGGGCCTTGCCCGTACCCTATATGGCCACCCGGGACCACTCGGGGGCGCCCCGACGTTAAGCCACGCCACGTGGCATCCGGTGAAAGAGCCGCGGGCTCACTCTGGAGGCACTTCATTCAACCCTCCAAGATCAAAGGGAGACCCGAACAGGTCAACCACAGGCTCGGGAGGCCCGCAGTACGTGTATACGGCTCACACACGTGTGTTCGGCATTCTGCCGAACACCTTGTGGGCGCAAACATTTCAACCCTTCTATACCAACCCACGGGCCACCCCGTGGTTCCATTACACTAATTGGGCTCTACAACGCCCCCCAGCAAGTCGGGACCACCCCCGACCCTCAGACGCATGGCAACACGCCACACAACTTTAGCTCTCGGGCCAACCTGAGGCTACCCTGCCAACCCGCCGTACAATTCGGCACGCAGCACGAGGCGAGGCCCAAGGTGCCTCCTCACAGCCCCTATGGACTTCTATCCGTGACCCTAGGCCAAATCCAAGGCCCGTCGGCCATCTACACGGCTTGTTCGGCAACCCGAGGTGTGTCGGGCATTTGCCCGAACACCTTGCGAGCAGCCACTACGACTCGGAGAACAACGGCCCTACGGGCCCATGCCAACCTCCCGAAGTTCAAAGTCCGTCAAAGGACCTCCCTAGGCAACATAAGAAGACCCCCGGGGGCCATCCCCCGGGGTTGCGGCCAGCCCGGGGCTAGTTCGCCCCAGGGCATGGCCGCGCGCCCCAGGGAGGGCGAACTCCCTGGGGGCCGCGCCCTCCCTCCAACCCGGTGGTCCCACGACCCCACTCAGCCCCGGTTCGTCCGATTTACGGTCCTACGACGCGATTCGTGTGCCGTACCAGTTCGAGAAGGTAACACGTGGACGCGGGAGCGCAAAGCGACAGCACGCGGGGATTCCGCAAGTCAACGCGCACACAAGCCTCCACGTATCCTCCTAGCTATTTGTCATTTTCTTTCTTAGTCAATTTAGGAAGAAAATGACCCAAAAAATTAATTTTTATAGGGTGGGGACCAACCCCTCTCTCTCTTGGAGCGAACCTGCCTAAACCCCCCTGAAGGGGGGGGGGGGGTTTAGGCAGACCAGCTAACCCCCCCTAGCTGGTTCGCGTAAACCCCCATTCAATTAAAAAAAATTTGATTTTTTGAAAAAGAAAAAGTCGCCTAAACCCCCTTGGGGAGGGGGTTTAGGCAGACCAGCTCAGGCCCCCTGGCTGGTCCGCGTAAACCTCTTTCCCCCTCTCTCTCTCAGTCCGTAACCCAGGCACTATTCACTTGGGTTTACGCGGACCAGCTCACCCCCCCTAGCTGGTCCGCGTAAACCCCTTGTGACCCTTCAACTTCCCCTATAAAAACCACTTAGGAGCTCAAGGGGTGGGGCATCTAATCTAATCCAATCAACATCCAGGAGATCATCCGGCAAGCACAAGACTTCAAGCGTGGCCCCAAGCAACGGGCGAAGGAGAATTGTGTGTGGGTGACTTGTTCGGCAGTCTAATACGCCGGGGGTATGTCATTTGCACTCCCCTCACGCCGTATGTAGCCGTCACACACAAGTCAACACCCACCATATGTGAGGCATTTCGACATGGGCGGGCGTCCCCTCATGCCGGGATTTCCCCTCGCGTGTCCGTCGGTTGCAACCACACGTGTACCATGACGTCATGCTCTCTCGCAGTCACGAGGCCATGTCCGACCGCTCAACTCGAGTCGTGATCGACCCTCGCCCAGACACCGGATCGATGTATCTCCCCAGTCATCCAGTCACAGGCCCCGTTCGGCATCTCGGCCATGGCCTACGCCACGGGAGGAGCCCCCTGTAAAACACGTGTGTTCATTCACCACGCATCGACCCGGGGACTGACCAGCACGTCGGAGCTGTCCCGCGGCATGCGCCAGTTGTATCTTAGCCATTACGGCTTTCCTGTAAAGAAATATACACCTCAGTGCAACACCGCCGATTGGACGAGTGCGCTCGCACCCACGTTCAGGCCCTCAGTTTTCTATCTACATCACTCGGCATCCGTGCCCGACACCCTAACCCCAGCAAACACCCCTCGGTCTAACACGCACCCATAACTGCTGAATGCCCCCAACCCTCTACCCAAGGCTTCAGACACATATACAGACTCTTCTTCAGCATGGAACGAAGGTATTCGGATTCAATCCGATATAAATAAACATTGGTCGCTTGCGGCTGGTGGGGAAAGATGTCCTGTACACGATTCCCGCAATCGCCTATGCACTCGCACCCATGGAACCCCTTTTCTCCACGTGTCGCCCGAGCCCACGTGCCGCGCCCTGGTGGCGCTTCCCCGGTCAACCCTTGGTTCCATGAGTGATTGTCGAGAAATCGACTGGCACGCACGCACCCTGTCCGGTTAACCCTTATCCCGACATTTTCATGCCATTTGACCTTTTTTCGACTTTCCGTGAAAGGAGAGTGTCCGATATCGCCGTGAGAGGCATGCAACCGTAAGGAGGATACCCGAGATATATCAAACTCCCGTATTTTCCTTCCTCGCTGTATCCCTTCCTTCACCTCGGTAATCAGCATAAAAACCCGCGCGACAGTCATCTATGGTACTTCCCTAGTTATGTGTTTGTTTACTTTATTATTGATTGTATGTGATAATGGGAGATGTCTTTTTCTTTTGATATCTGCTTTATATTATATGTATGTTGTTCCGAGTATGATTTGCATATTTTTGGAAGAAATTGACAAACATTAAGTTAGTATTTTATTCATTCTGAAAGTCCAATTTTTATTGTTAATTTTATCCGAAAATAAATTTTGATATTTTACTGCAATGTCATTTCTATTAATTTTTATTTCTATGTTCACACTACTGTTGTTTCCCATATTTGTAATAATCATGATTAATTTTTATATAAAAAATTACATATGTATTAATGATGATAATTTTTTATGAACTTAATGTTAGAAATCGGAGTACCCGTAGAGATGGACAAACAAAGAGAGAGTTCGCACCCTTTTATACAAGGAGATTAGGGCGCCAAATGTCAGGGTACCAAAGACAATAATGCCCCTATTATAAACATAAAACCCCCGCACGGGGCGTTGCCCCTTTGACCCCCGCGACCTGACCGCGCAAGTCGATCAGCGTGCGAGGGTGCACATTTGAGAGTTCGGGCTCCACACTCTAACACTTAACGCCTAAGCGCCGCTTAGGTAGGCGCCTAAGCGCTTAGGCACTCGAGGACCCCAAGTTCGCCTTGGTCGCCTTGTCGCCTTGACAACTATGAGTGCACCTTACATCTCTCCACTATGGAAATGGAAGATCATCCACCAGTTCAATGACCATTCATATGAGGTGGAGTGCAGCTTACATGGCTCCACTTTGGAAATGAAAGATCATCCACCTGTTCAATGACCATTCACCCTGCAGGGCCAGGAGTAAACAGTAGGGATTTCTTGGCAAGATGAATGGATGTTGAGAGATGTCGTGGATTCATGGAAGCATGTTGAAACATGGGTGGAGAGGAAGCAAAATGTGGAAAGTGGTCATTAATCCCCAACGGTGGAAGAATAGTGGATGGTGAATACTTCAACGGCTGATGTGAGACAATCTACCACTCTGCTATTTAGCATTGCGCTTCCCTCCGATATACTGCTGAGATTGTTTGGAAGTGCTTCAGAAACTCCAAGTGTATGCAAGGAGATACTGGATTCTGGCCTTTTTTCCCCACTTTTGCCTTTTCATATAAATAAAGGATATTGCACATGTAATATGCCATTTTGACCTTCTGGAACATTCTTTTGATGATTATTCTGGGGATTTCTATTAAAATAAGCATATTAAAAAAACATAAAACAACAGCTAGATCCCTAACCTGGGTGAAAACTAATGTCTTAACTTGCAAGTTCTCTGAGACCACAGTGATAGAAGTCAACCACTTAACAAATGAGCACCTATTTCCTTGAAATCTTGTAGCTAAAAATTAGTGCATTGAGAGGTCTTCAGACCCTAGACCAATCTGTGTAGAACTTGAAACAACCTACACCCTGTCCCCACATCCATCTTCACAAAATGCAACTAGAAGAGTATCCCGTCCTTGTCATGCTTAGATTGTACAGTCGGGCAATGTAGAGAGAAAAATCAAGCAACAGGTGCTGGAACAAAATCATACCTGCGCTCTAGGAGACATTTTTCCGGCTTTGACCTGTGATGTCTTCCTTGCCTCCTTCAAATAAGCTTTTAAGTATTAGAACATGAGCAAATTGCTCTGCCAGTTCAAATGCACAAGCTAGATTTATGGCCTCAATCTGTCTTCCACTGTTCAAGAGTATCCTAATCATGCCTGAATAAGCAAATAGTCAGATGAGTCCACCTGAAGACTAAAGCAGAATCCATATAGACTGAAAAAGGCCAAATTTGATAAATATAAGGCACTTAAATAAACTTGTATATGTCAGAAGAACCAGAACATAATGAATGGATACATAAGGGGACATTTTCAGGTAAATGACCTAGAATAAGTAGTCTCAAACTTGAGCAATTTATTTTCTTAAGAAAAAGGAGAGGGGCATGGTTAAAATATTCAAGATAACTTCAATAGTTGGGCAATATCAGTGAGTTAATTTTAACAAAAAAAAAACAGCTTCATCCATTATAAGCCCCCTTCCCCCAACGAAAAAAGAACACTACAAATGTACAAGATATCAGCTCAGAATGTTATGAATTAGATTCCATCTTATTCCAAAAAAGGACTCCAAGTGATGCCTCTCCCGTCTCCGTGTTCTTTACTTTAGACAAGAACTTTCAGCAGATCAACATACAGATTATGCTATGCGTCTTCTTTTGCCTGCACAACCAATATATGTTCACATTGTGAAGATAGCACAGAGACACCACTTAAGGTCCCGACTTTTCAGTGTCTGGATGCAAGTAAGATGCGCATGTCAAGCAATAACCGAGGGCAACAATGATGCTGTGACGGTATACCAGAAAAATATATGTCAGATAACACATGCAATATGGTAAGACAAGATATATATGCAAGACTGAATATAAGAGAAGGTAAACCTGGCATTCTATGTGCAATCCCGAGTAATGGCGCAAATCTGCTATTTGACGGCGATGAGAAACAGATGGGATGAGATTGCATATCTCATCTTTCATTATATTCCGAAGCAATACCAAAAGTGGCCAGAAGCTGAAAGGAAAGAATTCACTTCTAAGGAATTTCCACTGCTGGCACCAATGCCATGTTCATTCAGTCTAGGCTTCCGCACATCAGCTATAGCTTTTGCTTTCTCTTTGATATCTGAAGAAATGATCAGATTCTCTGGAACAGGGTTCACTGCTAACAACCGGCCAAGAGATTCCATTAACATGACAGGTTCTGGGAACCTGGTGAGGACACCCGAGCATAGACCTGGTTCGACTTGGCCCATGTTTACCACCGTCGGAGGACATCAACAGCGACCCATGTTTCGATTTGGATTGATGATGACCCATTTGAGGGTTGATTTGTATTTCAGTTCATTACAAATATTGCTGTAATCCCTGTTCAATGGATAATGACGATGAAATTTTGAAATTTGAGAGAGCTGCCATGTGTGTTGAACGGTGTCGGCATGTGGCCAACAAAATCGTAAAGAACGGCATCGAAAGTGAATTCGGCACCGCATCAGCCGATCATGGGAATGGGAGGGGTGCAACTGGGGTAGGGACGGAGGAGATGTGGGGGTCATGCACGCCTATAAAGAGATGAGTTTACCTATCGGAAGAGCAAGGAAAAGAGAAGCAATACCACACTCCGGAGTCTCAAACCCGATCTCATCCTCACCTCGTCGACTCGATCCTTCAAACGGTACGAAGCCATTCGTCATCTTCTTCCCCTCCTCCTCTCTCCCTCTTCCCCAACGCACGAACGCAACCCGACCTCCTGCCGTACACCTCTGTCCGCGTCTGCTTCACCTTCTTCTTCTCCCTCTTTTTCGTCTGCCAACCTCGTTGTCTTCTCTCTCCCGTACGCGCGCAGGGGGCTTCGGCCCAACCCGACGAAGCACCGTCGGCCACCGGCGCCTCCCAACGCGCCCGGGCGTCGCCTCGTCGGAACCGCCGCCCCTGCTACCCCCGGCCTGACCGCGCCACACCCGTGCGCCTGTGGCCACCGGCGGCTTCCACTTTCGCCCTCGTTTCTCCTCGCCCTCCTCTGTCAACCGCAGCACCAGTCTGGTGGCCCGAGCCGTCCGGAGCACGCCGCCCGCACCTGCCTCGCCAGCCGGCCTCCTCCGCGCCGGTCCTGTTGCCCGACCCACTCCGCCGCCTGCAGAACCGGCCGCCACCATCGCCGCAACCCCGTCTGTGGCTGCCCCACGCCATCTCGCGGCCTCCCCCACGCCCCCCTCCACCTCAAACCACCACCGCGCCTGCAGCTGCGGGTACCTTCGCCCGCTCGCGCTCGGTTCCCCACCGCCTTTCCAGCACCACCGCGGCCGAGCCAGCTGAACCTGCTGCCGCCGCGAGAACGACTTTCCTTGAATGTAATGTTTGTTATTTTTACTTACTATTTTCCTTGGAGTTGGTGAGTGCCACATAAGTTATGCTAATTTATTTTGACTCCACGTTGATCTCGATAAATTGCCTTAATCGGACCCGTTTATGGTAGTCGCTCCGCATCGGAAGACGCGGGTTTGAATCTTTCTTTGCTCTTTGCACTTCTTGTCTGTAAAAGGAATTCAGAGCCAAATTAAGGTTAGAGTTTGGAAATGAGTTAGGGGAGAGATTTTGAGCCCTCTAATGATTAAAATCTCTTCTCTCTAAAAGTATTTTCAAATATCTTAATGTTCCATCAGTTCTTATTTTATAGTGGATTTCTAAATTTAGAGAGATAGAGAAAAAGAAGAGAGAATTGAAAATTCTTTAAAATCTACTCAAAAGATGTTTTTTCTATCTCTAAAAGATTTTGAAAAAATCTTCTTCACCGTCCTCAATCTGATCCAAACACTCCCTTAAGTGAACTGATAGAACTTCTCAGCGCTACGGGGATTTCTTCACGAATGGATGCAAGGTCTTTACAATTTCTGAAATATATATTCGCGGAGCCCTTTTGCATCCATTTCTTGACACAATTTCATCAGTGGGGAGGAAAGTTGATTAATTATATTTGCATTTCTGATCTGGCTTTGTAGCTTCAGAATCGGCTTCGATCGCCTCCAGATGTGATTTTTCAACAGACAAAACATGGAGTTGACTACTCTTTGAATCATTAGCAACTGGCACTGTTGAAGAATTTAAACAAAATTCAAATAACTACAAACTGCATAATGTACAGAAATGTTGATGATTTTAAACAAAATCAAATACCCAGAGCCGGTTATGTAAGTTTCTCTTCTGTTTTCATTTATATTCGGCCGAGCCCATAGGTCAGGAAATGTGAAAGGGGCAGTACAGACAGCTTCTACGAACCAAAGATGTCAGTTTCAGACCCATAAAACGGCAGAGACAAACCCGGAAAGCTCACTTGCCCACCTAATGCGAGCTCCAAGACATCGATTCGAAATAATAAAGTGGAAACAGGAATTCGCGTCACAGTGGAAGAACAAACGAAGAAAATTCATGAGAGAGCAGCTTACAGAGCTCTGGGGAGGGATCCGCCCGGCCAAAGCTCAGGGAAATGGCGGGGAGAGAGTGTGGAAGCAGCAATATGACTACATCGTTGAGCGCACGCGCGCGCGCGCGCGAGAGAGAGAGAGAGAGAGAAGCCAGCTCCGTAGAGAGTAGCTTCTTTTGCAGTATGAAGTTGAAAACTTAACTAGGACCAATTTAAGTCAGACCTGCACATAACCTACATCTAGGAATGTAATTTAAAATTTCGAGTAATACTTAATACACACTAAGGAAGGAAGTGTGGTAGTCAGTCACCCACCTATCTCTCGTTGGTCCAGTTGGAATGATTGGAATCTCCCCTCCTCACCCATCCTGTCCTCTGGCATTGGCTTCACACCTCTCTCTCCGCCCCACCCATCCCATCGGTTCACTTGGAGGACCAAAGAGAGATGAGTGTGTAAACACATCGATGGTGTGCAGCAAGTATTACCCTAAAAAAAATTTAAAAAAAATGCTCACAAAGATTACTTTAAAGCAAATTTATTATCTAAATAGCATAAGAAGTTTGAGTACAAGTAAGCTGATTAGTTCCAGCTTTAAGCTACTGTATATGGTGTTTTACAATTATGAGTAATACTTGCTGCACCGAGTCCAGTGCAACAGGCACTACTTGGATTGCGCCGCCCAATCCTCCCAATCCTGTGGGACCTTCCCGTTAAATACAGCCTGGAAGAACATAAACCAAGTTAGTGATGCGCTCTGGTTCGGATACACAACATGATCTTAGCATGCATGCAATATTTGACCTCTGGGCAAAATTGTTGCAAGTTTTACAAGTGTTGAATCATTTACAACAAGAATTGGTTCCATTTTTCTGGAGCTGTTCCTTGCAAAAAGTTGAAAGGAGACCTTCCAATACTTCAGCAAGTGCAGAGAATAAGAATGGAGCCATCGAAGTGCACTGTGGAAGTACGAGTGAGGATGGCTAAGATGTAGCATTTCTACAGTGCATAGATCCTCTTATGCAATTCTGAATCCGACTCCACAGCCACAGACCAAGAACGAGATTTGCTCCTCGAGTTCCTCCTCAAACTTCTCATGTTCTTCTGATCCACTCGATGCAAGATGACGCAGTAGCACATGGAGCCAAGAGTGGTGAGCATGATAATAGCACCGATTGCCATGGTTGCCCAGGCAAGCCACCAGCTCTTGCGGCCTACTACAATGTATGTGAGAGAGACGAAGGCCACAGAAATGAACAGGCAGGCCAGCCACATCAATTTGTTGATAACGAACACCATGTGTTTCTTTGCTTTCTGCTCAATAACAATTATAGAAGTCTGGACCACCACCACAGCAAGAGAGATGAAAAGTGCCAAAGAGTCGGAAACGAAGAAAACTGTGAAACCTGCACACTTTGCTACATTTGCTTCCCCAAGTGAGTATCCTTCTTTTTCACTCTCAGCATACTGTCCGGGGACCGTAAAGATAGCAGCAAAAGCAATGGTGGCAATAAGTACAGCAACAACTGTGTTAGAATTAATGGCATTATTGAGACCTTCAATATGCAGCTTCTTTAACTTCTTCTTGATCTTTTGGACCCGGATTCCAGTTTTACGGGTTTGTTGCAGTTGAGAATGGACATCATGCTTTATGTCACTAACAGTCTGCTTTAGTTGCTTAGCAGGGCTAGGAGGATTTGCATGCTCCTTTGCAGTGACAGCACCAACATCTCGTAAAATCGCAGTTATCACTTCATTACCATTTTTTTCTGAAACATCAAGTGCAGTCTCACCCGCTTTATTAAATACATTGACATTGATGCCCTCAACTGTCACTAGACTTTGAACTACCTGCAGGCCAAATAAATGGATCCATAAGAGACATTTAGATAACTTGAACAAATGATTTTTCATTATGGTTATATTAGTCAACAATGTACACCTCCATGATAAAGAACCATATGATAGAAATGCCACGGGAATTAAGATAAGCAGACACAGAATATAGCCCGACCAACAACAGGCTTAAACTGGAAGGATGCCAAGAAATCAACTTATATTAACATCGCAGTATTTGAAAGAGGAATAAGATCATTTCAAGAGGGAAATACATAGACAGAAGCTATAATTAAACAGCATCAACACGGCATGGTATTATAATCCATTTAGTGTGCAAAAACAGCATTTATCTTGCCATGGACCCTAATTGTTCACAACTGTGCCACCTAATACCAATGATGCTCTCTTTTTCTTCTTAGAAGAAGAGCAACACTTCTTCAACTTTTGCTCCTCGTTCTATTTATTACAGTAGTTAAATGCTATAACCAGAACAGTCAAAGGGCAATGAACATAAGGACTCCATCTAATTTGAGTCAACAAGAGGGAGGCGCTCAGCCTCCTCGCTGCTGGTGATATAATAATTTGTTCACCAAGAACATTTTTGACTTCGTGGTGCATTTTCAGTAAGGGGGTTGCTCTCTCTCTCTCTCTCTCTCTCTCTCTCTCTCTTATCAACCTGCTTACGACATTACAATGACTCGTACAATCTGCCTGCTTTTTCTTCTCTACATTTGTACTTGATTTTCTGCATATCTCCTATTGTTCTCAACTAAGCTAAGACCTAGCTTTCACCATTCACCTTCCCTCACCTTCACTTCAGAATTTTGTACTCTTCAGTCCATCATGTAACAGGTCATTTTACTTCTGAAAACACAAATTTCAATTGCTATTGCATCTCAAAATGAATCAAACACTCTCCATGCTTCTCTCCATCACCTAGGTAAACAAATTTCAGCAATTCTGTTGGACTATTTGGTAAACAGAGACAAAATGCTAAACATGATCATGTGAAAATAGGGTGCAGGTTCTGATGCTGCTCATAGCTATCTGGCAAATACCCATAGCCAGCAGGTGTAAGTTTCCTTCCACCTGAGCATGACTCCTGTAAACTACGTAGGGTTCAGGTTCAGCAGCAAGCAGCGTACTGCATCGCTCTAGAATGCAGGTCATACAGCTTCTCTAAGTAGACACTGGGCATTCCTCTTCCACTGAACAGGGATTCTGGACCTTCACTTTCAAAGTGCAGTGTTGGGGTGTGGCTGGAACCTGTTTCAGAGAAGAACGCCAGGATCATCAGGGACAAGATCATCAGAACAAGGAAATGCTGAACAAGTGTGAACTATCTTGGTTAGCTGACGTCTTGCTGCATACTGATCCCATGCATGAAAACACTTGTAATTGCTAGTCATCTTACTTAAAGCAAAAAGAGCCAGTTGTAAGTAAGTGGGCAGTACATTCGGGCAATCGGGAACTTTGCTATTTTAATGAAGTTTAACTATAAATAATCATGTATAACTGGCAAGTTATCTGAGGGTGTTTGTTATTATTTTCCATGGGGGATGGGGTTATGCAAATTGCAGGCTCTTTTAACTTTGGAATGTACTTATTACTTCCTCTCTTCTACTTCAATTTTAGGTGACAATGCCCATATGAAAAGGATCTTATCTATCTGAACAATTGTCAGAGATATCCCCCATGAGAGATAAAAAGTCTCACAGGCAACATTACAAAAGGTTTAGTAAGTCTGTCTCTTACAATTCTTGCTGAGTGTCCCCCTCAAATTCTGGAATTGGGGAAAAAAATCATATATTCATGGTCTATGTGATTTACAATCTGCATGTCAGATTTTTGCACTGGATTTCAACAAAGTCGCAAGCTCTTGAAAACCCTATCCAGAAAGATATAGGGAAGCATCATGATTTATATGACTTCGAATAAAAACAACGAGAAAGATCAATCAACTCACCAGAGAACATCCCTTCCTGGCTGCAATATGTAGAGGCGTGTTACCTTTGCCATCCTTTAAGTTTACAATAGAAGGGTCAGGCTTCAGTAGCTCCATTACTATGTCAACATTTTCCCCTTTCACTGCCACATGCAATGCTGTCTGTCCCTTTTTATCAGTCTTACAGCTCACACTGGGTTCCTTAGTCAAAATTGACTTAACCACTTCAACATGCCCGATTCTAGCAGCAGCATGCAGAACAGATTTACCATTGTTTCGAGCAATTGTAGCTAGACTAGCATTTGACTCTAACAGAAGATTGACCACGTCTATATGGCCTTGAGTAGCAGCCGTGTACAGTGCCGTCATATTTGATGAACTTACTGTCATAGCTAATCCATGGGAGAAAGATAACAACTCTTTCAACACTTCTGCAAAATTATGCAGAAAAAAAATTAAGCGTGACAGAGAGAATGCTAGAAACTTTGTTACCACATACAAGTAAGAAAATATGCAAAATTGCTCATTACAATGCTTGCCAGAGAAACAGAAAATAAAAAAAAATGCTGTGGGGGGGGGGGGGGGGGGGGTAGTTGTAAATTTCTGAATCACTATTTTAACCCTCACTGCTTGGCTACCCTTGGCTAGTAATATGTCCACGGTGGGTCAAGAGACCTTTGATTGTCATTCCACAGACTTGCTTCAATGGACTGTCTGGAGTGCAAGTAAAGAACATGTGCTACAAAATTATCATACAGGTGGTTAGCATCGAATTGTGCCTTGATGCCCTCTTCAGTGCTTCATTCTTTTCTGACATGGCCACTGTTCACTGCATCAAACCTTACCTGTTTTCCACTTTGACCAGAGTCTTTGAGGCCCAGGGCAACTTCAATAGTTTGCTCCAATGAAAGTCTCCTTTCCTGCCGATCACCGTTGGAGGAGTCAAAGGAATCCCCCACTTTCTTTGTTTCCTCAACCAGGGACAGACCATAATTTCAGAAAGTGAATACTTTCAGGTTGCTTTGTAGATAATTATAGGAACTTCCAGGGACTATAGACTAGACCTGCATTATTATAGATATCCCTTGTTGATTAAGGCTTTAAGGCTTTACGGAAAACACAGTGGCCACCTACACTGGTAAAAGGATGCCTTCTGAATATAATTCATCTTTGCCTAGCTTTCACCAGTGCATCATGTGTTCAAAGGAGTCATGCATATATGAAGTCAGAGAGATGAATAAACCTTGAAGCTGTTATTCCTGATCTTGTAAGGTTCGGTGTTGTAGATAACTCTCTTTCTCCTAAGTTTCTATTTGTGCAACACCACGCACAACAATATTGTCTGCCAGGTCCATTGCACCTTATTCATTTTAACGAAGTTTTGTTGATAGAAATCTAAAGGAGATGATTCTTATATAAAAGCCAAATTAAAAAGAATGATAGTTTTGTAATGCTATGTAACTCAGGTAATGGCACCAGATTGCATACCATGAAGGGTTGAATAAGGCAATCATTCAAAATTGTGGTAAATTGGAAAAAAATTGAAGGTTCATGTAGTAACTATTCCACCCCGTACAACTTACAAGAAGGATATAGTTAGCAACCGGAAAGACCAACATTAAGGATTTGGAAATCATTACTTGCATGAAGCACACCCACTAAACATTTCATCCAAATTCTAAGGTTTTATCAACTATCGGAAATTTTCTAAGCAGAATAGCTCTTCTGGTTTGAAAATGATCATGTTGATTGTTGACAATTTTCTTCGGCTCCTGATTACTTTTCATTCTGCACAGGGCATTGTAAGTCACCAACAGGCAGCAACTAGGATGAAAGTATACAGACTTGTTTTGATGTTGGCAGGGTTCCATTCCACAATTTAAACAACAGTACAAATTGTGTGCTGTGACACGAAGCCTCTAGAACTAAAATTTTCCTGTAGCATTGTAATGCCAAGGGCCAACCAATGTGAGTTCTGTGGATAGAATATTGGAAAGTACAAATGCACACTTGAAATTCCCACAACCAATATTCAATCACTAGACACACATATTTGAACTAAATTAACACCGCTGTGTGAATTAGAAGAAAATAGCAAACGCAACATTGCTGACGTCGTCCTTCAAACGTCAAAAATATAAACACCAGCAATTTCACCCACAATGCTGTATCAAATGAGTTGCTGCAAGGTAGATACTTTGGAAAGAAACTGTAATCAAGTAAACAAACTCATCACCAGCCCCTGGCCTGCTAAATCATGCCACACAGGGGGGCTTTGCCAGGTCTTGCACTCTGGCTGCATGGCTTAGCCATGCGCCACTGGACCCAGGAGCCCTAAAGTGTAAAACCTAATCCTCCCGGACTAACAGCTGATTGCGTCACAAGAAACTGAGCAGCATCTCAGAACCTCTATATCTCACCATGATTAAAACAAAAATATTACGGCAGAACTACTAACAATTAAGCAGTAATGTGATGCAGTGAAGGCTTACCAACATGGCCCTGCTTAGCAGCAATGTGAAATGCATCAAAGCTATTATTCGCCTTAACAGCTGCAGACTCAGCATCACAATGCTTCAAAATCTCCCGAACAATCTGCACATGACCGCTCTCCGCTGCAACATACAGTGCTGTTTCTCCATCACTGTTCCGCATCGACATCAAATCCTTCAAACGGCCATCGTCGCCGTCGGAAAGAATCCCCTTCACTTGCAGCAGATTACCAGCCCTGGAAGCTAGATGAAGTGGGGAATCCCCTCGTTTCCCTGAACAGTCCTTGTTCTTCTTCTTCTCCCGAAAGCTCTGATCTTTTTCCATCGCCCTCACCCGAAAGCTCTTCTGTGTCTCCATGTTTCCTGTCCGGAAGCTCTTCTGCTTCTCCAGGGCACGAGAGCTTTGCTGTTTCTCCAACATCCGTGACTGAAACGTCTGCTGCCTCTCCATTGCCACCATATGAGAACAAAGGTGGAGAATTTGCAAACTCCGTTCTTTGTTCAGACCAAAGTTTTGTTACCTGGCCAAACTCGCCAAATTCATCAGGTAAGCAGTGATTGGAGAGACGGAACGTGCAATACTGAAACCAATGTTCCTGAATCTTTTCCTGTTCCCAGAAGGCAGGAGACTATGTGGAGGAGGGCGCTCGCAATCTGATCTCCTCCTGTACGAATCCTGTAATCCAATTTTTTTAAAAAAATCCTAGCTTTGATAACTAGAGAGCAAACTGTTGACAAACGCGCGCGTGCGCGCGCGCGCACACACACACACACAGGGGGGGAGAAAGAGAGATTTTCAATTGTTTGGAGATCAGAAAAAAGAGAAAAACGCAAACAAAGATAAATGCCGAACCCCAGGAATCGAAAGGCCATACCTCAAATTCGCTGCTGCCAACATCTAGCAGCCGGGAACCCGACACCGTCAGACCCAGAAAAAAGATCCCACCTTTCTTCTGTTGTCTCCACAAAGCCAGCGAGGACTCCCAACCCCTCCGTAGAACCCAATCACCCCTCAGAGCCTGGTGAAATCTTCGGACAAGCAGAAGGATCCCAATTCCCAACAGTCGTATGATCCCCCCAGAGCTTACTCCCACTCCCCAAAATTACCAATCGAAAAAGAGGCCTCTCGGGATCCCAGAACAGCAAGTGGGATTAGCCGACACGATCATATATTGCAGTATCCTCTACCACTGCTGCCTTTCCTTTCCAAATGTCATCCTCCTCCAGGAACAAAAAACGGAGCCACCCACGATGGTTTCCCTTCGTTTTTCCGACCTCGCCCCTCTTCCTCCCTTCTTCCCCCTTCTTGTACCGTGCACCTCAGTTGCCGGTCTGGCTTCGCCTTTTCGCTCGTTTGTCCTGTGGGATAGCGACAGCGGTAGGCAGTAGCTGCTGCTGGCACCCACGTCGCCGGCCATGGTGACACGAGACCTTCGGCCGGAGGAGTTTTTGCGGGTTTTTTCATGTAGTCCCCTCTTGTAAAATGGCTTTACGTAAAAATGTATCCTGTATTTATATATATAACCTTATTTTATAAATTTAATATATAATGTGTGTTTTCTGATAAATTTTTATTAAAATATCTTAAAAATATTCCATCCCCTTCTTTATCCCTCCTTAGGAGATTTTAACGTTCTTTCATATTTAATTCACACGAGAAGGATATGCATTTTAATACAGCTGCAAGATAGATTTTCACGCATATTTAGTTTCGAGGAGGGTCTATATGAAAAAAAATCTAATTTTTGTTGCAGTGGGGACTGGGGGAAAGAGAACTGGACTGACACGAAACCAGTGAGACTTGTGCCGTTGGATTTTCCCACCCCACGGTCCACGGATATCTATAGACACGTTGCCGGTGTCGGATCGGATGATAGTTAAAGGTACGGATGCAGAGTGGGGGTGTTCGTGATCTCAGAGCATGTAAACTGACTTTGACCAGTCTCCGTGCGTTAGGGTTTGAGTTTGAATGAGGTAGGCCACTATCATTCAACTCTACAATTTAGGAACTTCTGGAATTTTTGCTTGACTAGAGTGCTGTTTGTCATGCTGTAAAATGACATCAAATGTTATAAAAATACTTTTTTCTTTGACATTTAATATGTCGTAGGCACTAGATTTTAAAGTGGGTATCTCTTAACCTGTAATACTATTTAATTATGCTTCTTTGGAAAGATGTTATTTTCCTGATCGTGATGAGAATATAATTGCAACTTTTAGAAGGTATTTTTGACCAGGATTTTTAATATGGATTGGATACATGTGTGTGTGTGCCAAAGAGCATGTTAGATACTTAGCAAAAATTAGTTCGCTCGATCAATGATATACATACGATACGGGAAGCTAAGTTTCAATTAGTGTGAGAATAGGTGAATTAATTTTTTGGCGGCACGATAGTGATACTATCATACTAGTGTGATACACAATGGTACTGAGTACTGACTGTACCGTATCGTATCAATAAGTTAATACTTATGGTATGATTAGTATGTCAAATCTTATCTTTAACTTGTGTTAATGTAATCTCAACTCAACGATCTATCTATGACATCTCAAAAGTACTTAATCATATTTTGAGATCAATAAAAGAAGTATACTTCTTATGTCTTTATTTTATAACAACTCACATTATTATCTCATTTGATGCTTAAGTTTTAAGAAATATCTTGAAACGGTGAATGTGCTGAGATGTATCATTCTAGTCAACAAAATACGTAAATCTCGAGTAAAATATCTTAGTCGTATGTCTTAAAATATTTTTTTAATATTTTTCATTAAAACTTAAGTTTTAGTGTCACAAGATATCCTCTTTTTAAATAATATTAAAAATTGATACAGGTGAGTGTATAATAGCTAATTCACTAATCTAATCTAACAACAAGACACGTGCCTCATTGTTTAAAGTTTTTGCATATGTACGGCTGTTAAAGTTCATTTGCACAAAAATCTATCTTAGTTTCATATTTATTCATGTCCCCTTTGCACGTGATTTTAAATTTTTAACGCCGTTTGTGTTCAGAGTTTGTCGTCTCGACCGTCCCGATTACGGTTCGAGACGGGACAGTACAGATCGATATCGGTACGTACTGAGACGACAAACCATAATTTATATATATATATTTATATAATGAAATAAAATAATATAAATAAAATTTTATCTTAGTTGGTTAGTTGTTATATGACTTACCCGGGATTTTACCATCGTTTCAATCGTGATACACTTAACCAACTGTGTCATAAAATTGAATTATTATTAAAAAAATTAAAATAATATATAAAACGTCTCGATTATATTCCACAGATCAGTCGTCCCGATCTATGACTGAGACGATTCGTCAAACCTTACTTGCGTCTATATGTTAAATTTTCCCGAAAATCTGAAATATGTGAAATATTTCATCTTTTTCTATTTTTATTCTTTGGATGAAATTACCCTTCTCTCTCTCTCTCTCCCCCGTCCACCAGCTAACTCCCACCTCTCTCTCTCATCGTAATTTTTTTTCTCTCCCCCATCTCTCTCTCCACTCTCCATTCTCCACGTGGCACTTAATTCTTCTAAAGAGGCTATATAGACAATTGCAAATTCATGATAGATTTTTATACCAGGTATATAACAATATAACATTATAACTATATATAAGTTTTTATGAAAATTTGATACCCGGTCAACGATAAAGTCTGACGGGCGTTCCAGATGCGCACACAACGAAAACGTGCGGGCAGGATATTTGCCTATAAAACAAATGCCCTGTCGTCACCTCCCTTCCCGTCTCTCCACCTTCTGTCCGTACCGGCTGTTCTTATCTGGAAGTAGCAGGACAAGAAAGGAGAAGAGACCGCGAACTTGCGAGCGGTCAAAAAGAGTGGGAGCATCAAACGTTGCCCTCACAACGGGTCGCCTCTCTTAAAGCCACTGATAAGTAATGCTGCAACTCCGGCTTTACAGGTGAACTCTAATCTAATCTAATCTAATACGAAAGAAACAGCAAAACAACTTAATCCAATTCAATCTTTTTTGAATAGCAGTGAAAAGAGTACTTAGTTCTACCTAACTTAATCCTAACTTTATATCCTGATGCGAACTCAATTTGACTTCACCCGTATAAAGTTTATACTGGAATCAATTTTGGAGGAAGATGTTATGATGCCACTCCTTTTTATTATTGTTTGTTTGTTTTTCTTCATTTTAGTCGTGCAATCCACAGAATGAGAAGTGCTGGACATAAATTGTGAGATTTTTGCCCTTATTTTTACTTAATCTGACCTACATAAAGATGAGTAGAAAGAATCAATCTTAGGTTTCGTTCGAGAATAAATTCGGTGGAGATTCTAATCATTAGAATTCATGATATGATTTAAATTTTATCAAATGAACGTAATATTTCTTGAATTTTGTGAGAACGAGATTTTATAGCGGACAAAGAATCAAGCATAAAAATGTCCAATCTTGATAATCCGTCGAGGCAACCTGAGAGATGCTTCTCAGGATTTTACACGATGGATAATCTCTGACACTGTGTAAATTTTTGTACGGATATGAGATTTCAAAATTTTCTCCTTCTTTGACCGTGTTCTCAAACGGGACTTCGATAAAAAAAAATTTACAATGTCACTCTTTTTAACACCTCCTTTGTCACCCTATTGCCTATTGTGGCCATTCAATCAGAAATTGAAAAGGGTTAAACTTAAGAAAAAATATTTTTTTAACATCTAATCTTCAAATCAGACAATTCAGATGATAGATAATGAAGGTGGGTGATGGCAAAGGCTGTGACAAGATGGGTGACACCGTACTCTTTCTCATTTTAAAGTTAGACCCCGTGCGACTCAAATAAGTATGTCCAAACAAGCAACCCTAACGGACGGCGGTGTGGACCCATCTAATGGTTCCACTTGGCTGAGCGAGTCCAACTTGCCGAGTCCACGTCAATGTGGGCTGCGTTTTCGCTTCCGTTAAAGACGTTTGTAGTCTACGGCCGAACAAGGGCTGATGGTATTGGATGATACCACCATGGCATTTGTTTGGCCCACTTCTTCTCCAAAAGGCCAACTTCAACTCGACATATATATCTATATATATATATATATATATGGTGAGGAGTATATACTGCAAGAGAAATGCTAATTGAAGTCCCGTCATAAACAGTCTCTTTGTTTTGTGGCGGGCAAAGAAATAGCAAATAATGGCTCGCTCCGGTGCCGAGCCTGAATGCCACTGCACGGCCTCTGCCACTGTGGAATTGGCATGGCTACACTATCTTTAAAGAGATCTTGGTGTATCTCTTTCTCAACCACGACAACACTTCCGTGACCATCTCGTTGCTCTCTGCATGACAATTAAGCCCGTTTTTCGTGCACGGAACAAACATATTGAACTTGACTGAGGCTTTGTCTACGAAAAAAATTATTGAATTTGATTATTTGACTCAAAATCTTAAGACCTCTAGTAGAGATTATTTTACTATTTTAAGCACATTAGACCTCTAGTAGAGATTATTTTACTATTTTAAGCACATTATATTTTAACATAATTTTAACGTATGATTATTTTAACATATCTTCTCACGTGCAAGTCGATTTTAAACTATGTCACATAGATTATCACAGACGTCGGATGCATCTCATATCATATGGACTATTACAAGCGTGGAACGTGGCCTAGATCATAATTATAGACTCTCGGTCTATATTAAAGTTTATTATATCGAGACATCCAACTCAAAATTTTAAATTTATTAAATTATCATATTCAACTTAAAATCTTAAGGTATTGAATAGAGATGACTCCATTATTATAAATATATTATATTTTAAATTATTTTTAATATAAAAATATTCTAACACTATGACAAATTGTGTTACTTCTAGTGGTCACATCTTTACGAACCCACTCTCCTAGAAGTTCTTTAGGGCGTGTTTGACAATCGGATAGTTGGCTGGTTAGCCGACATCGGCTAACTGGTGGACCCCGCCTCCCCTGACCCTCCCCCTCACACAAATTCTCTACCCGACCCCGGGTGCCGTAATCGACCCTTCGGAGTCGATTACGGCACCCCCTTATCCGATTGTCAAACACGCCCTTAGTCTTTTTTCACAACAAAATCGGCCTAAGACTTTCCCCTCGATCAAGTTTGAGGGGGAGTGATAAACCATCGAGTCCATCAAACACAACTTTCTCCTATTTGGCCTTGTTATTTGGTAACTGGTCCGTTACAAGTCTGACACAATCCAACACCTCTCCAAGACAATCAACATCCTTGATGAAGAAGAACTCTTCGTCATGAGGCACGCTGTCATCCTTATCAAGCATGCACCACCTCCTTCCACGAGATCTTCTTCTCCGGACACACTAGAATTCTTCTCTAGACACACACTAGAAGCGGGAGCAACTTCCTGCCATCAATAGTAGGGTAGAGGCAAGAGTCCCCTGCCTAATAGACGCATACCTTCCGACAGCGCGACAGAGGCCGCAAGGATCCTATCTCCATCAACCCCACCGGCAGAGCACACTCTCAGCACCCCATGCATGGGGACAGACTTGTTGCTCCACCCGCCACCCTCCTCGTTCTCCAATGCCCTCCCCACCGTTAACCTTACATCTTACTCTATCCCCATGTTATTGTAATAGACTACACAATTGTAAGAGGTACTTAACAGTACCTTAAGGAGTAAGAATAGTGTACGCTCAAAATATATATATATTTTGTGATCTTGGTGCAGTGGTCAGTGATGAAACCTGAAAAATCACTCCATACAGACTTGAATCTTGAGTGTCCCACTACTCCCTCCCTCCCGGTGCCACTGTGCTATAGTGCCACAAGCGCTCAAACTACATGATTGATAGTTAGGATCAAGTTCAGAAACTTCCCCAAAGATATGTTTCAAGATTAAAAATATCAAAAATATCTACAAATTTAATTATCCACGTCACTTGGCCTGTGATAGATCTGATAATATCCGAATAATCAAGTATAGATTTATATTCAGATATTTTTAAAATATATGTATCATATTTAGATCGGGTATGAATTTAACTCGATCCGAACTCATTTATTAATAACATGTTTAACTCTTATCTTTATTCTCTTATATTTGTTATTATTTATGTTTGGATGTGTTTTTCGTCAATTTAAGAACTGAAATTTTATGTAGTAATTTGATTTTCAACTTTAAACTCTAATTCATATTTTTTGGACTAATATCCACGTATATACCAATGCCCGTGACGGATCTTTCGATCTATATCTATATCCATAAAAATAATAAGACTATCGAGATATGTTATTTATAATTTTTTTTAAAATATGATATGATATTGATCTACTCGAACGAACCGAACGTTATTTATATTTAAGACTATGGGATGGATCGTAAACTCACGACAAATTTGGGTAGATAATGATAAAGGGAGTTTCATTCTCGTTTTCTCTTTCTATCTCGCTTCATTTTTCTCTTGAAAAATATAAACATCCTTTTTCATACATCTTTGTTGGCTCCATAAATGCTTGGGAGATGTAACCTAAAAAGGGCGCACATTGTTCTAGTGGCATTTTTTGTGCTTTTTCTCAACTGAAATTAAATTTTAGTAATGAAACTTCATGTGAGAGGTGCGTTTACCTGACATATGATTTCTGCATCTGCATGGTGAGTTCCTCTTGACTCCTGCAATAATATATATATATATATATATATCCCTCAAATTAAGTACCTTTGTCATTTAAATATGGCATGCAACAATTCTTTTTCTTGTTTTATTTTTTTGATCAGGGAAGAACATTGCACCCGTCACCTCTTCCCACTATTGATGCATGTAAGGAGTAAATCGTTCTTACTTTCTAAATATGCTTTCTTAAGATACTCCTCATATCTCAACTGTGTATCTGTCGTGTGTTCTCTACTCATGATACAGGAAGCACTATATGAAACATAAACAGTTGCTATATTTATCTTTTTTCGTTCTCTTACGGCCGGAATTTATGCGGCGAAGACCTGCAGCAAGTCCTATGAAGCATCATGGAAGACACCGTCTTACGATGAATCCTCTCCCACTGTCGGACTCTTAACAGTTTCCTGCAAAGTGCAAACAGAGAGACATAGAGATGTCAATCTTACGCTACTACACCAACTCCCTCATGTTGCATCTTGTCCCTTCTCTATGCCTCCCTCACATTCTGTGAAATGACGCTCAATAACACATGGACGAGACCATCCACTTTGCAAAGATGACGGGGGTTTCTTTCAAGGGGAAGGGAGAAGCTGTGAGAAGCTTCATCAGCTGTTTCATAGACCAGGAACCTCCGCTCAGACTCGCAGCTGTAGGCCTCTAGCCTCACAAAGTTCTTGTGGTGGACGTCGCCTGCCAGGACTGGAACCCATCACTGGAAATGCCTGTCTTCTACTGAATTCACACCCTCTGTTGATCCCAGAACGAAAACAGAGAAAGGTGGGCTGAATGATCTCACTGTGTGTGAGACCTTCGGAATAAATCCACTATATATAACAACAGAGTGTTACAACAGAGGTATACATCTGTTACAATATCAACGTGGAGAAGCTTATCAAATACAACAGAAGTAGCTGCAAGGCGTAGGATTATGCAGAGGACTCGGTCATCCGCCTAATTTGGTGGATACTGTTACAGGCCCCCTCAAGATGAGCGGGGGAACCACGCTCAGCTTGCCACGGAAGAACTCGAAAGAGCGCACTGATAACAGTATCCCCCAAATTAGGCGGATGACCGAGTCCTCTGCATTCGGATTGAGTACAAGGTTGCTTTCATCATTGGCATCTGGCAGCTGAAGAGGGGGACAGGGGACACTTCCATCCACAAGTCTAAGTAACTTGTACGTGCTGAGCAGAGGAAGAAACTGAGCACGCCATACCATATAGTTGTCTCCCGTCAACTTAACAGACAAGCAATGAGAAAGATTAAGAATGGAAGACATGAGCAGAGAGGAGGACGCAAAGGGCAGGGCTGACGCAGTAGAGAAAGAAGAGGAAGAGTTTGAGGTGGAGTTGGCCATCGTTCCCGCTCTGATACCAAGAACGAAAACAGAGAAAGGTGGGCTAAATGATCTCACTGTGTGTGTGTGACCTTCGGAATAAATCCACTATATATAACAACAGAGTGTTACAACAGAGGTATACATCTGTTACAATATCAACATGGAAAAGTTTATCAAATACAACCGAAGTAGCTGCAAGGCGTAGGACTATGCAGAGGACTCGGTCATACGCCTAATTTGGTGGATACTGTTACAATCCCTTCATGTCTCTGACCAAACCACCATATTGTGGGAGCACGCCCTTGTAGGTGCTGGACCCCAGGCGATGCTCGAAGTTGCCGGTCAGGTTCTTGACGTTGATCTCGGAAGCTGACAGTGAGACCAAAGGGTCATGAGGGAACCAAACCAGGAGCAGATCCAAAGGGGCACTTGCAGGTGGCCGTGCCCGACGAGTTGAAGAAGCAGACGCCGTTGAGGCCGCAGGTGGCAAAGACAGCACACTGGTTCTGCACGGCCTGTCACACAGGCCTCCATGACATTCCTCGGCCCATGAGTACATTCAAAGGTTCCCGTCGACGTCTAGTCTGAGGAACGAGAAAAACACACGAGGTCGCCGTGGTCGTCTCCAAAGACGTACCACATCGCACTCATGCTCCGGTGAAGCAGCTTCAGAGCTCCGTCGGCCGTGAACACAACTGCCAGCTCTGCCATCGCTGTCACCCAGTCCAAGTCTACCTCCGTCCCCAAGGAGCTCCATCCGGCGCAGCGCCCCCTCCCCGCCATCCCCGCCACCCTGTCCAAGTCCACCTCCGTCCCCAAGAAGCTCCATCCGGAGCAGCCACTCCCCCCGCCACCCCGCGATCACCGTCACCCTGCCCAGACTACGGATGTATTTTGCATGGAACCTCATGCCGCCGTCGGGATCAAGGGATCGTCGCCGGCCAGTTGCTAGACCTCCCGTGGCGGCGCTCAAGACCTCCGGGTCACTGGACTGCGTCCATGTCACGGCGGATGTCACGGCGGGGACGGACTCTTAGACGGCTAGAATTTTCTCTAGGAATAAGACAACAACGCAGTGGCTCACGATGCACCAATATTATAGTTTTTTTTTATTTTCATTAACCACGCATATATTTTCGTAAGAAATAAAATATTATCAGGACTTACATATATGTCTCAAGAATTAATATGTAACTAGGTAAATTTGTAGAAATATATTAACAAAAACCTGTTTTTGAAATATAATTCATAGACTGAATTCCATAACTCAATCCCTCGATGAACTTAGGTTTTTATAGTCCCTTGTTGAAATTGAAATTATGCAAAAATATCTTATATATCTATATTTGTATATATACCCCAGTCTAATTGACTCTTACCATATAAAGTTGTGCATGACTCAATCTGACCCCACCAAGTTAGCAAATCTTGGCGTCAAGGTGGAGGGGAGACTGACACATGGCCAAACTAATATTGGTGTCGTGACTTTAAGATTCATTTGATTGAGATTATTAGGGGATTCTAATGATTAGAAATCTCCGCATAACTCATCCTAACCAAATGACCCTCGTCTCAATCAAATGACTCAAAGTTATCTCAATTTTTGTATTGGACGAGTTTTTTAAAATGGAGAGAGAATGACACAAAAGGAGAGGTGTTAAATAATTTACAAAAGTTCCTCTCATGGAGTTTCGGGATGAATTTCGAGATCTAAAATCTCTGACACTGACATTTATCTTATTCACGAATTTTTCAAAAAAGTTCACTTAAACAATCCCAATCAAAAGAGACCCGCATGCGACATCAAATCTATCTCTAAAACCTTCTCTTCCGGATTTGAGAGCATCCAATCACATAGCACATGAACGACATGTGGTGGTGGGCAACTCCGGGCCGCATGCCCTTCGGCGTCGATAAGGGGCACCACTAAAGAGGCCCAATAGTTGGGTTGTTTTTCACCGTGTCTTTTAACATAAAAATTATTAAATAAAAATTATTATATTTCATTTTAAACAGTTGCATAGATAAATTTTTTAACAACCAAGAAGTACCAATTTATAATTTTTAGTTAAAAACAAAAAGGGTAGCTAATAAGGTTTGTGAGATCTAATATCTTTATCCCAGAATCATTGGGTTGAAATCTATGGAAATTGAAAATTGTGAATCATGTCAAACACAGCCTAAAAGTAAAAACTGGCCCAAAGTTTTTACTTCAGTTTTTTACTATAGCTGACGTTTAAGATGCATGGTAATCATCATTTTCTCTTTAATAAGACCAAAACAACGATTGTCTTCTTTGCTTGATCCACGGAACGTGGGTCGCATACCTGATGGAGTGGAAGAGAGCCGAAGTTGTGCCTTTTTTCTTCCCAAACCTTGACGCAAGCGTTACCTAGAAACTCAGTTTCCCCGTTTCCATGTTTTGTTCACACAGCAAGGCTACGTGGATAGGTAGCTTACTTGGAAGGCACAAAAGCTATATGTGTGTGGGCCTAGTGTGAGGCACCGTTTGGAAACACTTTGTGCAAGAAATTCCAAGCCTCCGTTGGTGAAAGGAGGATCGATGGGACGATCGGGTGGCGTTATGTTGCCTAATTTTCTCGCACTCTAACGAGTTATTCAAGTTTGAGAGTTTAAATACATCGTTATGAGTTAAGATTAAGATTTTTAACTCGAGATTAACTTATTTCACCTCTTACGTGAATATTTTACCCAACTTCGAGTGAGATAAATATCAAATTAAAAGTATAAAAGCTCAAGAATAGTTCACTCAGGAAGTTAGTCGGGTAAATTTATTTTAACATATTATCAAAGTGACTTCTAAAGTGCACAACGAGTATTATTCGGGAAAAAAAAGATAACATGATACTACAATTTATTGTGAAGATGATTGGCCGCATTTGATAACATGTTGAGTGGAGATTCCCATCATTAGATTATCTAACAACAATTTATCCATTTAGAATTTCTCCATTTGTGTATTGACTTTCGTGTGGTACGAATTCTCAGAAGAGAAAGAGGCTTGCACAAAATCTCCTGCTTTCAAGAAACCCTTCGAAGCAGCCAGACGGCCCAGACCCAACATCTCGTGATTCGACATCATTTACGATCATTGACAATTATTTTCTTAAAATCTAGCCATTGCAGTTGAGTTACTGTTACCAAACATGGTTTAAGGCAACGTTTGGAATAGATCTCGGGAGAAATTTCAAAACTTCTAATGATCGGAATCAATGACAAAATCTATTCCAAATATAATAAAAAGAGCACATCAAACTATGTGTCCAGCAGACTTTGTAACGAAGAGAGACACAAACACAATATTAGAGGAGGGATTAAAGAATCCAGAGAAACTCGCTCGATGGATTCCCAAACCCATGGTACAGTTTAAACCCTCGAAACATGTAATTAACCTTTAAAGACACATTTAAATCACATCAAACACATTAACGCAACATTTTTTAATTTTAAATTTTAATTAGTGACATTAATTATATTATTTATGATGTTTTATTTTCATGATAAATTTTATTTATCAAATATTTTTAATATATCCTAAAAAATAAATATGCCATCAAAATAATAAAATTTTATATAAAAAACTATCATTAACCCTACTAAATAAAATGTTAAGGTGTCAAAGTTTAAAAATCATCATTTAAAGTCTCCCCTCACAAATTAATTAACGTTAATTAACCAAATGCAATTTTGACTTTCTGCAAAATCGGTCTCCTTGTCAGTATTTTCAAAAATCCCCAAAACTCAATTAGACATATAATCTCTGACATTTGTTCTCTAATTATACGAGTATAAATTACCATGTATTACAAAGATAATTTTATCCATATAACTTTTACACGTTATAAGACTTTTGATACGCCTTCTCTTCTTCAAATGTTATTGTGGACAGGTGCATCTCTCTCTCTCTCTCTCTCTCTATTTTTGATGCATCTTCTCTTCTTCAAATGTGATCGTGGACAGACATATATATCTGACACCATCTCTCTCTGCCCGTGTATGTGAATTATAAGACGCTATATATAATAGCCTGTCGAGTTATAATACGAATCATTAGAGCACATATATAGGTAGTCTGTTGGTTCACAATACGAATCATTCTCTTGTCTTCCATGGGAAAGCACTGCTGGCCGGGTCTAAACATGGGAACACGCCCAACTTGGTTTTGACCGCAGCAGCCTTGCCAAGGTGGTGGATTTGCCACCAACACATTCATAGTGGGAAAGAAGGTAAGATTGCGACGAGGTTACTGCCTACTCCTGCTGCGATTATTGCTCCATGAGTCACGGCAATGTTAAATATGTGGATGCATGGAATTGGATTAGGAGTTCGGACCCACTTCTGCCTCTCTCTCTCTCTCTCTCTCTCTCTCTCACACACACACACACACACACACACACACACACACACGCACACACACACGCACACACCAGGGAAATATTTGATTGCATCATGGATAGCCCGTGTCCCAACTTCCATGCCAAACAACAAACCTACCAATGCTGACTTTACCTTTTCTTGGGGAGAAATACCATACCCTCTCCATATTTTGTAATGCTCATTCAGCTGATCAGATGGCCCCTACTAAGGTTGCTTTCGCATATTTTTTACTTGTAATCGATCGACGAATTTAATGTGGCATGTTCATCAAATGATCGGATGATTCTGATCGAGCGTGCTCCTGCGTGCTTGTGAAAAAGCTACAGAACTGAATTGTGATTTGCTGATCATCCAAAGGTCATATATGAGCATTTTGTCATTGAAAGCACTCCTACTAACTCGATCAAGAGTACTTTCAAAACAACACAAAACATACAGCTAGCTTCTGTAAGGATCGATGCACTCAACTTTAACCAATATCTAACTGCCTCTCCATGCTTGACTAATGTTAACCCTGTCAACAACATAATCCTGAATCACTGGAACAGTTTGGTAGAAGTTCAGAAATTAAAACCAAATGGAAGAAACGTTGACAACAACACTCACCGGTTACCATTGTGATGGTAAGGTACGAAGGTAGAAAAGCAAACACCCAGAGTCGCAATGCACGCATAACTAACTCCGTGGCAGGTCAAAACCCAGAACCATGAAGTCCACAATGTCCTCCTACTCTTGACACCTATAAAATCCCAACACAAACGCCCATAACTGCTGCAATTTCTAACACACCTGACCCGAGTTTTACGTGGGGAGCAGCCATGGGGAAGTTGCTGAACCACCCCCACCACCTCTTCCTCCTCCCCCTCCTCCTCCTCCTCGTCCCACCAGCCCAGGCGGCCGTCTACAACGTAGTACGGCTGGGCGCCACGCCGGACGGGAGGAC
Organism: Amorphophallus konjac; assembly: GCA_022559845.1. Classification (NCBI taxonomy): domain Eukaryota; kingdom Viridiplantae; phylum Streptophyta; class Magnoliopsida; order Alismatales; family Araceae; genus Amorphophallus; species Amorphophallus konjac. The sequence continues at coordinate 33,892,954 of CM040128.1, read as the reverse complement.
GGACTCGTCGGGGCCGCTCCTTAGGGCATGGGGCCTGGCCTGCCGGTCTCCCTGGCCGGCCACCGTCTACGTGCCGCCGGGGAGGTTCCTGCTCAGCAACGCCCTCTTCCGCGGGCCCTGTCGGCAACCCGTGCTGTTCAAGATCGACGGCATTCTGGTGGCGCCCTCCTACTACGGCGACCCGCGGGACACCACCCACGAGGAGTGGATCCAGTTCGACGGCGTCGACGGCCTGTCGGTCTCCGGTGGCACCCTCGATGGGCGCGGGGCCGCCCTCTGGGCTTGCAAGGCATCCCGCCGGAGCTGCCCCGCCGGCACAACGGTAATCCTACTATGTCCATCGACTCGATCCACCAATTAGGAGAAGCCATATATGGCAGCGACGACCTTGACATGTAGTGCAGGGAAGACGAGGATTACTGACCTTGGGCCTTGTGTTCCGTGCAGTCTCTTACGTTCACCAACTCGAAGAACGTTCTCGTCTCCGACCTAACGTCGGTGAACAGCAAGCTGTACCACGTGGTGATCCACCAGTGCCGGGGGGTGAGGGTGGTGGGACTCCGCATCGTCTCGCCGGGCAGCAGCCCCAACACCGACGGCATCCACGTGCAGATGTCCGCCGGCGTCACCATCTCCCGCGCCGTCATACAGACGGGCGACGACTGCGTCTCCGTCGGCCCCGGCACGGCCGGCCTCTTGATCGAGCACGTTGCCTGCGGCCCCGGCCACGGTATCAGGTGAGTAGGCCCTCTTAATTACTTTCTATCGATCATAATGATCTACTTACTTCTAATGAACTACATAAGAAGCTCACCTGATTAGAGGCAAGAGATAAGAAGCTCAACTTGGAAACTTTGTACGAGTCGGACATATGTAAAAAGAACCTCGACACGTGTGGCTGAGAGTTCTCACGTGTGGAACTGGTGCTTGTTGCTTCAACCTGTGCAGCATAGGGAGCCTGGGCAAGGCGTACGAGGAGGAAGGAGTGGAGAACGTGACGGTGAGGGGGGTGGTGTTCACGGGCACGCAGAACGGGCTGCGGATCAAGTCGTGGGGCAGGCCCAGCAGGGCGTTCGTCCGCGGGGTGGCCTTCGAGCACGCCCTCATGCGGGACGTGGAGAACCCCATCATCATCGACCAGAACTACTGCCCCCACGACATCGGCTGCCCCTACCAGGTGAGAGACATCCCCCCCCCCCGCCCCCCCCAACCCCCTGTGGGTTGTTTGACAGGTAAATGGGCCCTATCCTTATTCGACCGTGGCCCACCTGTTTCCTTAGGGCTGTTTTGACGCGCGAATACGGGGACCGGATAACCAATCAATGAGAGAGAAAAGATGTGGGTCTCATCTTTTCTCCTCACATACATCTGGAGTTAATTGGGGTCGGATGACATATTTGCGTCAAACCTCTCGAATATGTCACCCCACCCAGTTGTCAAAGTGGCACATTTACTCGAAAGCAAAACCCGAATTATTTAGACTTTGATAAATCTAGATGGAGGTTCAGGACATCAATTTGTTGACATATCCATTTTAAAATTCAACTTCATATGTATAAACTGTAAAGCCAACTGGAATCCGACCTGCTTACTAAGAAATTCTAGAGCATAATTTAAATCTAGATATACACATTTCATGTATAAATCTACCATGTTGTTCGTCCCATGTAAAATCCAGCTCTTTAGCTCCCTTTTTTTTCTCTCTTTAGCTACTTATTGGTACGAGTTGGCGCTGAATAATAGTCAGCCAAAACCCATAAAACATTGTCAAATTTATTTATAAAATTTCCATTAAATATAGGTTATTTAGCTAACTCCAGTTGATGATCTGACTCCCTCTCTTACTATTCTTTTCAGAATTCTGGCGTAAAAATTAGCCAGGTGAGGTTCTACGACATCCGGGGATCCTCGGCCTCGCAGGTGGCCGTGAAGTTCGATTGCAGCCCAAGCAGCCCATGCCGAGGGATCGGATTGCAGGACATCCAGCTCACCTACGGGGCTCGACCGGCCCAATCCAATTGCAAACATGTGGATGGGACCGCCCTGGGTTTCATGGTTCCACCGAGTTGTCTCTAGGAAATATTTTGTACATGGTGTATGATTTGTACGGGTAGTTCTCTCGTTAGTTGGCTTGTATAAGTGCATTGAGCAGCGGATGTGGTTAACTGTTGTAACCTTGATGCCATTCAAACACTAAAAGTGATTTGTATCTTTGTGGAGTACTAGAAAGTAAGCGCCAGTTTAGAGAGGGCACTCTAGGCCCAGCTTTGATCATGAATTATCCCGAGGTTAACTCACTTCGATCTAGTCCTGGATTATTTCTTAACCCAATTTGAAGTGAGTTAACTTTGAGTTCTCTAACTCACCTAGGTTGGTTTTGGTATAGAGTTAGGATAAGGGTGGAATAACTCAACCTGATTAAAAAAATCTGAAGTTGACCTATTTTTAATTTGATAGGAGGAGAGTTAATCCGAGAGTAAAGAGGTGGACTAATCTATTTTTAATTCAATATGATTTGATAATTAGTAAGTTAACTTAATAATGATGATAATTAAAATATTATATTTATATATCTTTTTAATTTTTCTAATCTATCTCTCATTCTCTCTCCTCTCCCCTCTCTCTCTCATGTCACTCTCTCTTTCTCTCTCTCACACACACATTAATTATTAGTTTAGATTAGTATTCATCTTTGAATTTTTTTATTTATTCTCTCTTTTTGTTCATCCCTTATACGGCATACGAAGTGTCGCATGATTTTCTCCTTCTGCTCTATTACTGTGAATGATGACGGAGAGCTCACAAATGAGAGTGATGACGGAGCGCTAACAGTGGAGATGTTGGGCACGACGAAGAAGGAGAGACGATAGTCTTTTGATAATTTATTGATGTGTGAAGATCTAAAACATGACGGAAGGGTAAATCGGATAATTAAAATTTTTTCCTTTTTGAAGTACAGCTCGGTGTCACAACGAGGATTTTACGTAAGTTGACAGTTTACCTTGGAAATACGTGCACTTCATCTGACGTGACTCATTTTTTACGTGGACTAGACAAGATTGATTTTCCAAGTAAACATTAGTATTTGTCTAGAGGGCACTGAGTATTTCTCAACAAACAATAGTGTAAACTTTCCGTCAAATTATTGTAAAGTCTTTTACTTGAGAAAATTCTGAGTGCCGCGTCCAAACGGTTGCATCCATGCAGAATTATTCTTTTACTTAGCACATAAAATTGATAATAGGCATAAATTAGTCCATACTAACGCCCATGATCAAAATAAAATAACAAACTTTCGTTAAACATATACACACACATATATATGAAATAAAATACCCATATCTTCCATAAAATTTACAGTTTAGCACAACTTTAAAAATTACAACGGTTGATCCATGTTGATCTATTTTTTATCAATACTGAAAATAAATCATATATTATAAAAAAATTTACATAAAAATTATTGGTAGAGGTGAATTTGTAAAAAAATCATTCCTAAAATTATATTAACAGACATATCACTGAGTGAATTCAAATAGTACATAAATACCATTTAAACGTACTTTTTTTATAAATTATTAGTAAAAATAAGTGATATGTACGTAAATAAATATGATATTTTTACACAATTTAAATTTACACAGTAATATATTTATTAATATATTTTTAAGAATATTTTTTTATAAATTAACTTCTAACAATAATTTTCATGTAAAAAACTATATATTATATCAATTATTTATCATATTTTTTATAAAAAATAAACACATGATTAGATTTGGAACTAGGTGTATCCTTTTACTAATTCTAATTTAATCACTTACGATAGATGTTATCCGATCAGATTTACCTTTACCGTCTCATCCCTCTTTGATTAGCGTTGGGTAAGACTAAAGACCGCCCACCACTTCAGCCACCCTTCTCCAGCAGTGACAGTGTTATATATATATATATATATATATATATAATATGGGTTCGGTCTCATGGGAAGCCTCCCATGCATCCTTCATCTGGCCCGTTTAATGCCACAGGTGGAGATCTAACCATGCGTTTAATGTAATTAATATCAAGGAAATAAAGCGCCCAAACTAGGGCAATCGATTTCTCTCATAAACCCCCTCCAACTCACCCCCTTCACAGAGAGAGGGAGGAATAGAGAGAGAGAAAGACATATTATTTTTTAATATTTTTTAAATATTTTTATTAAAAACTATTAATTAGATAATAATAATAATTAATGGAATAAAAAATTTAATTAAATTCATTCAAATCTTCATTTTAAATTATAAAGATGTGTAGACTCGGTAGACCCAAATAATCATAAAGAGAAACTTATCCATGTACTATTTATATTTAAAATTTATTTTTATTTAAATTTTAGTTATTGTTTATAAAAATAATTAAGTATGTTATATTTATCTTAAAATTATATTTAAAAATGTGGTTAAAATTAACGATCAAAATTATAAAATTTATATTAAAATTATGTTATTAATGAGTGAAATGTTAGTAGCGTAATTCTATCAACATCTTTGAAATTTTAACTGTTAGTCTTAATAGTCTCTTTTGAACATTAACTTAAGATAAATATGATATAATTAATTTTTAAAATTTAATAAAATAATTAAAAACAAAATTAAATATAAATAGTGCATGCTATATTTATCTCTTTATGATTAGTTGAGTCTATAAAATTGATATATCTTAAGAATTTAAAATAAAAATTTTAATGAACTTAAATAAATCTTTTATTCTATTAATTACCACTGTCTAATTAATAGACTTTAATAAAAGTATTAAAAATATATATTAAAAATATATATCTCGACACTTTTCCATCTCTACTTTATTTTCTTGATGTAATTACATGTTAATGTAACGACTAAGATGAAGGACGCATAGGAGGCTTACCAATTACCATGAGAGAGTTCACCCCCCCCCCTATTGCAGTGACAGTGTTACATATGACAGTGCTATATATATATATATATATATATATATATATATATATATATATATATATATATATATATATATATATATATATATATATATATATATATATATATATTGAGAGAGAGAGGGCAGCATAATCCGTGGGAGGGAGAGCTTCAGACATGGGAGAGGTCCCGAACAAGCAGGTCCTATTCAGGGGCTTCATCACGGGGTGCCCCAAGGAGACGGACCTGGAGATCAGGGTGGGGAAAGCGGAGCTCGGCGTCCCCAAAGGCTCCAAAGCCGTCCTTGTTGAGAACCTCTACCTCTCCTGCGACCCGTACATGAGGGGCCGTATGAGGGAATACTACGGCTCCTACATCCCACCTTTCGACCCCGGATCGGTACTCCCCATCAAGTAGCCACCTTTCTGTTAGGTGGAACTGTTCCCGTTTCCTGCGTTGCCGCATGGCCCGTTCCTCCTCCCCGTGACAAGTGTTCTTTTTTTTGTGTGCTGTTTTCAACTCCTTCCGTGACTTCAATTCTGGGTTTTAGTTCAATGTAGCTGGTTTGGAGTGTTGAGGTCGATCATGCTTTCTTTGATCATCTATGTTCCTCTGCTAGCTTTATCTCTCATGTGTTGTTTATGGTTGATGGGGGTCGCCCATGTCAAATATTATCTCGGCCTTGAGTGTTTCATGGAAGATTTCTGGTTGTGTGTGCTCATTTTGTTGTTCTTGTTGTCATGAAGGTTCTGGAGGGCTTTGGGGTGTCTAAAGTTGTGGCTTCAGATGACCCACATTTCAGGCCGGGAGATCTGGTTTCAGGTTTCACGGGGTGGGAAGAGTACAGTTTGATTCTGAAGACTGAGCAGCTGAGGAAAATCCAAGTGGATGAGAATATACCTCTTTCTTATCACTTGGGTCTTCTTGGTGAGTCTCCCTACCTCCCAACGAAATAAATTTTGTACCCTGCTCTATCCCCGTTTTTCTTATTTCTATTCAGGGCTTGTTTGTTTCAACGTAAAACACTATCTATAGTTGTGTTATTCTACAACGTTTCTTCGGTTGTTTGTTTGACTGTAAAATGATGTAAATGTGATATATGTGGTGCCCACGTGACAGTAGGATTCTCTTGTTTTGGTTTACAGTCCATATCCACCGGATGCCAAAAGCGGAGAAAAACAATGAATTGAAGTCACACCGGTTGTTTGTTCTACTGCATGTTATCGAATCTTTTCTAATTTATTCTTGAGTAATGCTTTGTGCACCGCATGCGGTGTACAAAATTCACCTCATAAGGTCGGTGCATACTTATAGCAAAGTCGGTGCATGTTCCTGTAGCTTGTTCATGAAGGTCTGTGCACATCCTCCGCTAGGCAGAACATGGGTGAAATATTTTACACAGTGGTGAAATATTTTGCACTGGAGTTTTTGCCTTGTGTATGAAGGTCAGTGCATGTCTTCATAAGGTCAGTGCATACTTATAGCATTTGGATATGCAAGTCGGTGCATGTTCCTGTAGCTTGTTCATGAAGGTCTGTGCACATCCTCCGCTAGGCAGAACATGGGTGAAATATTTTGCACAGGGGTAAAATATTTTGCACTGGAGTGAAATATTCTGCTCTGTAATGACTCAGGCAGCCTCAGTTATATTTCTTTTGCCTTCTTAATATGGGTGAAATATTTTACATACAACTGAAATATTTTACACAGAGGTGAAATAATTTGCACTGGAGTAAAATATTCAGGAATGAAACGTTTTGTTATAAGAATGAAACATTTTGTTTGACTGCAAAACTGAACGAATAGAAATGAAACTTTTTGTTACAGGAATGAAATATTTTATTACAGGAATGAAACGTTTTGTTATAAGAATGCATTTCTATTCGTTCATATCCGTAGTCAAACAATATGTTTCATTCCTATAACAAAACGTTTCATTCCTGTAACAAAATATTTCACTTCTATTCGTTCATATCTGTAGTCAAACAAAATGTTTTATTCCTATAACAAAACGTTTCACTCCTATAACAAAATATTTCACTCTGTGACAAAATATTTCACTCCCGTATTTCCCGCCGAGCAAAAAAGCGGACTGACCGGGTCTGACACGGGACTGACGCGGAGTGTCCTTTTTGCATTTAAAATGGTCTTTTCACCTTTTTTTTGGGCCAATGGGATGAGAGGTTGCATAATGAGGTGGCTTTTGTGCACCGCATGCGGTGCACAAAGCATTACTCTTTATTCTTTAATGTGGAGGTGAAAATCCTTGGAGGTGATATAATTCAATTTATCGACAACACCAGGAGCAGCTTATCTTTGACTTTCTTAGATTATCACTTGCATAAAGCTTTGTATGAAACACTGACTAAGAATCTCTAATTCCACGATTTTTTGCTTCATGAGAGCTCTTAGTCTAGAAACTCTTACGTTTTAGTGTGCCACTGACAGTCTCATTTTTGTTCTCACTCTACCAAGTGTAAACCACAGGACAATGCATTGTAAACATTTTCTGTAAGTTAACGTCAAAATCCTTTCTTACCGGTCTGTCATGATAATATCTAGGAAAATGTATCTATCACACTTTTTCTTGTGTTAAAGGGAGAATTGACTATTGAGGTTGCGGTTGCCTCGATATCAGCAGTAAGGGGTGCCTACTTTCTGATTTGGGGATAGTGTGAAAAATTTGTTGAACGCCCTGCTTCTCATTTCACATAAAAAGAGGATAACTTAGGTATAATTTGGAACTAACAAGTCTTCTCTTGTTGAGCAGTAGCCTTTCTGGAAATTCAATTAGTTGAAAACTTTCTATGTTTCAGTGTTAGTTTGAAATTGTACCCAGTGAAGTTTTGAGAAGTAATCTAATCTTTTAGGTTGCACAAGTTTAAAGCATTCTTTACCCCATTAGAACTTGAAGCTACGGTCCACACCTCCCATGTCTACTTTGTTGTTGTGTCCTTCACCCCTTTTTGTTCTATCTGTCATTTTACTTGTAAAAGTTAGCAATCTAATCACGCTTCATCACATAGGTATGCCAGGTTTTACAGCTTATGCTGGATTCTATGAGGTCTGCTCCCCCAAGAAAGGGGAATTTGTTTTTGTTTCTGCGGCATCTGGTGCAGTTGGTCAGCTCGTGGGACAACTTGCTAAGCTTCATGGCTGTTATGTTGTGGGAAGTGCTGGCTCACAACAGAAGGTAAGTTCCTCAAGAATTTGCAAAGCTGGTGGACGTATGTCTTTGGAACCTCATCTTTGACTGGTGTGGGACTTAAATCACCCGCTTCAGGTTGATCTTCTCAAGAACAAGCTGGGGTTTGATGATGCTTTCAATTACAAAGAAGAAGTTGACTTGACTGCTGCCTTGAAAAGGTCAGTTGTGGCCGCAAGCATAACCCTGTACTGATATCTTTATTTTTTTCAGCCAATTTGTCACCACCCAGTTACATTCTTTATTTCTATCTACTTCTGTTCAAGTATTGTTATTGTTATATCTCTTTAGTCTGATGTGTATACAAATTGAATGCCAATCTGATATGAAATACGTGCATATCATAATAGTTAGTCAGGGACAATGAAAAAGATCCTGCTGTGTACCAAAGTAGCACATTTTTGTGGATTCAGATTTTATCCTCCTCCCTGCGCAAAAGCAAATATTTGGTTATATTACAAGTCTCACCTTTTTGGAGTGAATTCTGCCAATTTTAACTCAATGCTCTCTCTCTAAATGCTTCTTGCCCTATGTAATTGTCTTGTCTTATTCTTATTATGAAAAAAAAGTACATTTTGACTACGCTATTTATGGACACGGCCTTTGTTTAGTAAGTGCCTTCTCCAAGGGGCCCAACAATTTGCATCCCTGCTTGAGCACCTGTATTTTCAATGTTTACCTCTGGATACGGTGTATCTTGATTGGAAAACTTTTCTTGCCATCTATTTTCTGACATGCTAGTTAACCGATTTCAATCTCGGATTTTGTTCACGACATTGGGTTTGCTGGTTTTGATTGAACCAGAAACCACAGTTGTCAAGGCGGACGCCTAAGCGCCGCTTAGGCGCCGCCTAGGCGTCCGGGCGGTCTTCACTGGGTAAGGCGCCGGCCCGCCTTATTACACGACGAAAAGGCGGCCTGAGCGGTCGCCTAAGCGGGCTGGGCGCCTAGGCGACCGCCCGGTCGCCTCACCCGCTAACCCGCTAACCGCCGCTAACCGCTAACCCGCTACCGCGGGATCCGCGAGACCCGCCACTAACCCCCCCGAGTCCCGACCCCTCTCCAATCTCTCTCTCGATCCCCCTCGGCTCGTCCCGCTCCTCCTCTCCCCTCCCAGCCCTAGATCCCCCGCTCAGAGCTCCGGTGTCTCCGGTGCGGCCGGTGCGTCGTCGGCAGCAGCACAACCTCGTCGTCGGCAGCAGCACAATCCTCCGCCGGCCTCCGGTAAGTCCCACAGCCCTCCGGCCCTCCGCCTCCGGCCCCCCTCCTCCTCACTCCGGCCCTCCGCCTCCGGCCCTTCGCCCCTCTGGTGGCCCCCTCCTCCTCACTCTATCTGTCTCCCCCTCCGGCCCCCTCCTCCTCACCCGAGCCCGACTCCCCCTCTCTCTCAGTCTCTCTGTCTCCCTCCTCTCTCTCAGTCTCTCTCCCTCTCTGTCTCCCTACTCTCTATCTCTCTCTCGACTCTCCCCCCCGCCCCCTCTCTCTGTCTCCCTCCTCTCTCAGTCTCTCTCCCTCTCTGTCTCCCTACTCTCTATCTCTCTGTCTCGGCTCTCCCCCCGCCCCCTCTCTCTGTCTCCCTCCTCTCTCTCAGTCTCTCTCCCTCTCTGTCTCCCTACTCTCTATCTCTCTCTCGGCTCTCCCCCCCCCCCGCCCCCTCTCTGTCTCGGCTCTCCCCCCCCGCCCCCTCTCTCTGTCTCCCTCCTCTCTCTCCCTCTTTGTTCTCTCTGTCTCCCTCCTCTGACCTCTCTTTCTCTCTCGGCTCTCCCCCCCGCCCCCTCTCTCTATCTCCCTCCTCTCTCTCAGTCTCTGACAGTGACTTTCAGAGAGAGCACTTGAGAATGCAATGTTTGGTTTTAAAATTTAGACATGTTATTTTTTTGCTGGATATTGTATGATTTTTATGTCTACTATTGTCTATGTTACTTCCTTAATTCCTCGCTTGTTTGTCCAAATATATGCTTGTCCATGTGGTGATAATTGGTGATGTTTGTTTCTTTTGGTATAAGAATTATATTACTTGTATGCTGTTTTAAATATGATTTGCAGATGTTTGGAAGAAATTGACAAATATCAGGTTAGTATTTGATTCTTCATTCTAAAAGTCTAATTTTTGGTGTTAATTTTATCTCAAAATTCATTTTTATATGTTATTGCAATGTCATTTCTATTAGTTTTTATTTTTGTCCATACTATTGTTGTTATCTTTATTTGTAATGATCATGATTAACTTTTATATAGAAAATTATATATATATTAATGATCACATTTATTTATGAACATCTCGCCTAAGCGCCGCTTAGGTAGGCGCCTAAGCGCGTTTAGGCACTCGAGGACCCCAAGCTCGCCTTGGTCGCCTTGACAATTATGCCAGAAACTATCGAGAATAAATTATCTAACAAGTCTTTTCTTTAACGAACAAACAAAGCTACCATAAGGATTCCAATGGCCATGCTCATTGCCTAACCAAAATATCTAGTCTTGTGTTATCTGGTGTTTAATCTGCAACTTGGTGCTCTGTTTTTTTTCCCCCTTCTCCTTTCTTTTCTTCACTTATTCACACTGTTGCTAGTCCTTCATTTCTTTAAGTTCTGGAAGATATGCTCATCACGTGAAGTTCCACTCCCTTATTCAGGTACTTCCCTGAAGGCATCGACATTTACTTCGACAATGTTGGCGGTGCCATGCTTGATGCCGTTCTTCTGAACATGAGAATTGATGGACGAATTGCAGTCTGTGGAATGATATCTCAGCATGGGGTTTCTGATCCTGAGGGAATCCATAACCTGCACACTCTGGTATTTAAGAGGATAAGGATGCAAGGATTCATCCAGAGTGACTACTTGCATCTATTTCCTCAGTTCCTTGACTGCGTTGGAGGATACTACAAGCAAGGGAAGATCGTTTACATCGAAGATATGAATGAAGGACTTGAGAGTGCTCCAGCAGCATTTGTGGGGCTCTTTTCTGGTCGGAATGTGGGGAAACAGGTTGTGTGTGTTTCGAGAGAATGATGGGGTGCTCATTCTCCTTTCATCTGTTATCAATTGGTAGAATTGTTCATTCATGTTTTCTTGATAAATATCACATTTCTCCATCGTGCGACCACATGCAGCCACCGGACGCCAAGCTTGTACTGGTCTTTTGTTAGGTTTGATGGCAAGTGATGCTGATAGTTGGATATCGTTTGTGGTTCATGAGAGACGTGGATAGCTTGTACCTGGATCGCATCTCTTTTCTTTTGATTTTGTGCCACGTCGGATGATCTATCGGACGTGGACCAATAGGATGCGAAGTAATAAGATGACATGATGCAACTGCGATCAACGAATTGCAATAAATATTTCTACGCTGTACACCTAAGGCATGCAACGAGTCAACCCCGTCGGAAAAAACCCAAAATCATGTTCTATGTGCACACCAAAGCTTGGCCACCATGGGAGGGGCCGGAGTCACAACATGGTCTTTGTTTACGTCTCCTTCACTCTAGTAGTGAGAAAATGAGATGCGTGTGAGTTGATTGTCGTTAGATTTGAACCTAATTTTGTCACATTTCGTGTAGATTCGAATATCAATGTGTTAAAAAAAAAACATAGTCTTGTCTCATAGGACACCAATCACATGTCGTTTTAGATCCCCAAAAGAGGGTTAGCTGAGCCAAAATCAGCATGTCCACAAGACCCATGTGGCCATGACGTTAGGAGAGGTCATTTTCCCCGGTTGCAAGCGTTCTAACATCTATAACAAGATGCGCATTTCTCTAGTTTGTTTGGGTTCATTTATTAATTAGTAATTATCTTCTGTTCTAGTATTTTTATTACTAAGATGGAGGGCAGACCCCACGTGAGGAGGGTGGCAGGCGAATCGTGACGCCGACCTAAGTTGAGCTAGTTTATGAGAGTGGCAATACTCACCTTAAAGACGGCCACCCATACAATCTTAAGTTAAAACAATATATATATATATATATACCCTCGTAAGTTTAATTTTATCAAATATATTCTTTATCTGAATATATTATCATAAATATCCTTCATTTATATAGAAATGTTGTGATTATAACTTTTTAGTTTATTACCGTCGACGGAGGAGAATATTCTGTGAAATATGTCATCTACGGTCGTTAGATCTAAGACATATTTGACAAAATTGAACTTTACATGAGTATATATATATAAATTTTACTCTTTAACTCACACTTAACTCAGGTTAAACACACGGGAGTTACGGCGAAGACATAATCGTGACATTACTCATATTTTGAGGATATTCATGACAATATGCTTCGACGAAGAATATATTTGACAAAATCAAACTTTATAAGAGTATATATGTAAAAATCTCTTAAAACAATTTGACAATGGAAAAATCTTTACTTTGTAAAAGATGTAGAGAGGAATGCCAAGGTCACACTTTCTGTCATCTTATTTGCTACAATTTTTTTTTCTTCCCATTCAACTTGGAAATCAAACAGTGATATCAAAGATAGTTCGATAATTCTAAGTATGAGTGCCCCGAACTTAGGTTTAATAAGAATGACAAACTAAGTGTAAAAAATATGGTAACGTAATGTTCCTCAAATATATAGAGAGAGGACTGAATGGGATGGAGCATACATGAATTATTATCAAAATATCGACGACTACTAATAATAGAAGGCTTGATAGTTTAATGTCTTTATATTGGCCAAATGGCACGCTGCTTTGACATCTTACTAAGGTAGTAAGGTGCCCCCACCACCACCGGTCACCACTGTGCAAAAAATATATTGCAAGAAGTGTTCTTACACGTCTGTAAAATGAGCATAATATGCTTTCTTAAACGGCAATCTTAGTCTTCACGAGCGGTATTTTAGGATGCATTTGGTGGAAAATCATAGGGATGCTCCCTTTTGTTTCTCTCTCTCTCTCTCTCTCTCTCTCTGACGAGGAGGTTTATCTGATTTTAGGCAAGCACACTAATCAATCCCTCTCCGTCACGATCTTTTGATTCGTTTGAAGATCTTTTTACTGGAAGTCAAGAACAAATAGAAAGGTCCCATGCCCTTTAGAGATTAAAAAAAAACACTGAACTCCAAAAACAACGGCCAATAAACAGCATTGTGTAAAATCCAAAAAGATACTTCCACTAAAAGGTCTACCAAAAGTATTCCTCTATGTTCTTACTATTTTTGTTAATAAAAAATCACTTGTCTGATGATCGGAGTGACACGTTCTGACCCTTCCGTAATGAAGGGATGAACGGACTCCCTTATTTTCCACCTTACAAATATTATCTTTCAGTTAAAACAAAATTGTCAGGTAACGGCCAATCAAATTACATTGAGTAATACTTGTGCACCCACGTCAACTTATAACAAAACTTCTCGTTGACTTAAAAAAAATATGGCATGATGATTTTTTTACAGTGAAAAGTATGCTATGTGACAAGACATTACCATCACACATTAAGTGTGTGAGCGCACTCGATAAAAAACACATAAATGAAATATTTTGTAAGAATCAATATTTTATTATATGAATGAAACATGTGTTATAGAAGTGAAATATTTTGTTAGATTTTATTCTTATAATAAAATATTTTATTTTTATAATATTTTATTCATATAATAAATGTTTAATTCGTGTAACAAAATATTTCATCAATTTATTTCTATAGTAAAAAAATATTTCATTCAAGTGACAAATGTTTCAATCTTGAAATAAGATTTTTCATTCATATAATAAAATATTTCATTGATTTATTTTTGTAATAAAACTATTTTATTTCTTAAAAATAATATTTTATTTTTATAATAAAATATTTTATTTATATAAATACTTCGCTAGTTTATTTTTATAGTAAAAAATTACATTATTATGACAAATATTTTATTTATATAATAAAATATTTTATTTATATAAAATATTTTATTTATGTATATTTTCTGTGAAATGCGCCCGCGTATTTAATATGTATGCCTGTATAGCATACTGTCTTGTTGCATAGTGGCTCTTCTAATGTAAAAATTGTACTGTTACATTTTTTAGATCAACGAGAAGTTTGATTATAAGTTGATTTGTCTTTATGTATCAGATTCAGTGCATAAAATATTACTCAAATACATTTAAGGAGACGCCAACTTATGTGTGTTTTGTTGGGGGAGGGCTTACAGGCGGATATTACAATATTCTTTATGTCAAGGTATTTATAGATCTGATTAATCACTCAAGTATTCCATTTTATTATATGAATGAAACATTTGTTATAGAAGTAAAATATTTTGTTAGATTTCATTCTTATAATAAAATATTTTATTTTTATAATATTTTATTCATGTAACAAATGTTTAATTCGTGTAATAGAATACTTCATCAATTTATTTCTATAAAAAAATATTTCATTCATGTGACAAATGTTTCAATCTTGAAATAAAAATTTTCATTCAAGATATTTCATGGATTTATTTTTGTAGTCAAAAAATATTTTATTTTTATGACAAATATTTTATTTATGAAACATAATATTTTATTTTTGTAATAAAATATTTTATTTCTATAAATATTTTGCTAGTTTATTTTTGTAGTAAAAAAATTACATTATTTTGACAAATATTTTATTTATGGATGTTTTCTGTGAAATATGCTCGTGTATTTAATACTAGAGCGTACCGCCTTGTCGCATAGTGTCTTTTTCACTGTTGTCCTGCTATATTTTTTTAGATCAACGAGAAATTTGATTATAGGCTGACGTGTCTTTGTGTATCATATTCAATGCATAAAATATTACTTAAATGCATTTGAGGAGACGTCAACTTGTGTGTTTTGTTGGGGGAGGGCTTACATCCCGATATTCAAATCTTCTTATGTCAGGGTATTTATAGAGCTGGATAACTACTCAAGTATTCCAATAATTAGGGGGATATTTATGTAAAATTATGATAATTTTGTTTATACGGATGAAACTTTTAGATTAGAAAGTCTCTCTGCAATAAATAATTGGATTTTTTTGCACAAAAATTATTGTTAAAAATAAATTTACAAAAAAATTATTCTTAAAAATATATTAGCAGGTATATCACTGAGTTAATTCAAATAGTGCATAAATACCATTTAAACGTGATTTTTTTGTAAGTTGTTAATAAAAAGAAGTGATATGCATGCAAATAAATATGACATTTTTGTACAATTCAGATTACACAGTAATTGTTAATGTACTTTTAGGAATAATTTTTTTGTAAATTCACTTTTAACAATAATTTCCATGCAAAAAATTTTAAATAATTTTCCTAAGAATTTTATCACTTGAGGGAAGCACTTGGGAATAGGTCCGCACAAATTCATTAATTAAATTTCACTTCTCACGTAACTGAAATAATTTGGATTTTGAACCCTAGAGATCTTCCCAAAGATAAGAAGATGTAAATACTGACTCTTTGGTGATATTAAAACTCTCACTCCAGTCTTAAAAAAAGAAATAGAGAATAGCTTGACAGTTGACACTTTGCTTGCAAGAAGGGAAATCTGCAGATTTTAAGGACCAGGGGAGCATATTTTTGTCGTTCTCGATCCGGATCGATCGGACACCATCTGATGGCGATTCAAATAGTTTGACGCGATCCGCCATCTGTTTTCAAGGCGATACGGTTGTTGGGTCGCGTTGGTCAGCTTCAGCACGGACGTGGGAATTGAAACACAGAGCGTTAAGCTAGTCGTGTGCATGATCGGTGATCCTAAGAAATTACTGTACCTGCAACGGCTAGTCTGGACTCTGGAGTAGTAATAGAAAGTGAATCCTCCGTTGCTTATTCTTATCCTTGCTAATATTTTCCATTTTAAAAAAAAACAGAGTTACAGAGATGGTAAGACTTACTCTGGGAGTAGTCTAGGGTCGTTTTGGTTGGCTACTCTTTTAATACTAATTTTGATATCGGTATTGCTAGAGTATTTGATTATAGGCTACCAGTTATAATTTTATCACGTTAAAATAGCCTAGTACGTGTGTCAAATTTAATATAGGTCCAAACTTGTATTAAAACTTATACATTTCCTCTCCTCCTTCTATTTTTAATTTTATTCTTTTTCTTCGTGCATCACCCTTCGTATTCCTTCTCTAGTGATCTCAATCAGGGTTTGCCGACCCGGTACGTCTCGCATTGACTCGCACGACCCGACCCGACCCAGGCCGGGACCGGGTCGGCAGGGCTGTGGGTTACCACCGGGTCGGCCCATTATTTTAATATTATTTTATATTATATTTTATATATAATGTGTATTTTTCTATTTTATTTTATTATTTTATATTATATATATATATATATATATATAAAGTAGGGCTGTCAATGGGCCGGGCCGGCCCGATAGACCCGCGGGCTTGGCCCGATTTCGGGCCGGGCCGCAAGGTCATTTTCGGCCCGCGGGCTTTTAGTCGGGCCTAAAAGCCCGCCCGACTTGACCCGCGGGCCGGGCTGGGGCTTTGAGTTCGGCCCGCAGGCCGGCCCGGCCCGTTCTTTTTTTTTATTCCCACATCAAAATTTAAAAATTATTTAGTTAAAACTATGTTATTTTACTTAATGATAAATTTTAAAACTCTCTTTTTACACAAATTATGTAATTAATATCAAAATTTTAATTAATTTAGTGAGATTATATATTTTATATTATTATTTATATTATTTTATTTAAGTTGTCGGGCCGGGCCGGGCCTTAGTCGGACTTTGAAATTTTTACATAATGTCGGGCCCGACTCGGCCCGGCCCGACATAAGTCGGGCCCGGGCCGGGCTTGGGCCTTAATGTTGAGAAGTCGGGCCTGGGCCGGGCCGACCTAAGCCCGGCACGGGCCCGGCCCATTGACAGCCCTAATATAGAGTGGTGTTTTAGAACGGGACGAACCGGGTCGGACCGAGACAGGAGCGACCCGACCCGACCCAAGCCGAGACCGGGTCGGCCGAGTCGACCGGGTCGGCAAACCCTGATCTCAATATTGATATTTTATGTTCCGAAAAATGCCAATATAATAGTCAATACTGTATCGAAACTAATATTGTAGTTAAACATGGCCTTCATGATTGATGTCCACGTGAAGTAAGTATTCTCAAGAAATAATGAGTCCTACGTACGGACGAAGACATTGATAAATCCTTAGGGCGTGTTTGATAGCGGAGCTGTCGGTCGGTTAGTCGACACCCCCTACCCGCTGGGCCCCGCCTCCGCTCGACCCCCCCCCCCCTCACACAATCGCGTTAACCGACCCCGGGTATCTCAATCGACCCTTCGGGGTCGGTTAGCCGCCCCCTCTTACCCCGATGTCAAAGCCGCCCTTAAGGTTCTATTTATTTCTCGGGCAGATAGGAGTCGAACACGGTATCTAAGGTCGAACACATGCCATATGTGTGAGAGGAGAGTGTGGATCTCACCCCCAATTCTCTCTCGTCGTTTAACAAACCCCCCCGACAATTCGGATAACAAATCGGCCCTAAGACCCTCTTTGATTAGAGAATAGGTTAAGGGAGACATCATAACCCGGGTTAGGGTGTACCAAAAAGTAAATAATATTACTTTGATTGTTTTCGGGTTAACTTATTCCACCCTTTTGCTAGAATATGTTTAACCCACCTTTTTGGCCCTTAAGTCACCTTTTTGTCGGAATACCTTATTTCGACAACCAAACCAGTTAGCGTGAATAAGGATGGGATACCTCATCTTATTCTTCAATCAAAGAGAGCCTAAGAGATTTGCTCCCAAATAAAACTAACTCGATGCAGTTGTATTTTAATGTAAAAAATTATATAACTTATTTATTTGATTGGAGTAAATAAATTTATATTTGAATTTACACAGACATTATCAGAGATTATTATCAGATAACAACATATTGCACATGTATAAGTTGTGATTTTGCGTGTGGTAGATGATGTGAGAGGATTAATGGATTCTGACTCATATGGAGGAGGAGAAAATGTACCTAAATCTAGCGTGGCCCAATAACGTCATGCCCACTACGGTTCAGGGTAGTCAAACCCATAGCGGTCCTCTCCAATCGACTGACGATCCAGAAGCATGGACCAATAAAAGCCCATCGAGACCTAACCGGCTCACGGGCGAGATTTCTGTGTTCGTACTTTCCAGGTGCCGTAAGACTCGCCAACGGACGAATGTTGAAGCCACCATTATGGAACTTATCCTGACAAGTTCTGGATCGTGCCCACGACGCCGAGATGTACGTCGCGCTGTCTTTCCTCCAAGAGCGGGCGAGTGGGCGACAAAAGATCCCCATGATTAAGCATGACACCCCTCCACTTACCACACCGTTGTTAAGTCAGGGAAAAAACAACCCTACTACGACGGGTATAAATAAGTCCTTAGATGGATCTACAGGGAGGGGGGGTCA
Organism: Amorphophallus konjac; assembly: GCA_022559845.1. Lineage (NCBI taxonomy): Eukaryota > Viridiplantae > Streptophyta > Magnoliopsida > Alismatales > Araceae > Amorphophallus > Amorphophallus konjac. The sequence goes on along the minus strand of CM040128.1, from coordinate 33,874,442 downwards.
ACATAGGTTCTCGGACACAGACGGACTTAGAGAGACGAATTCTGACAGGCAGTGCAGAGAGTGCAGATTGAGAGGACTTTACCTAGTTCTCTCAACCTGATCTCTGTCTTTGAGCGCCCTCTCCCTCTTCGAGCACTTTTCTCCTCTCCGAGTATTCTTCACGCTTTGACTCTGTCCTACAGACTCTCTCTCTCTCTCTAAATTTTCTTCTTACTCCTTCATGTGTTACTGACTTAATCGTCAGAGAATTGTCCCTTGAGATCTCTCCAAAGACTCCTTCCGATATTCTGTATAGTGGTTGCAAGTTTTCTCGGGATGATCAGTTATTCTTCCCCAATAAATAAATCTTAAAAGTGTAGTGCGAGACATAGGAGACATTTTCCGATCTCTACGTGTATATATATATAAAAGCGATATATGCAATCTCAATCTAATGATAGTTTATGTGGATAATTTTTTATCATATTAACTTTTTAATTAATAATTTATTTTTTAATTGTTTGAATAATAGATAAATTGAATTCTCAAATCTAGTTTGTTTACCAATCAAACAAATTAAATTTACATAGACTTAGCAATCAGAACTCACTTACAAAATTACCATCAAACTTTACTCATTAAATACATTTAAATTTTGTTAAATATTTTATAATTTTTATGAAATAAGTTAACCCAGCAAATTTCTCATCCAATCTAAACCCATTTATCTCTGACATTATTTCACTTCTATAGATAGATAGATAGACGTAGAGAGAGTAACCAGGCCCGGGGGTGGATTCAGATTTGTGGGCCTCACATAACGGTCTTTTCAAAACACCCTCTCCATTTCTCTCCTTACCACCGCGCCTTCCTGCTCTGAGCCTCTGACTACTATAAATACGTTTCCCCTCCGAAAAATGAGGCCGCTCGAAGGCGTCTTCTGGTCCTCGCCTTCCCTCTTCCCTCCTCCTCCGCTTCTTCCTCTCTCCCCCGCTCCCAGAAAATTCTCCAGGTCTCCGCCCCCGGATTAGGATTCCGCGGCTCCCCAGATCGATCTCCTCCTCTCCCAATCCCCATCGCCCCCCCCCCCCGGCCGGATCAATACCCCGTGCGATGTAGTGGTCGCCGCTCTCGTGGGGGACTCCGCCTCGCAGGTGATCCCTCTCCTCCTCACTCGATCTCCTGGGTTTTGAATTTGAGCAGGGATCTGCTCTCTGGGAGGGGAGGGGAGGGGAGGATGGAGATGGCGGCGGCGGCGCCCCTGAGGAGGGGCCTCTCCCGGCAGTTCTCGGCGGGGTCCGTCACCAAGAGCGGGAGGGTCAGCCTCCGCCGGCAGGCCTCCCTGGAGCCGAGGGGCAACTTCAACCTCTCGCGGCGGTTCACCTTCGGGCGGCAGTCCTCGATGGACCCCAGCCGGCAGAGCTCCGTCCGGGAGGAGCTGACGGTACCGGAGAACCTGGATTCCACGATGCAGCTCCTGTTCTTGGCTAGCCAGGGGGACGTGAAGAGTGTGGAGGACTTGCTAGTGGAGGGGGTCGATGTGAATAGTATTGACCTGGATGGGCGGACGGCTCTTCACATTGCCGCGTGCGAAGGGCAGATCGAGGTCGTGAAGCTGCTGCTGAGCCGGAAGGCGAACATCGACGCGAGGGACCGGTGGGGTAGTACCGTGAGTTCTGCTGCATTGCCTCTCTTTAATTTGTGGTTTCCTGAATAACTGGTTAGTTTTAGTGCTCCTTCCGTCGTCTATTCTGAAGTTTTCTCTCGGAGGTGGGTTTCCTTCCGGACGGTCTAGGGACTCCGGCGAGGTGGGTATACTTCAGATCTCTAGATCTCGGTATCTCTTTCCGATGGACAAGCCATCAATATAATAGGGTGCGTCACCCCCACCTCCCCTCTGTCCCACTGCTACAGTGCACCCAAACATGATCCGTGAAACCCGGTGAGGTGTCTCCCAACGGGATTGTTGGCCACATGCTAACATCTCCCACTTGGCCAACAAACTATTATATCCCCACTGTCCGTGGGTGGTATAATGTTTCCTTTGAATCACTCCCACTATCCGTGAGTAGTGTTTCCACTCACCATCACTGCTATACTCTCATTATCCATGAATATTATTTCTGATACACTCCCACTATCCGTCAGAGGTATCATTCTTCTCATTGTCTCACTATCCGTGAGTAATTTTCCGATACACTCTCACTATCCATTAGAGGTATCATTATTTTCATTATCCATGAAAATATTTCTTTCTGGCTTATATATTCCTAAGCCCCATTAAGCCAACATGCTTAATGAAATTTTCTGCTGAGATACTTTTCGTCAATGGATCAGCAATCATATCACTTGTGGGAACATAAGTCACTTTTATTTCCCCTTTCTGTACAATATCTCGAATATAGTGATATTGTACTTCAATATGTTTTCCTCTTGAACTGTTTGCTCCACTGTTAATCAGGCTAATAGCCGCCTGATTATCACAGTACATCTCAATTGGTCCATCTACCAAGTTGAGATTCAAATCGTTCAAGAATCTTATGATCCAAACTGCATGAGTAGCAGCTGTACTATATGCAACGTACTCAGCTTCCTGTGTGTATCGAGCAACACACCCTTGTTTCTTGCTTCCCCAAGAAACAGCAGCACCACCAAAGATGAACAAATGTCCCGACGTTGACTTTCCGTCATCTTTATCTCCTCCAAAGTCTGCATCCGAATATCCGAGAACCTCAAGCGTATCAGCTTGATAAACAAGACTGTGGTGCAAAGTTCCTCTCAGATATTTCAAAATCCTTTTAACAGCTTCCCAATGTGCTGGGCCAGGATTACTTTGGTATCTACTTACCAAACTGACTGGGTATGCCAAGTCCGGTCTTGTACACATCATTGCATACATCAAGCTTCCTACTGCTTGTGCATACGGCACCATGAGCGGCTCTTGTCCCTCTCCGGGGCATTGACCCTTACACAACCGTTTCTGATGGACTAACGGTGTAGGTACCGGATTGCTATTATGCATTCCGAATCTCTTGAGTACAGACCTCAAATATTTTTCTTGGTTTATACTCAACATTCTAGACTTTCTATCCCTTAGGATTTGTACACCAAGAACATAGGATGCCTCACCCATGTCTTTCATCTCAAACTTTCCACTAAGTTCTAATTTGACTTTATTCAATATTTCTATGTCATTACTGGCGAGTAAAATATCATCCACATATAGGGATAACATGATATATTTACTCCCACTATTCATGACATATACACAGTTATCCAACTTGTTTGAAACAAACCCTAGTTGGACAACTACTTCGTGGAATTTGAGATACCATTGTCTAGAAGATTGTTTTAAACCATATATTGATCTCTTTAACTGGCATACCTTTTCCTCTTGGCCTTCCACCTGAAATCGATCAGGTTGTTGCATAAAGATGTCTTCCTTCAACTCTCCGTTAAGGAATACTATTTTTACATCCATCTGGTGCAGCTCCAGATCAAAATATGCAACAATTGTCAAGATCATTCTTATGGATGCAAACTTAGCCACTGGAGAATAGATTTCTTGAAAATCTATACCTGGTTTCTGCGTAAACCCCTTGGCAACTAACCGGGCCTTATATTTATCAATAGACCCATCAGCTCGAAGCTTTTTCTTGAATACCCATTTGCATCCTATAACCTTTCGATTCTTTGGAAGATCGCATAATTCCCATACATTGTTCCTTTTCATGGAATCAATTTCTTCATTCATGGCATCTTGCCATAATTCTGTATCATGCGATTTCATCGCATCTATATAATTCATGGGATCTACGTAATTTTCGTCTTCCATGTCTATCATCAGACATGAAGGCTCACATGAATACAAATGATAATCATCTATCCATGCTGGTGGAGTTCTCAATCTTTTGTTGCCTATTCCGGGTTGACCAGGCTGCATTTCATTCATAGGTACTGGTTCATTTTCCATATTTTGAGGTTCTTCCTTAATTTCTGGATCATTTCTAGGGACATCATTGTAATAGTCATCATCTATTACAACCAGAGATTCCTTCTCTTTTTCATGAGATTCCTCTTCCTCTAGATTTTCTAGAAATGTCGCATCCCTATATTCAATGATCCCTTTTTCTTTATGGAAAAATCTATAACCAGATGATTTCTCACAATACCCTATGAATCTACATTTCAATGTCTTTGAGTCCAACTTATCTCTAAGTTGACTCGGAATGAGAACGTGGGCAATAGACCCCCACTTCTTGAGGTGACTCAAATCGGGTTTCCTCCCATTCCATAATTCATAAGGTGTACTCTCTACGGATTTTGTGGGAATTCTGTTTAAGATATGATTTGCCGTAAGCAATGCCTCTCCCCATAAATTCTTAGGGAGACCTGAATGCGATAGCATACATCTAACATCATTCATCAAAGTTCTATTCTTTCTTTCTGCCACACCATTCTGTTGTGGCGTATAAGGCATTGTCACATATCTTTTAATTCCGTGTTCTTGACAATATAACTCAAATTCTTTTGAGTTATATTCCCCACCTCTATCCGTTCTTAACACCTTAATATTCCTTCCATGTTGTCTTTCCACTTCCATTCTATATTTTCGGAAGCAATCAAATGCCTCTGATTTTGCAGAGATCAGATAAACATAGGCAAATCTGGAATAATCATCTATGAAGGTTATGAAATATTCCTTGTTGTTATATGTCTTTATACTTAGGGGGCCACAAATGTCCGAGTGGACCAACCCTAATAATTCATTCGATCTATGTCCTACTGCGAAGGGTTTCTTAGTCAATTTTCCTACTAAGCAATGTTCACAAGGTGTTAGTTCCACCTTTGACAAACCCGGCAGTAGACCCATCTTAATCATTTGTTCCATTTTAGATTTTTCGAGATGTCCCAATCTAAAATGCCATAGATCACATTCTGATAAAGAACACAAGGAATACTCAGAATCTTCAATATTATTATTCTCAGTGTCAATTACAGGGATACAGAATAAATCATGCTCGGGGACAAACCTCCCCATGGCAAGTACTTTCCTATCTTTCCCTATTGACACTCGGTTGTTATAGAAACGCACTTCCAGGTCATTTTTCATCAAGGCCGGTACAAAGATTAGATTCCGCCGGATTCCAGGTGCATAAAATACATCTTTAAGGACCATGATGTTATCCCCAAGATCCAGCCTATATGTACCAACACCTTCTACATCAAGATAGGTGTTGTTACCCATGTAAATCCTCTGTTCGCCCACCTTTAGCTTGTTTAGCATCACCAGCCCCTTTTTCGTCTTTGCAATATGACGAGTGGCTCCAGAATCGATCCACCATTCATTTGAGTCGGTCATCGCGGCATTGCACTCCGTGATGCCGATGAATTCTCTCTTTCCAGCTCTTCTATTTTCCGGGTGTTTGTTTCCACCCTCATTACCTTACTTTTGGGGGCAATTTATCATAAAATGGCCAAACTTCCCACATGAGTAGTAAGCACCACGAGGAACCTTCTTTCCTTTGCCTTGGAATTTGTTGCCCTTAAACTTAGGTCTTTGCGTTCCGAGTGGGCGATTCTGGCCTGTGGGCTTTCGGTGTACAGCATTGGCCTCCTGCAAGTGCGCTTCTAGTTCTTTTCTCCTGGCCATTATGTCCTGCTCAATCGCTAACCGAGCTGGCAAATCTGTGACACTTACAATAGAATCACTCATTCTTAAGGTTGTGGCAGCCATGTCTAATGATGCTGGCAAACTATTCAATATAGTCGCCACCTGCATCTTCTCTGGAATTTCGGTTCCAGCGGTCGATAGCTCCTTAGCCATGACAATCATTTTATTTACATGCTCGACAACGCTATCACCTTCCTGCATCTTACACGTGTTGTAACGATGCAATAAGAGTTGAGTATTCACCTCTGTTTTGGTGTCATACTTCTCTTTGATAGCTTTCCACATTTCATTGGAGGTTTTGTAAGTTTCAAAAAATTTTATTAAATTATCCTCCATGAACATGAGCATTAGGCTCTTAGCCTTTTTGTCATCTATTAACCATTGCTCCCGTTTTTTCTTTTCCACTTCCGTGGATGTTTCAATAACTTCTGGAGCATTGGTTTCAACGACATGTTCTATGTTGTCATGGATAAGGGCATATCGGATTTTCCGGTGCCACATATCATAATTGGTTCTATTAAGTTTGTCTAATTTTGCCAGCTCCGAAGCAATGAGCTTACTGGCCATTATGATTATAATGAATCTGAAAACATGACAGCTTAATTTAATAAGTCTAAACACGATGATAAAAATTAATCTAAAGTTTATGTTGATTAATTCTGTCATTTCTTTGTGAGGTGTTTTGTATTTTGTTCTGTCTTGTTTAATTTGTGATCAAAATAACTAATTAACATAAACAACTAAAAAAGCAAGAATATCTTATTCAAATGCATATGATGATGATTTTTTTTTAACTAATCATCAAATGACAAATGTACATATATATCAATCCCTAATAACATGAATAAATTTTTAAATATGTTTTACATGTGAATGAATATTTAGGAATTAAATATGTTTCTATCATTAATATTAATCAAGAAACTACAAAGGGATTATATCATAAAATTTTCTTAAACAATGCTATCTATCAAATGAGTTTACAGATTACCTTTTCTTAATGATGTAAGCCTTAAAATTAAGAATTTTTATTGAGTTCCAGTGACTTCACATGAAATTATAAGTAAAGAGTCTTTTATCTTTTAATGCACCTGACAGATGACAAGTCATTTGATGGCTCTATTTATATATATATAATGCAAGGATAAGATTGACTCACGTGAACCACATCAAATGAGCCATGGTATTTCTCCTGTGAATGTATTGTAAGTTGTGTCCCCTTTTATCGGATGAGAGGCCCCTTACTTTTTATGTTTGACAAATGATAGGATATTTTATTATTATTGTTATTATAACAACTAAGTTAACATGTGTAGCAGTGAAGAGTTTATCAATCACAGCATAAATTGTAAAAGTTCTTTTTTTATTATTTTTTTAACTTCACAACTTTCTCTGTTGAACAGATGATGGATTCTGTTTAGTGTGAAGTGACTCTCTGTCCACTAACCCTTTTATTATTGCCTGACCGATGGCAGGCTTTTGAAAAAAATTTATTGGTTCCCGTGGTTCATGTGAAGGTGTGCCACGGCTTTATTTCCACCTTCTCCCTTCTTTACTCCTACGGTGCTCGGGATAACTTACCTGACGAGCAGGGAGCCTGCGTGTGAGGTCGGTGTCGGTCGCGTCTGGTGGAGGGAGCCGCAGCGGTGGCAGTCGGTGGCGGCCTTTGGCGATTGCTACAGATGCAGCGGCGATGAGAGGGCGGTAGCCGCAGCGGCGGTGGAGGGAGGAGAATCAGAGGCAGTGGCGTTGGTGGGCGTCCGGTGGAGGCACCCGTGGGGGAAGCCGGAGGAGGCCTGCGGCTCGACAACAACGGTGAGGGGGTGGGCTGCAGCGGAGGCGATAGCACGCGGTGGCACTGGCGACGAGGGCGCAACGGAGGGACAACAACGGCAGCAGCAACACGGCGACCTGGCGTGTGAGGGCGGCGGTAACGGCCGGCGAGGTGGTGACGACGAGAACGCAGTAGCGGCGTGGGTGGGATCGCGACGGCACAGGTGGGGAGAGGCTCACCCTGTTCGGTGGTGGCAGCATGTGGTGGTTGGCGACGGTCGCAGCGGGGTGTTGGCGCAGTGGTGAGGGAGCCGGCCGCAACGACGGTGGCGGAGAGAGGGCCGGCGATGGCTGGTGCGGAGGAGGAGGCTGGCGGCGAATACGGGGAGGCCGGTGGTTTTCCTGGGCGTAGAGGGTTCTCGGCGCGCGGAGGAGGCCGGGAGCGACAGCGGCTGTGCGCGGTAAGGGAGGCCGGCATGTGTGGTGCCGCGGCGCAGTAACGGCAGCGGCGACAGGGGTGCTGCGAGGACGGCTGGCGAGGCGGTGTCCGGCCGGTCGAGGTAGGTCCGGGCTGCAGCAAGGCGGTGGCAGGAGAGCAGCGGCCGCAGCGGATCTAGCTCGCTTTGATACCAGTGAAGTTTTCTCTCGGAGGTGGGTTTCCTTCCGGGCGGTCTAGGGACTCCGGCGAGGTGGGTATGCTTCAGATCTCTAGATTTCGGTATCTCTTTCCGATGGACAAGCCATCAATATAATAGGGTGCGTCACCCCCACCTCCCCTCTGTCCCACTGCTACAGTGCACCCAAACATGATCCGTGAAACCCGGTGAGGTGTCTCCCAACGGGATTGTTGGCCACATGCTAACATATTCATGGGGAATTGCTTCAGTCTTTTGCATCCAACTTTTTTCTGTTTTTTCCTACGAATGAGTCAGGCAGATAGTGCAACACGTTCTGGCATCTCTGTATTTATTGCGTAATTTAAGCGGGTTAAAAGAACAATAGTATCAACTACGTCGGACAACCTTCCTTCTTGCCTCGTTACAACTCATATTGATTTGACAATAGATTCCCTCCATTTCCTTCTCATAACATGCTCTGCAGTTCCAAACACAATCTCTCAGACCATTTGACTAAGTCAGGCCCCCCTCTTCATTAGGTTTGGCTTTAGGCAAGTTCACATTAATCCACTCGAATCATTTTGTTCTTTATCATTTCTGGAACTGTACTACCCACTTTCGTACATTCCTGTGTAATAGAACAAGGAAAAAGAACCTGCCATAGCTATTATATTATTTTCCAAAAATAAACAATCAATAACCATTTTCTTAACCTTTAAATGTGCCCCAGATTCTTATTTGTATAAAATGCATTAAGTATTTGGAAAAAGTGACCCAAAGTGAAGGAAGTAATTCACTGTTATTGATGTTTCTTAACCTTAATTTGGGCAAAAGCAAACAGTTTAGGGGTGTTCACAATGCATAAAATTTCCCATGCCTTATATTTTTCACAACTAATTTTCGCGTATGATGCACATTGGTGAAAATGGTCATTCGGAGAATATTTCCCAGATGCTCACTGTGCAGAATATCTTTCTTTTTTCTGAGTTCACTTTTCCGCCCAAGATCCGGCTATCTCCACTATCTCTCTGTAACGTTTCCCATTCCTGCCCTCCCATCCCTCTCTCTTTCCACGTCAGAAAGGAAAGACATGTTTCTATTTTACACGCATTTTCTTGTGAAATTTACAAACACAAGTTTTCTCTTTCTGGAAAACTATTTTCCAATATTTTTCATTTTCCAGAAAAATATTTCCCATGTCTCTTCATTTCCGAAGGAAATTGAGAATGCAAGGAGCACCCCCAACCCACAAAAGGAAAAATAGGATGGTCAAATAGAAATCAACATTTCTTTTTACAAATAGTGACATCTTTTCATTGCTATGCATGGCAGGCTGCCGCTGACGCCAAGTACTATGGAAATATCGAAATCTATAGTCTCTTAAGAGCTCGAGGTGCCATTGTCCCGGTATTATTTCACACCTTTCTAGAAAGAAACTGATTTATTTTTCAGTTGTTTCTTTGCTTTTGTAAATTCAATTTGACAATTGATCTTCAGAAAACTAGAAAAACTCCTATGACTGTCTCAAACCCACGAGAAGTTCCAGAATATGAGCTCAATCCTGGGGAGCTTCAGTTCCGGAGAGGCGAAAGCATTGCAAAGGCAAGCACTCTTTCATAACATTTGAAATAATTCTGGTTATGGCTAAATATGGTCAGAAGGCAGCTAAAATTTGTCAACTTCTATAATATTGCCATTTGTTCTTTCGTACAATGACAGGAAGTTGGATTTTAAAGATATATATTCACTTAGTGTATAGTGTCTGGAGTTGCCATACCAAGGTGACTCATACCAAACTCTATTCCTAACAAGGTCTGCGGTACCGGTACCGGAACTGGTACCGGTCAGACCGGTATGGTACCACCCGGCGGTTGACTTCCTATATTAGTGTGTATATATATAATTAAATGTGTTTAAAATTTAAAAAATATATAAATTAGGAAAAAATAAGAAACGTTGATAGAATTCAAAGTCATACATAATTGAACACATCCAACAATGTAACACATATATTGAAAGTTTAGAATCATAAAATACTTCATTTTTTAATTTTTGAATTGGTACCAGCCAGTACTGATACCAAAGAGGCAGAACCGGACCGGTCGGGTCCGGTACCGGTGCGTACCACCCGGTACCGGTGCGTACCGGTACGTACCGGGTGGTAGTGCAAATCATGATTCCTAATCAAGGAAGGGAAGATTGGGGATTGGACTCAGATTGGCTGGTTCAAAATCAATCTGGGTTGGTCGGATCGGCCGATCCTAGTCTGATCCTAGCCGAGTCAGACTAGGAGCCCAATTTAAGCCTAGAAAAATAAAAAAATTCAAAAAATCTGAAGAAATAGGAAAAGTGTTCTAATATGGGTAAAACACATTTTTACATGAAAAACTTGATGTGCTCATATGTTAGCTTTCATTCATTGAAGGTGTACGTTGCAAGAGTTCTCTAGGTATTGTACATAGTCATTCCATGACATGTACATGGCATACATGGGTTGATAATCCACGAGTTAAAAATGGAGAGCTTGTGAAAATTAGAGAGTGAAAATGAGAGAGCAAAAAAAAAAAACACTCCAATACTTCCCAAAAGCTAACACCCCCTTTGCCCCAGACAACTTTACCCCACCCGAAAAGTTCAAATTTTGAGCTCTTCAATTGGGCAGGATCGGCTAGGATCGCCCGATCCTGTATAGGATCAGCCAATCTGGACCGATCCTTGTCCGATCCGGCCCAAGAATTGGGACTGGATGGATTGGGATCAGGTCAACCAGACCAAAAACTGGTCGGATCGGCCGATCCTGGCCAATCCAACCCGATCCTTCCTTCTATGATCCTAATTATGCAGTTTGTGTCACACAACTTTTGGTCATGCTTCTATGCTTGAGCAAATAACCTCTTTGTGAAATTATTTCAACTGTCTTCTTGGTAGTAAGTTGTCTGTTGGGTAGCAAAAACTTATCCATATCAAATCTGGGTTGATGCTAAATAAGCAGTAAGCTGTGAGCCACATGGGTTATTTGATATTCCGCTTTAAGTGCCCTTGGAAGTTAGCTGAGCATTTACTTTCCCTTGCATCTTGGTGGCCAGGATAGTAAGGTGCCACTTGCCCCCGTCTGTTTTTTTGGGTAAAGCATGGTCTGCGTACTTTAGGTTTAAGCCATGCAAACAGCATATATTGCATCTGCTGTAATCATCTAAATTTAATGAATTCTGCTTTTGCATCAGGGGTTCAGAATGATGATGCTCGTCATACTTATGACTGGTGCTCCTTAAGGAACAATCTTTCTTGTATGTGATGAGTAATACTTTTCGATATGACGCAGGGTGTGTATCAAGTAGCTAAATGGAATGGGACAAAGGTTGCAGTGAAAATACTTGACAAGGAAAGTTATGCTGATCCAGAAAGCATGTATGAACCTGAACTTGTGGTTCATGGTGGCTCTTCTTCTGTACTTTTATGTCTTTTGCAGTAAAGGTTATTGATTGAGCAAATTGCTACAGAAATATAGTGTTAATCAGCAATATACAGTTCATTGCATATGATAACTAAGTTACATTAGGTTTGTATATGGATCATAAGCACTATAGTAATGGGGTTTGATACTTTTTGAACTAGTATCTTTTATCCCAGGCAATATGATTTTTTGTCTGTAATCTTGAAATATACTATTTTTCCCTATTACATACGCACAGTTTACCAATACTACATTAGTTACCGTGAGCTGGCAATAAATTTAAGTATTAATGCACATGTTTGAATCCCATAAACTATCTTTTTCATTCTGTTCTTTTTCCCTTCTACCCATTCAATGGGCTCAAATAATTTTTGCGGTCTTTTAGTCACAGTGTGACATTGGCAGGGAAAGGTCCTTTCATTTGCTGCCTCACCTTTGTGTGAATCTTTAGCATTTTATAAAAACCTGTTAAAAACTACAGGTGCTTGTTTTTGCTTCTTTGGCAGCTTGCCTTACCTCTTCTTTTCTACCAACAGAAATGCCTTCAAGCATGAATTGACCCTGTTGGAAAAGGTTCGGCATCCTAATGTAGTCCAGTTTGTTGGAGCTGTTACTCAAAATATGCCTATGATGATTGTCTCAGACTACCATCCCAAAGTAAGGCTTTCCTTTTTTTGTAGTACGATCCACCATTAAGTAAGCTATTCTCTTCTATTTAATAAGATCCACCTTAACTAAATCTAGCATTTTCTGTCTGAAAATTTTTGCCGATGCAATTCATACTTGAATAATATGGTTCACCGAGTTAAACATATGGCTTCCCAGTTTGCAATTTGGTGGATAATTTCGTCATGCTGATCAGATTGATGGATAGCTAAGCCCTTGGTTTGAAGAATTTGCCATTCTGCTTCAGAATCAATGTCAATTTGGTTTAGGATCCCATGACCTCTTGTTTGACTTTTGGGTGGGGGCACTTGATCCATCTATGGAGAACGGAAAACAAATAATTCAGTTTAGATCATCACAGTACTAGCTAATCCTATCTCAGTTTAATGCCCTTTTTAAAACTTTGGTCAAGATGTTGGGTATTCACTGGATTTGATAGTGATTAAGATGTGTTGGTGCACAGGTGATGATATGAGGTTTTGATTTGGAGATGATATGGTAAGGGTTAAGTAATCAGTTAATCTGCTAATGGTTGCAACAGTGATTCTCCTGAAAGAAGTGCACAATTGTAGGCCCAAATAGCCTAGAAAGTAGGAAGTTGGATCCAAGGTTTATCTGGTGAATGGGCAATTAGAGGGGATTACAAGGAAGAGCTGGTTGTTATTGCTCAGTGATCACTAGTATTTGAAGAAAGTTTTCATGGTCATTCAAGTAAATCTAAATCCATGAAGCTAAATCCACCTTCAAAAAAAAATCCATGAAGCTTCATCGGAGATTCAAATATCAGAAATCTAAGTCTATGATTCCAAATACTTTCTGTCTTGAGTGGATAGTGACACAAGTACATAATCATGATTACATAAATCTACATCATAAACTTTTCTTTTGTTGTTTCAAAAACTTTAACCCTTCTAAATTTATACCTTCTCTTTAATATATTCACAAATTGGAAATGGTAGACGTTAACATTTCCATTGTTTTTTATCTTTAGGGTGATCTCCAGAGCTATCTTCAGAAGAAAGGACGTGTGCAGGCCCACAAAGCACTTAGATTTGCCCTTGATATTGCCAGGTATGGTCTATTCAGCAGCCTGCTCACCATTCCATAAATAATGTTCAAAAGGATGGTCTCATCTTCAATGCAACATCAAACATGATTTATGGTATGTCTAATCTTTTTTTTTTTTGATAAAAGCGTGGCTTGTGTCACCAATTTATTGCAAAGGGGGGTAGTACAACCAGATGGTGTAGAAGAGAGGTTCCTCCACCACCAATGTTAACAAAAGATTAACAAAAAAATGACAATTACAGAGAAATGACTGCTTCCTTCCACCACTCAACAATGACTTGAAGAAGATACCTAGACCAGAATAATTACATGAATAATTATGATCATAAAATTTGCAAGAGTATTACAAAGTATGTATGATATTGTCAATTAATAGTTAGATAATAGTTGTGGTATCATCTATTACTGTGAAATCCTATTTCCCTATAAAATAGAGCATTGTGTGTGCATGTATATACACACACATATACATCATCATCATCATCATCAGAGCCTTATCCCAATTATGTGGGGTCGACTACATGATTCCTGTTCTGTCAAAGATTTCTATCAAGTGCTATATTCATATTTAAACCCAAGAAACTAATGTCTTTCGTAATAACATCGCACCATCTCATTTTAGGCCTTCCCCGAGCTCTTTTACTAGCATCAACTAAAATTCGGTCACATCTTCTAACCGGCGTTGAGTTAGGGCGACGAAGCACATGACCAAACCATCTGAGTCTATTTTCTCTCATTTTATTATCAATTGGGGCTATCCCTAAGTCCTTACGGATGCGCTCATTCCTAATTTTATCTTTCTTAGTCTTGCCACACATCTATCTCAACATCCTCATCTCTGCTACACACATTTTGTGAATGTGTTCCTTTCGTACTGCCCAACACTCGGTACCATATAACAAAGCAGGTCTCATAGCCATTCTATAAAATCTCCCTTTGAGTTTCACAGGTATACGACGATCACAGAGAACTCCTGATGCGCTTCTCCATCTTAACTAGCCTGCCTTAATCCTATGTGTAACGTCGTCATAAATCTCCCCATTCTCTTGTATGATAGACCCTAAGTATCGAAAGTTACTACTTTTCGGAATGTTATGCCCATCAATTTGAACCATGTCTTTTTGTACCACTCTCCCATTACTAAAATTACAATGCATAAATTACGTACATACATACATACAAGTGCCTTCTTACATTTTCAAGTACCACAAGCAATAGATTGTAATAGGCGAAGTTCCCTAAAAACCATTTGGAGGTATGAATTTCTATTTTCTTCCTGGATGCTTCCCATAGTATCTTTATAAAGAATTAGTTTTTCAGGTTTTAATTCAATGACAGGCATATGGGCTTTATTAGCCTTCATGATGAACTGCAAATAACACACAACAAACAATAGGTAGCAAAAAAAAATGGCAAGTGACAGTTTAAACTATCATTGTCTATGACAACATATAAAGCCATTGAATCCAACCAGCAAGCTTTAACCCAGTTGGTATCAGGTACAAGTTTAGGAGGGGCCACCCAGGAACGAATGCGGGTGGGCTGGGTTTTCTAGCATTCCGGTGGCTTGTCTCTGCTACTGTGGCAAATGACCTCAAAAAAGGAAAAAGGCAAAAAAACAAAGGCCATTGAGTCCTTCATGAAATATCACCTTTTATCAAATGAAGTGATAGGAGCATGTATTAGTTATTATCTACTTTCAAATGCATTTCTCAAGATTTTGTCATATAAGAACTTCTACTAACATATATAAGAGACTGAAAGTATAAATCTCATTGCATTTTGGTCTTTGGCAGCTAAGATTTTATCACCATCAGTTTTCTCTTTATATTTGTTGAGGGCCCGAACTCGAACCCAAAACCTAGGCATTGGAGAGTATCCTGCACATAGGGAAGGACCCCGTAGATCCAATATGGGACTAAATCTCAACACTCCCCTGGCGCCAAACCCTAATGGTTACAATATGAGTGGCCCAATTGAATAGGTAGGGCAGAGTATGTCCAAATGGAGGATTGAATGAATAAACCCAGCTCTGATACCATATTAAATGCCCAAACTCTAACCCAAAACCAAGGCATTATGTTGAGGGAATCCTCCATAGATATAGAGGGAAGGTGCCCATGGATATCCAATATGGGACTAAACCTTAACACCCTCCTTAGCTTTGATACTGTTTTCGTGGGACCGCATGGGAGCGGTGCAGTTAATCCAGGGCGTTTCTGGGATACAGACGCACATTATCATTAACTCCGCGGGTTTTGGGTGTATCAAGCAATGTGAGGTTCGAGTGCAGGACTCTTCCTCACCGACTGCAGTCGGTGTTAATTTATATCGGACGTAATCCGAACACACTTATTTAAATGCCGAAAAGAAAGAGTCATTGACCTGGGGGGGTTGCGACGTCGGGAGGGGACCGACCCGGACAGCAGCGACTGAGCATGGTAGTGGCGATACAGCATGGATTGGTGATTAGGTTTGGAAACCACTAACAATTTGACACTGAAGGAGATGTGGACTTCGGGTTTGTGAGGGTAGGATTTGGGCACAGTTTGGCACTGTTTAGCAGTTTGGCACTGTTTAGGGGTGTGGCACAGTTTGACACTGGCTCAGGGGTGTGGCACAATTTGGCACTGGTGTAGGGGTGTGGCACAGTTTGGTATTGGCTCAGGGGTGTGGCACAGTTTGGCACTGGCACAACGGTGTGGCACAGCTTGGCACTGGCGGAGGGGTAGGACGGCCCATTTTGTTGATCGAGTGCAGACCGAGTTTGAGACGGGCGACCTTGAGGTTTACTGTCGACTTGGGGTACTTTTGTCATTTCCCCAAAACATTTCGTTGATAGGGAGGTAACCCGGACCGGGTGTGGACGCCAGGGGGGCTACTTGGACCGGGTGGAGATGCCCGGGAGGCTAGTCGGACCAGATGGAAGGGGCACAGGGGCTACTTGGACCGGGTGCGGACGCCAAGAGGCTACCTGGACCTGGTGGAGGCCCCATGGGACCTACTTGGACTGGGTGGAGGCCTCAAGGGACCTACCTAGACCTGGTGGAAGCCTCAGGGGACCTACTTGGACCTGGTGGAAGCCTCAGGGGACCTACTTGGACATGGTGGAAGTCTCGAGGGACCTACCTAGACCTGGTGAAGGTCCCAGGGAGGGACCCAGACCAGGTGGAGGTCCCAGGGAACCCTCCCGGACCTGTTGGATCCCAAGGGGGGCCCAACCGGTCTAGGTGCGGCCCGCAAGGGAGGGATTCGAACCGGGTGGGTCCTGGGGAGCCCCACCTCGTCCAGGTGAGGTCCGTGAGGGACGAACTTGGACCGGGTGGGTCCCGGGAGCGCTCCACCCAGTCTGGGGTGGTCCCGGCAGAGAAAGAGAGAGGAAAAACCCATAAAAGGGCCCCCTAGTGCCATTTTTTGTAATTTTCTGAATTTTCCCGTCCTTGTGGAAGATTCTTCGGCTCGCTTTGTGCTCTGCCTGCTTTGCCTCTTGCCGGGACGGGCTCTGAGCTTGGTGGATTTCTTCCGCTTATCGTCCGAGCACTTTGTAAGTGTGAAGAATTTTGTTTTTTGCTCGTCCGCTTGCCGCAAACTCGTCCCTTTGTGCCATGATTACGGCGTCGCTTCTCGGAACTCTGTCTGGACCCGCTCTTCCGAGTCCCCCAGTTTTGTGTCATCTTCTCTTGTTTCGAGATTGATTCTCTTTGCTTTAATCTCGATTAACTCGAGAAAATAAACGGGTGCAACATATACCGAGGAAAGGTCCGAATGGGTAAGCCCAGCTCTGGTACCATTTTAAAGGTTCGAACTCGACCACAAAATCCAGACATTGAGTTGAGGGAATCCTCCACATGTATAGAGGGAAGGCACCACAAGCATCCAATATGGGACTAAACCTCAACAATATTTAGAAGTGTTCAAGTAGAAGAGTTATTGTCTACCAAATTCTTGATGAGATGCCTATATCCTTTTGCATTTACATCTTTCTCAGCATGAGCAGTTGTAGTTATTGTCTACCAAATTCTTTTTGAGGCTCTTATAACATCCAACATTATAACTCATAGATTTGGAAAGTTACAAGTCATCAAAACCAATTTTGAGTTCCACACATGGAATGCATTCTCGCGAGATCTCGGTCTCGCCGCATCAACAAGACCGAAACGCCGCGAGTTGGCATGTCTCGGCGAGAACGTGCGCAGGCAGGATCCATCGAGCGCGAATGGGGTTGACCGGCCTGTTAATGCGAACCGGTCTACCCTAAACGCTTAACCCCCTCTCACGCCTCACCACGAGACACTCTCTCTCTCCCCGACACTCTCGCACACACTCTTGCACAGTCGCACGAGGTCGCCAGAGCCGCCCTAGGTGGCTCTCCCCGCCCGCCGATTGCGTCAATCACCGGCGATAGGTGTACGGCCGAGTTCGCCGGCGTCGGATCTCCGAGTGGACGGGCGATCGTCATCAGGTGTCTCCCCCTCTCTCCTGCATGCCTTTCCTTCTTCTCCTCCCCCCCGCCCCCGTCTTTCTCCTTCCCCATCTGTCTCCCCCATCTCTTCGCAAGTGTGTGTGTGTGTGTGAAAGAGACAGAGAGAAAGGAAGGGAGGGAGGGAGATCCCATCCCCTCTCTCTCTCTTTCTCCCCCCGATCTCTCTCCTGAGTCTCCTTCGGCCCTCTCTGTCTCTCACCCTTCTCTCTCTCCCTCTCTCTTTCTTTCTTCCCCCCGTTTCTCCTCTCGCTCTCTCTCTGTCTCCCACCCTCTCTCTCTCCCCCCCTCTCTGTCTGTCTCTCCCCCCGCCCCCGGTCTCTCCTCTCACCCTCTCTCTCTCTGTCTCCCACCATCTCTCTCTCTCTCTTCGTCTCCCACTCTCCCACTTTCTTTCTCTGTCTCTCACCCTCTCTCAATCTCTCTATCTCCCACCCACCCTCTCTCTCCTTACCTTCCACACTCCCTCACACTCTCTCTCTCTCTATGTGTGTCTCTCACCCTCTCAATCTCTGTCTCCCACCCTCTCTGTTTGTTTGTCTCTGTCTCTCTCACCCCCTCCGTCTCCCCCTTATTTGTCTGAGATAAAGGGAGACAGAGACGGAAGAGAGAGAGAGAGAGACGGTGGAGACAGAGAGAGAGATAGACAGAGGGAGATAGAGAGAGGGGGGAGACAGATGAAGAGAGAGAGAGAGAGGGGGGGGAGACGGTGGAGACAGAGAGAGAGATAGACAGAGGGAGATAGAGAGAGAGGTGGGGAGACAGACGGAGAGGGGGGAGACAGAGAGATTGAGATAGAGAGAGAGAGAGACGGAGAGGGTTTGAAATTTTTTTTAATAGTTTATAATTTAATAGTTTATCTTGTAACTTTTGATGACATGGGAGCAATATTGTGCTTATGTTCAGAGTTATTACTTTAGACAATATGAGAGTGGAGAGATTGCAACACACTGCTCTTCTTTTTATTATTGATAATTTTTAATGTATTATTCCGTTTGTGATTCATGTAACATTTTATGTATCTTTTTTGTGTAACTTTTGATGTATATTGACATTAGTGCATGTGAATGGATTTGCTATTGTTATCATTACTCTTTATTTGGCAAAATTGAGTTGTCAATTACAAAAAACATGTTTGTGAAATTGAGTGGTAAGTATAAAAGAATTATTATTTTTAGAAATAGGCTATACATATGAAAAAAATTATGAAATCACCGAACCCGATCTCCTGAGAATTTTTCGAGATCTCTCCGAAATCTCTTCTCTCCATCCCCCCCCCCCTTGAGACGAAACTGAGATCCGATATGGCAAACCATAGCTCCACAAATGAAAATTTTGCCCTGATTCTCTGACCATGCGAATGTGTAAAGGCATATACAAGGCTATATACATCCTTCACTGGTGACTCTGGCAAGCTATCCCACTAGCAGATAAGCCTACATTGTCACAAACTGCTCATCACAGTTCAACCTTTGCTTTTTCTTTTTGAGTCCTTCTATGTTATTGATGATTGGGATTTTGCTAATCTATGTCATTCGGCCCTAGGACAGTACATCAGTTTCTCTCTTGGAGACATTGAACTTGGGTCCAGATATAAAAAATCTGACATGCATAATGTCTAGAATTATATATTTCCCATTGAATTAATTCAGCTCTAAGGCAACTGAATTTTCCAAAACATGCGCTACATCGTTGCAGATTGTTGAACATGGAAAAGAATTTTAAAAATAAAATATTCAATTGTTGAACATCAATGCACATTTGTTAGCTATTTAAATAGCATGCACATTTTTAATTCTGTGAATTCAGTTTATCAGACGATTTAGGGTTCGGGTGCATGACATTTCTCCACTGACCGCAATCGGTGTTTATTTACATCGACATAAAATCCAAATTCCCTTGATTAACTGTCAAAGAACGCCTTTAGCCTCTACAATATCCGTTGTGATATTGTGAGTATTGTCTAATGGATATGATCTTGATGATCGCCCATTAGAGATACATACTCTTGCAAGAAATTCAAAGACGTTCATTCATTGAACACATAGAGTTTGGATTACAATTGGTCTTTTGAGACATTTACATTTGGCCCCGATTATATAATTGTGTCTTTGGGTTTACATTTGATCCCTATCTGATCACTGAGTAAGTTTCTGCTTACACTTGGATCTTTGGATTGCTTCCGTAGACGATCAAACTGTTAAATTTGCTCTTGGTCGCCATTTGACTATTGGATTTGCTCCTAGCCTCCAGTGTACTATTGAATCTACTTTTGTCCTCAATCGGACTGTCACGCCCCGTACTCTATACCGTCGAGGTATTATCTATTTTGGCCTACCGGCCTCACGGTTTTGTCCCTTTCTAAAAGTGATCGGCTCCAGAATGGGGGACTTCCCGGGCAGGTCACCCATCCCAGTACAACTCCCCATTAAGCACACTTAACTTCGGAGTTCTTTCATGAACTGAGTCAATACTTCAAAAGACGCCTCGATGATATAGAGTACAACTTAGCTATATTTGAGGGTGTTACAATCTACCTCTCTTATATAGGCGACGTCCTCGTCGCTGGGCACATATAGCACGCAATCAAACTCCCAGGCAGGTAGGACTCTAGAGGTGGCCCCTACAGGCTCAAGAGGTGGCTCCCACTATGTAGCACTTTGTCCCATTGCGGGTTCAAGAGGTGGCTCCCATAGCACAGTACTTTGCCCTGCATGGCACTTAGTTCTCACACTTCCGACTGGGGTATGGCTCTGATACCATTCTGTCACATCCTGTACTCTATACCGTCGAGGTATTATCCGCTTTGGCCTACCGGCCTCACGGTTTTGTCCCTTTCTAATAGTGATCGGCTCCAGAATGGGGGACTTCCCGGACAGGCCATCCATCCCAATACTACTTCCCATTAAACACGCTTAACTTTGGAGTTCTTTCAAGAACTGAGCCGATACTTCAAAAGGCGCCTCGATAATATAGAGTACAACTTAGCTATATTTGAGGGTGTTACACGGACGACTGGATTTACTCCCGACCACATTCGGACCATTGAATTTACTTTTGGTCAAGATCTGACCATTGAATTTTGACCCTTCTTAGGTATCTTTTACAGTTTCTAACCCTTCTTGGATATTTCTACAGTTTTGGTTGTTTCTAGGTATTTCTATAATTTTGACCCTTTCTGGGTATTTCTGTAATTTTTTGATTCTCTTGGACTTATCTGTCATTTTGACTTTCCAGGATATATATATCAACTTCTTGATTGTCTTGGATATCACTGTCATTTTTTGACTGTCCGGGGTACTTCTGTCATTTGTCGACTTTTCGTGATAGTCCTGTTATTTCTTGACTTTCTAGGGCGTTCACGTTATTTGTTGATATTTCAGAGCATTTCTGTCATTTGTTAACTTTTCTGGACGATTCTATCATTCATTGACTTCCCAGGGTATTTTCGTCATTTCTTGACACCTCTGCGCATTTCCGTCATTTGTTGACTTTCCAGGGTATTTTTGTCATTTCCTTACATTTCTTGAGTTTATTTGTAATTTCTTGACCCTTTGTAGGTATCTCTGTAATTTCTTGATTTTTTGTACGTATTTGCAATTTCTTGACTTTCCATTGTTTATTTGTAGTTTTAGGATTTCCCAGGGACTTATTTGTCATTTCTTGATTTTTAGGGTTTATTTGTAATTTTCTCGCCAGTAGGTGTATTCTTGTAATTTTCTTGAGTATAAGGGTTCTTAGGTTTGATAATTTATGGTCAGCCTTAAGCAAAGTTTAGGAGAGCGTACATCGCTTCAGGGAAGAGGCATGGTCCCGCTGCACTAAATCGTGTAGGAGGCGTGACCCTGGACAAGATATTTTGAGAACTTCGAGGCAGAACATGAGCTATATGTAATTTCTATAAAGTTCAGAGTTTTTATGCAATTTCTGGACTGAGCAGAGTTTGTTTGCGATTTCTGGGAAGCTCAGGGGCATTTTTTATAATGTTTGGGCTGAACATGGACTTTTCTATAATTTTGGACAGGCCAGAGATATTTTTGTAATATCTGGACAAGTCCCTCCTTGGTGGAGGCGCATATGGCAAAAAGACTTGGGAGATTGTTTCTTCTTCTTGAGATCCCGTGGGCTGTAGTCCATCTCTATGCGTCTGTCAGCTTACCACTGGGGGTCAAGGGAGAAGCGACCCTTGTGGGGGGTTTCCGAGAGACGAACCCCCCCGAAATTTTTTTTCTTGTAATCTCCCCCCCTTCCCCGGAAGAAAAATTTCTTATAATCTCTCTCCAAGAAATGGCGCAACAGATATAGTCACATCACGAGGACATATATGCAAACCAAGGAATTTCATTAGGCACAACAAAGGGGCATATTTGCAAACCCCGATGGCACGTGCAACCCTTGTTAGGCGCACACCCTCTTTAGTGGAGGCACACAAAGCACAAAATACCTAGGAGATTGTTTCTCCTCAGGATTCCATCCTCCTTGGACTTTGATCCTCTGTCTGTGTCTTGAAATGGGGACCACGCAGTCTATTTATAGGCATTAGGGGACGGTTACCCCTTTTAGGACCTACCCGGTCCGCATAGGCTCTCTCGGGAGGCCAACTAGGACCGGATATCCCCAAAAGGCACTTTGGGTCCGGATAGGCCACGGAGGGCCAATTGGGACCGGATAGGTCCTCCGGGGACCTACTCGGACCGGATAGGTCCTGGAGGGGGCCCATCTGGTCTGGATAGGTCCCGCGGGGACCTATCCGGTCTCCCTAGGCCGGATGAGGGAGATGGAGAATGGGAGGAGATAGATCCCAAGGGAGACCTATCCGGTCCGGATAGGCCTCCCCTCCCCCCCCCTTTTTTTATGTTTTTAAAGGAGAGAGGGTGAAATAGGACCGGATTGGCCCCAAGGAGACCTATCACCTAGCTAGCCCAACAAGTCATTTGAGAGAGGGGGGTGACCCCGGGTAGGTTTTCTCCTTTTTTTTTCTATCAAATTTTTTTTTGTCTCAACATAGATGCACTGCAAGATTTTATGCATTTAGTGGTTTTCAACGATATTAAAAGATGTAATTGTGGTGAGGGACTACCACCTTGGAGTGCACCCCTGCATATCTTGTTTTATGTGCAATTTCAAGAATATGTTATTTTGCATGATTCTTTTTTTTTCTTCTTTTTTTTTTCACAAGAACAAATACCCAATTTGTTTTTGATATCCATCCATACCAATGTTTCTACCATCCCGGAGTTGTCTTCCTTTTTTGTCAGTTATCACTTTTCAGCAATACTTGACTAGACTCTAGAGCCAACATGCTTTAAATCTTGGTAGCTTGTCTATATTTAATCTCAGTGATAATTCTGCTAAACGAATTTTCATGTAGCCTCTGTATATCCACAAATTATGCTAACCATGGCTTGTGTTCTTTTGTTTCAGGGGAATGAACTATCTTCATGAGTGCAAACCAGATCCCATCATCCATTGCGATTTAAAGCCAAAGTAAGATGACCAAGTGCAGAAGTTACATTATGTAAATAAATAAAGCAGATTCAATTTTATTTGGACTCATTAATGTATGCTGCTCTTTACTATTTGAAGTTTTGCTAAGGTGCCAGAAATATTTTGCTGGATAATGGAGGCCAGTTGAAGGTGGCAGGTTTTGGTTTGAGACAGATGACAAAAGTATCTCCTGATAAAGCCAAGCTAGCACATCCTGCAGCCATAATTGACAGTCCAAGTATGTCATTTGACAGTTGACACCAGAGACCAAGGCTTTACATATGCATCTGCATGTCTTCCTCCCTAAAATACGTAAAAAAACCCTAAATCTTCTAGCAGTGTATGCAGACTATCCTATTCAACATCGAAAAAATAATTTCTCTTGAGTTTACTCACAGAAAGTTAATATTTTGCTTTCAATCGCAATGGATCAGCAACTGCAGACACATTTGATATGCAAGAAACAGAAATGAATAAAAAATGAAAAGCAGTCAATTTACATAAAAGATGCTATTTGATGGAATCTCACCATCGATGTGGCTTAGAAACTTCATCCAATTAATTGTGATTGAACTATGGAAATGTGCACCATGTTATCGTTTTGTCTAATTATGATTTGAGAACTGCTGTATGATTAAAAGTTAAGTGGGACATCAAATGAAATCCCTAAGGTCTTCAACAACTTTTTTTTAATCCAGTCATCTCTTCTTTTGGGCTCTTCTGCTTTCCATTGGCAGATTTCGTTGAATGGATAACTCACTGTTATTGTATTATGGTGCTTAGTAGCATTCCCTAATTTATTGATTTGGAACATGTTGCAGGAGTTCAATATTGACATCCATCTCTATTGTGATAGGTCCATATATGGCACCAGAGGTGTTCAAAGATGAAATATTTGACAGAAGTATTGATGCATTTTCATTTGGGTTCATTCTTTATGAGGTTGGTTTCTTTCTGAGTCTCAGCATATAATTCTCTTTATTTTCATTTATCACATTATATTTAATTCTTTAGATTGTCCAAAACATTCATCAGACTATGGCTGTTAAACTTTATGTTAGATACAATCTTGTGAAATTTGTTAGATGATTTATAATTGTGTTCTTATGATGATGATTTCTTTGTCATCCTGTCTGTGTTCTAGATCCATGACTGAGATTTCCAGAAGCAGATTAAGCGTATCATTCAACCACTGGACACAAATTTTCATCAAGCGAAGGGGATCATCATATCTGAGCATCTTCATACTGCTGCTTGATGACCATTTCTGAGATTTAAGTCATATCTCATGATATATTGACTCTCAGAGATCTTTGAAATCCTTTAGTTTTTTAGGATCAACCATAGATATCTCCAGATGCAACTGGATATCTGAGATCACTGTCTTGGGAGAAGCCAATTGCACTTGTGTTTCCTTCGATTTTTATCAATGTTTGTCCCAAGTGGTAAGGCCATGATTTGCAGGGGAACTAATCACTCCTTATATTGGGGAAAAGTGTTGTTTTGAATCCGTGTTTGGCCTCTAACGTGTTTGCTGTAACTTGTTGCATATTTTAATCCCAACTTGCGACCTCCATGTAGAATATGGCCAACATGCTAGTCTAGACTTCTGATATTGTATTATATGTCGGAAAATCCAGAGAGGGATCTACAGAAGGTGTGCAAACCCCACCCTGGTCTTCTTGATGGATCCAGGAATATTAGTTCCTTGGAGTACTTCATGCCTTAATATCTGTAGATCTAGGGGACTCAGCTAATCTCTTGCTGTATGATTCTTTGACACATTGAACTTTTTATCCATGATATTTCCCCTCCACCCACCAAAAAAAATGAAAAAAGCTGTCCACATAAAGAAGAGGAAACAGTGAGGTTACTGATACTGACGGTCCTTTCCAAGGAGGGGCCAGGTCAGAATGAATTTGTTAGGTGGTTGATTTGTTGGATTGATATTCCCTTGCTCGGTTAATTTTTATAAATTCACAATCATTTTTTTTCTTGTCTTTCAGATCCATCACACACATTTGTAGTGTTTGATTTTCAGTAATCACAACATAAAGTCTCCTTAATATTTCTGTGTTTGTTTTGTCCTTAATTTCATGTGTCTCAGATGATGGAAGGATCACCAGCTTTTCACCCAAAAGATCCTGAAGATGCTGCTCAAATGATTTGTTCAGAAGGAATGAGACCACCTTTCAAATGCAAATCAAAAGGTTACCCTTCAGATCTTAAAGAGTAAGTGCTCTTTCAGATAATAAATATATAAGGAAAATAAAATAAGAAACAAGTGGTATGCAGCTTATTTTACAGAAACGTGTCAAGATATCAGCTGACAGCATGGTCTTTGTTGTAGGATTTTTTTTTCTTAATTTTTCATTTTGGTTTTTAGTAGATTTTTAGAGAGAGAGATTAATGAAACCTCTGAACTGTCATTAGTGCAAATGCCTGTTGGGAAAATGCCTTTTCGCACAAATTCATTATTTTGGATTATGACAAAATAAATTTATAAATACTTAATCATCCCAGTTTGGCTAAAACAAGTTTACAAGTTTAACATAATTCATGTCTTCTTAAACTTAAATCAGGTTTAAATATTTGGGATAGAATTAACTAAATCAATTTGAATGTCGTCTAAGTAAATAAGATGACTGAGTGTTAGATGATACATCATCTAATTAAACTCAACATAGACGATATTTCATCTAATGAGTAAAACGATAAAAGTCAGGTTAGACGAGACATTGTCATAACCTGAGAAGAAAGCGTGTCAGGTAATCCAGCGAACAGAAGGAGACAACATACAAGCAAAGCCGGGTACACACTCACCCAATGGGTGTGAACAACTGTCAATGCCTGTGCTTGGGAGGTGTAGCCACACCTTCGGTCTCAAGATTACCTCCTAAAAAGAAAAGGGGGAAGGAAGAAGAAATAGCACAAATAAGAAATTAGAGCTCCTTATGTGACACCTTGCAAAAGGAAGTCATGAGTTAAAATGGGAAATACCGGACAAGGGATCATTTGCACGTTCCCCACATGAGAAGGTTGGCGAGTCACCCGATAAAGGGTTGTAATCGTCATTCATCATATCTGAATCGTGGGGATCGCCTTCTTCTCCATCTATCTCGACTCCCAACGGGACATCCCCATCCAAAGGGGGAAGGTTTTCGGCATGTTGAGCATTGGAGCTCGGAGAACCTGAAGAAAGAAAAAAAAAGAGGATACATCACCCACACCAAAGTCAAAATTGTAGCAAATAAAGTCACATCAAGAAGAAAGGACTACCAAGTTGCTCCCTTTGGGAGGACTTCTTTCTGATGTGTGGTCGGGGTACTTTAACAGCATGGTCCTCACCCTTGGAGGTCCTCCGCCTCTTTGAAGGGGCAGGGGCCTTCCTCTTCCTAGAAGCCCTTGAGATGGCATTGATAGTCACAAAACTCATTGCAAAGAAAGGAGAACAAAGAAAAGAATTAGCAAATATTCATAGCAAAAATGAAGCCCAATAAGCAAATGATACCATCTTTAAAAGGAAAGAAGTCGGTGGTCGTGTACCATCCGAAGTAGGAGAAAAAGGAGGTTGCAGTACCACCTGTTCAAATTTTAGCCCTATAGCCTTGCATGCCTTTTCCACGGTGTCCCAAATGTCCTGCAAGGTGGTCCCATTCTCAATCAAAGAGATACACTCTAGGGGACTAGCACATCCAATAGCATTCATTGTGTTTCTCCCATTGTCCACAAAGCTCATTGGTAAAACTCTCTGGATGAAGCTGTATAGTTCTTGGAGCATTCTGAGGATAACCTCAATCGAACAAAAAATGTTCCCACCATGAGAAAATTTTGAGACTGTCCCAGCTCTGCCTTTCTTTGAAGAAACATCAACGGGGTGCCTCAAAGGCTTCATCACTCCCAGGTATCGAGCCCGATCCACCGTTAGAGGCCCGTTCTTAGCCTCCCAAGAGGCGCGGAAATCCTGAACTGCACTAGCCAGATGGGAAAAATGCATGTGCAGAAAAGAATTATCAACTGCAACCATGGTTTTCAGTACCACCCAGTATGTATCGTATTGGGCCGGTACGTACCAGTACCGGCCTTGGCCGGTACGGTTCAATTTCTTCATGCATCGGGAGGTACATGCCGGTACTGGCCGGTATGTATCGGTACCAGTCTTGTCCTGTACCGAAACCGGTACCAGGTTTGAAGACCTTGACTGCAATGGGAGGCAAATCTCTTCTTTTTAAACGAGCCACTTCTGCTTGCTTCATTTTTTGTGGTGGATGCCTAAACACATTGTTGTGATTGAACCACCAATGAGCATAATACATATTAATCTGACCAACACTGGTTTGATTCGGCAAGGAACAACTCGGCTCTGGCTCCCCTCTGAAAAAGTAGTCCCACCAACTAGCAACAACCAAATGGGTATCAAGGCTACGGTACAATCAAGCCTCCAAGGGAAAGTTAGCATTCGGCAGAATGGACTGATCATATCCAAAGTTCCACGCAAATCTGAAGGGATAATAAGGCTCTAAAAATGTAGATCTCCCCCGACGGAAGACAAGCACACAGGGCCTGATATATAACATATCCAATCCTCATAGAATGACTTGTTGGGACTGGCATGGTGAGGGAGGTGATAAGCCACTCCAGTCGGGCTATCAACATTGTATAGCCTAAAATCGTACGAACTATGGGCAAAGTGTAGGCCTCTACTCGCCCCTCTGTAGGTAGAAAGAAAGTGCCTTTTGGTCACTTATCAACTGGTCTGAAGAATTCTGACTCGGGCGACTCCTAAAGAGAAAAATCGATGGAGTCGCAGGGTTCCCCAAGTCGACACACTAGCACAGTCTAGGAAAAAGCAAACCGACCTAGGCACTCAAATAATGGGTAGCCATAAGCACACCTCTATCTCGGGGAGAATTGTGAGCCATAAAGCTCCCCAAGCCATGATATATGTTGGCCAGGACAACTGACCCAATGGCAAGGCTAAGTCCATCAGTAAGAAGACACGTTGGATATATCAACTCATGCCACACGAGCTCCTCCTCCCCATGGGGCATCACAAAAAGTGGCAAGTTAGTAAACAAGATAAGCAGCTGGATAAGTCAAGTTTGACAACTCACGGGGGTTCCTCTCCCTATTCTCTTGTTCAGATAGATAGCGTTTGCACCTTTGAAATTTCAAAGTCATCTCATAATAGTGATCAAGAGGCCTATTGTCCTTAGCAAAATTTTCATAAAAGCAGAACATGCCATTATAAAAATAATGAATCCAGGTGTTCACACTAACTCTGACAGTGCTCATAGAAGTTGAAGGGGTATCTTCCTTCCCAGCTCGGGCCAAATCTTGCCAGACTTTCATCAAGCATCTGAAGCAAAGTGGTAACCCATACTGCCTTGTGCCAGTGCTTTGATTTCTATGCACGTCGTCGAGCGTCACCTCCTCATAAGGACGCCCGAAAATAGGCAAGCCAGAAATACTGTGAAAGCTCCACAAATCAATAGCCGTCTCACCCTCAACGGTAACAAAAGTATTCCATCAGCTATTAAATCTCTATGCCAAAGCCTAGAGCAACCCTGTATGGCAAGGGTAATCATAGAGCGCGGCTATAACTGCGTGACAGATCTCGGGGTGATTCAAAATCTCATTGTAATGGTGTAAGATGCCAATCAACCACTCTGTGGCTTCCAAATGAAACTAATGGGAGGAGAGCACTGACTATTTTCCATACCAGCTCGATGCTGAACCACTCATAATTCTGTCAAGAAAGCACAACTTATCATACCCTTCACTCGCATGTTGTGAGCCAGAAGGTGTCAAAAACAAACTGGAAATACTAGTCAGGTTAGGTATGTGCTAGCTGAATAGCTCCCAAATCGCCGGTGTCATATTGCGTGCCTTGGCGTGGCAACTGACATCGGAGCTGAAGAAACCCAACTGGTCTGCTGTCGGGAACTGAACCTGGCGAGTAAAGCCTATAGGGAAGTTGGGGTACGAAGTGGTGCAACCCCCGAGCATGTTGTCTTGGCGCCCTAAAATAGCCCTCTCAAGATGTCGATGCTCAGCTGGCAAACTAGGGTCATCCTCATTCATATGCTCGAAGATATATTTCTGAATGAATGAAAAATAAACATTTATCCAGCGGGAAGTGTCTGGGATAATCCCCAATCTGCTGATACTGATACAGGCCTTTATATCTGACTATCAAAGCAGAGTCAACATCTCCACCCTCTGAGACATCCTCAAGAAGAGGTCCTTCAGTGACAGTCTCAAAACCCCAATCAACAGAAAAGGTGTTGTGCTTAGTCACTCGGGGAAGGCCTAGGGGGCGCATTAAATTCTTTGATAGAGTGGGGGCTGAATCTCTATCCCTTCCTGTACATCCTCGGGCGCGACTCTCTCGGAGACAAGACATAGTGAATGCCTACAAAAGGGAAATGAAGACAATCAGTCCAGACATATATGAAAGTAAATAGACAAGTCATCAAGGTTGCAAATCTCAACACGGCATCAAGCCATGAGAGCCGCGGGGGTTAACAAGGTGCACGGGTCCGCCGTCACCTTCGGCTCCGACGAGCACTCCGTGGGGAGAATTTGTTGAACCCTGTAATTTTTTTATGATATTTTTCTAAGTGTTTTCAGAACGAAGGAAATATGCAAATTAAATCCACTATAGGATGGTGTAAAGTGGTATAAAACCTTGGCTGTTACATGTGGGTTAATTTAAATGACCTCGGAGTCCCGTTGGTGACATTATTTTCACAAGGGTTATGTGTTTTTAATACACGATAATTTTTTCGAACACTTGGTGGGAGGCGCTAAACCACGTACCCACGCAGCAAAATAATCAAACACCAACGACTCCCCGGCTTCCGTGGAGTGTTTCCAATGTGCGAAAGAGTTATCCCTGCATTCCGAGATCCATGGGCAACAAAAGGCATTAAACAAGGCCAAGAAAAATCAAAAGAACCTTCACGCGCCGTCGTCTTGGAGAGGGGAGTAGGGAACCATAAAGAAATCCTAGAAAAGGACAGGTCAATGGGTTTTATAGCCCTTTTTGGACTTAGAAAACTAGGAGGGACCGCCCTCCTTTCCCTTCTCTTTCCTTTGGTCGAGGTAAGGAGGACATGGAGGTACCCCCTCCGGGTGCTGGAAACCCGGAGGAGGTCCCTCTGGGTGCCGCGACTGGGAGGGAACCCCCCCTCCAGGTTCTGCAGACCCGGAGGGAGTTCCTCCGGGTCATGCAGACCCGAAGGGGACTCCCCCGGGGTTTGCAGACCCAGAGGGAGTCCCTCCAGGTTCTGAAACCCAGAGGAACCCCCCTCCAAGGTTCCTCTTCCCAATCCGGCTCTTTTCAAAAGAAAAAAAAAGGAAGATCAGGAGGAAGGCCCCTCTGGGTCTGCAAACCCGGAGGTTCTTCCTCTGCCCCCTCTCTTTGTTTTCTCTCTAACACAAAAAGGGAAAAAGGGGAGAGAAGAAAGAGCATGCCAGGAGGTGAGAGGGCACCCTTCTCCACTCACAAACCTGGAGAGAGCCTTTCTCCAATGCAATAAATGCTCGAAACCAGGAGGAACCTCCCTCGTGTCCCCGCCTCCAAAAACCTATAAATAGGGGGCCTTGCCAAGAGAGAAGGGGGGCATCTCCACTCAAACATGCTAGGAGTGCTTGGAGGAGAAATGCTTGGGAGCACTTGCGCAATGAGGAGCTTGGAGCGGCCTTCCCTTGAAGCCTTGAAGATCAAAAGAAATTGCTCATTTGCATAAAAAAACCTTCAATCAAGGGTATATTACAAAAATATCCCTGGGGAAATTGCCTTGTATTTTTCAATCAAACTTATGAACAATCATGGAAAAAGCATGTTGATCCGAGAAGTGTCCAAAGTTTTGGGAATTTATAGTCAAATCATGGGAAAAGCTTTGTAGTTTGCAAAGACTTGTAGTTTTACACTCAATACTTTGTAAAACTGTAAAAATACCCTGGAGATTATGCAAAATCTCATAAATTTAGAAGTTCTTCAAGAAATGTTCAAGTTCATCCAAATGTTCTCAAAGTTGATGGAAAAACCATGCTTGTTTTCAAGAGATTCAAAAGTTTCAATTTAGCCTAGAAGCTTATGAAATTGCATAAATGTCCCAAAGAATTGTGCAACAAATTTGAAAATCGCATAGAGGGTTTATCTCCTTCAATATAAACTCTCGGTTTATGGGAAACCATAAATAAATGTTAGTTTAGGAAAATATACAAATAAACCCTAGCCTACGAGAGAATTGCAAATATACCCTTATCTTAGGGCATGTGAGTCCCTTCTTGGATCAAATCTCTGATGTCACAACGGAGATTGTAAAGGTTAAGAAAGATCTATGATGGTTAATCAAAGGTATTTGGATTTGTACCTATGTAAATTAACACCGACTACAGTCGGTGAGGAAAAGTCTAGTACATGAATCATAAATCTTCTGATAAATCTAACTCGTGGAATTAACAATATGCATGCTAATCAATTAGTTGAAATATATGCATATTCATCCAACAAATGGTTCCTAAAGTTAAATTTTTCGTGTTTAAACAATCGTCTAAGACGATAGACGATGGATGATAATTCGTCTAAGAAGTAAACGACCAAACTCGCTTTAGACGAAACTTCGTCTAACTCTTGTTGGAAAGAGAGTTAGACGATACTCCGTCTAAGTCATACAACTAGACCAAAGAACTAGATGATACTCCGTCTATTCAATAAACGACAAAAGCCTTAGACGTATTTCGTCTAAGCCATTAGATGATATAGCATCTAATCTTGTTAAATGACAAATCATATCATCTAAATTCACTTGTTATCTAGTTAACGATACTACGTTTATTTTGACTTAATCAAATGCTTAATTCTATTAACTGTCCTTTGTTTAAAAACTGCAAAATGACAAATGCACAGTAAAATACCCATGATCGACAGTAAAATGCTACAACGCCATGCACATAGATGATATTCTTTTTATCTAAATAATTTAATCAAAGAAAATAATGTATGCTCTGAGCAATACACCATAGAGTAATTATCTATCTGGTAAATGGGCATACTCTCGCATATGATCTGCACAATAACCGTTGTATACTTGTATTACAGGACGTAAAACATTTTATACTGCGTGCTCAAATATATATGGCCGCTTTGTGGAGTGAGATATACTTGCACGCCTAGAATTATTTTATTCATATATTCAAATGCTAAGGCGCATATTTCAAATTTCATTACTTTATCTCACGTCAGTCTGACAACTATATATAGAAATACTTTTAGTACATCTGTAAGACATATAGGTTGCGGCGACGGAGGCGTATAGCATGCATATAGAAAGATACGTAGGTAAGATATTTGTGGCAGGCGCTTGACCCACCTACCTCTTGGACAAAGACCGACGTACGCAAAGAACGTCGAGTTCCAAGAAGGAGTCAGGGCCTAACGTTGTGATGTGATCAAACCGTTGAGACTATTTGAGTCTAATGGATAGAAGTTCCAAGAGTTTATAAATATCTTGGACTTTGTAGGATGAAACACCTTTTGCACGCCAAGTATTCAAGGAGCTCTCAAGCAAACCCCGAGCAACAAGTTTCATGCATACTCATGTCTACGAGGAACTTCACTGCATTCATTCCAATCCCAACAAGTTTCATGCATACTCATGTCTACGAGGAACTTCACTGCATTCATTCCAATCCCTGAAGTCTCTCACTTCGGGAAGCATTCAAGAGGAGAAAGAATATACACTTCAACGACATTCTTCATTCCTTCCTCTTTCTGTCTTTCAGTATTTTTTTATTTATTGCTATTGTAAACTATAGTTGTCTTCTTGACAGGAGTAAGAGCATTTGTTGCTCATAGGGACAACACTGCATGTGCTGGGTCAGTTTGCTAAAATTCAAATCAGCTGCGTGACTAGTTCCTAAAAAATTAGCTGATGCGAAATCACCGGAAAAACTAAGTCACTTTGTGTGACTGGGTGGTTTGCTGAAAGTTGATCAAAATCAGCTGAGTCACTTGTTCTTGGAAAACAAGTAGAGAAGGTTTTGCTAAGACCTGCTAAGATCAGTTGAAGAGCTGAACCCTGAGAACCAGTGGGTGTAACCTTTGAAGAAGGTTACTGAAATCTCTTGTGAAATTCCAAGGGGACTGAACGTAGGTCTACCAAGGAGGGTAGACCGAACCAGTGTAAATCTCTGTGTTCCCTGTGTGTGATTGCTGCAATGCGTATTTATTTTTTACTGCATTTTACGTTTAAATTTTTTAATACGCGATTATTTTCAAAAGGCACATATATTCACCTCCCCCTCTTTAGGGTGTGCCCGGCTACTAACAATGCCCACTATATATACAAGTGTTGGGGTATCCCCTAGGACACATGGCATAGATACAAAAGATGTAGATACATATACAATCCCAAAGGGCAGTTGTACAATGCCTTTCTAACAGTTTTATATATGGCCTCTCTTGATATAATGTAATTGGTTTGTGCATAATGCTTCATCATGAGTTTCTTCCCGCAGGTTGATTGAAGAATGCTGGGATCCAGAACCTGTAGTGAGACCAACCTTTTCAGAGATAATTGTACGATTGGATAAAATATATTCAATTTGTGCTAAACAAGGACGGTGGAAGGACAATTTCAAGTTACCATGGTAAGTGTTCCTTTATCACATGATAATCCATGGTTGGAGAATCAGAAAATATTTGTTATTTGCGTGTTGGGATAACGGTAGCAAAATGTAGTGTCACATAGGTAGAACTGTTAAGTAGCTGTCTACAAAGCTATGCAAATTTAATCCTTCATGCGCAAGTGTATTAGGATCGCATGGTAGAGATCAGCAGATGATAACACTTCTTCAATCTCAAGGGAATGAAAGGCTTTTAAGCATGTCTTACTACAAATTGGATTGTGTATGTTTGCCTGCTAATCTAACATCCATGTGATTCTGGCATGTTGCTGCCCGCTCATAACTTAGGTGCAAAAGTAGCTTGGATTTTGTCACTGTTTTGTGAATGTATGGATTCAGCAAGTAGCTACTGTCTTACATCTGTAATCTCAGTTCATTTCCTCCAGATCAAGCTTTTCTCAGACGCCTGAACTCCCAGCATCAAGTAGAGTATGAGAATATCTGAACTGGTTAAGCGGGTGCCTGTTTGCACGAATCCAGCTTTCCTACAGAACAGAGAGATATTAGTTTCATGCATATGATTTGAGACGGATACGGATGCCAGATGAATCTGAATAATGTTCTTGTTACCGGCAATTTCTGATTAAGAGTGTGGTTTCATTGGGATAAATAACCGTGTCCTACCGTAGTTTTAGTTCACAACTTTGTTGGTTCCAACTGTGAGGCCCGATTTGTTTTCCGATTAGGATAGGCGCAACGTACCTGATGAGAGAGGAAGGGGGGGCCCACACTCTCTTCTCACACACAAGAAATTTATTCGGGGTCGGACACCGTGTTCGACCGTCTGAGATCTAACACGGTAACCCCAGCCGAATTGTAAATTGGGCCTCGAGGAAACTAACTCTTCGTGATTTTAGCTATAAACAACACTCCTGTTTATTGTGGGAAGAAAGCTCGCATTCCTCATTCCCTTAATTTAATTTCTACTCTCTTGGAACCGATTAAGGTCGTGTAGTTTTTACTCTGAAACTTTCAAGTGGTTGCAAGTTTTACCACTAGCTCTGTTATTTTGCAGGAAATAGGGAGCAGTTGGTTTCATCACATCCTCAACAAAGTGCTCCGCATACTGTATTTGTTACTTGAGAAGACCTCAGATGCTCTGCATAAAAGCACATATAAAAATAAAGTGACAGAAAGGTGGCAGTTCCTCGTACTTTGTACCATGTGTCTGTGTTCCCAAAACTGGATCATCGTATCATTGGGAAATGAGGTGTATTCTTTCTCTCGCAAGCTACTGTTCCACTTTGAAATCACTGTAACGCAGAACTTCCATTTCACTTAAAAATGTCACCGTAACTAAAGCATGGTTCAGTTGGTAGAGGAGGCTTGTCTGGAGGTGGGTGAGGTGTAATTTTTTAACCGAGGTGACAGTTCATCCGTGTTTACTCTTGTCTTGCCACCGTGGCATGCACCTAGAGTAAAAGGGCGGAAATGCAATTATGCATATATTCCTCAAATGCGAATCTATGCATGTACCTTACTTGGTTAGAGCATCCTAGGTATGTTTTATCCCTGTAATAACTCGTGAAGAGAAAAAGCAATAACACTACTGCTACAGTAGTCAAATTATTAAAATATCTTTACTTGTCAAAATGAATGGACTTACATATTTACAATGAAAAACGTTACGAGGAACCGTTTAAGCTCGTATACGCATAATCCCGTCAGGAGAAATGAGCGAAAAATCATAATTCATTTCTTTCTGAGCTAAAGATTTATTGCACTACGTGGAGAGGCAAAAGACCGAAAGTGTTTCAAAGACTGTACATTGCTTTCTACTTGTTGCCTATATTACACTCGTATACCGAGCTTTTTCACGAGAAAAGATACGACATAACCGTCAATGAATCTAATCTCTAAAGCCGTGTTTGACATCGGGGTAAGAGGGGGGGTAACCGACCCCGAAAGGTCAATTGAGATACTCGGGATCGGTTAGCCGAATTATGTGAGGGGAAGGGCGAGAGGAGGCGGGGCCCACCGGTTAGCCGATGTCGGCTAACCGGAAGATAACCCCTTTGTCAAAGTCGACCTAAGGGGGGATTTGATAATTGGGTAAGGGGGTGTCTTAATCTATCTCAAAAGATCGATTGAGATACTCGACCTCGGTTAACCCATTTATGTGGGAGGGAGGTGGGGTCCACCGGTTAACCCATGTCGGCTAACCGGCCGACCACTATGACGTCAAAGACGGCCTAAAGAGTTGCTACAACGTTTCCCTCACATGAGATAGTGAACCGTCCATCGTAACCAAATGTTTCCCATTCTTTGGAAGTTAATTCATCCCCAGTTAACTTAAACTTGATCTAAAATCATATTCACCGATATCTTTTAACCCCTACTCCTTCGTAGAGTCAAATCCCATCAAGAAAAAATACCATGACACAATTCCATCGCTCAACTCCTAGAGACTAGGTTTGTCCGGGGGTTATGTTGTACCCTTTCTCGTGAAAAAAAATTGTTACTCGGTCCCGATGTATAAATACGAGTGTAATATACACAACACTACTACACAAAAAAGACACCCGTTGCTAGAGATAACCATGAGAAATTTCATAGAGGTTAGAGTGAGCATCCACTAATTCTATAGGATGACAACGAGCTATCATCTTCATCAGAACTCTCTGCCACGTTTGAGTGGACCTTTGGAAACAAGGGGGTCAGCATTGGGCTTGCAGGCACAAGAAACTGCTGTGCCGAACCAACCATGGTTCGCTCATTGATCTTCCCAACCTCCTTGCATACCTGGTCCAGGATGGAGAGAAAATCCCTAATGATCACGAAAATTCTGAAGGGGTGGGCTGCTTCTTCAGCTGCATTGCCATGGAAATACTCTGTTGTCTCCTTGACTAACGATAGAGTGAAACGCTCCTGTGATTGTATCCTTATAATTTCTTCCTGCGCTTCCTTCAGAAACCCGTGCATAGCCTCGTGGAACCTTCGACCACTCTCGCGTGCAGTAAGTGAACCATTTAACCTGAGGGCCTCGTTCACTTTGCCAATACCTTTAGCAAGTTTGGAAACATAGCCAGCAAGTACTTCAGAATCCATGTCAGCAGCCTTCTTAACATTACTCAACTCACCTCCAAGCCCAGCAACAACCAGCAGCCCTAGTTTTTTGCACTCAAGGTCGTCACCGACAGTGCATGTGTGGTTTTTGCTGGTTGTTAGGGTTTGGTTGGCAGCAACAAGCCGGGGCCCTTCAGCCCTTACTATCTCCTGGACTACAAAGTGTAAGAGGGTGGTTTTGCCATCAGTGCCTTTGATGTCAACCAGCTTCAAGAGGGTGTCAAGCTTGAAGGCATGAGCATCTCCACGGTTTGTTCCAACATTCATCCGATTCCCGGTCTTCAGGACAGCCTCTAAAAGCTTAAAGAATATTCGACTGCTCCTCAATTCCTCACAGGCAGCCTGATAAATAAAGAAACAGGTGAGACAACACAGGCCGTTGAAATTCAAGAATCATACTGTGACATCAGCACACAGCTTGGTCGGTCATTGACCGGCATAGAAGTAGTAGAACTGCACTCAATAAACATTGAGGCAGTCCCCTCCTTAACCCCCCATGCTGCAAATGCTGATCCATGAGCTTCCTGGACAGATGTGGCTTTGATGCCATACGCCCTCGAATGAACAGATTAGAAGAGAATGAAATCGTGTTCTCATGACATGCTACATGGCAGGTCAGAGGCATTGATCTTGACCTCCATTTCGATACTCATCAAAAAAGATGGTTTAGTGCTACACAGAATGTTGGAGGAACAGGGAATCACTACATCCCCAAACAACCATGCTACTGGATGTAATATGCTTAATGAAGTTTGTTTGGCCACCAAGTACTAGTTTGTCCTTGCTTTACATCAAACCTTTGTCCCTATGCCCTTACAAAAATCTACACGTGATATCTAAGACTCAATCATACAGTGTACATACACTGTATGCTTTTCATTCATATTGTGCACAATACAACTTTATACGTTGTTGGGGCTGATTATGCACGTATCATATTTTTCAGAAACAGTGCCTACGATTATGTTGTACAATGCACATTTAGTGATGATATGGCTTGTTGCCTGGCTAATTGCAGCCTATGCTCAATTATTATGAAAACATAGCTTCGATTGTTGATGATGAACATGTGGAACTACTTTTCTCTTGATATCATTAATTGGGTAAAAAAACTTATGGGGCTTCCCAGGAGGTCACCCATCCTACTGCTACTCTAGCCCAAATGGGGCATCCAAATCATTTATTGTTTTGATTATGCAAATATACCATCAGATTTCAAATGTCCACTTGCACCATCTGTTGTCCCTATATGTGGTCGAACTGTTGAAGGCAAGCATATAGTTCTTGCCATATTTAATCTCATAGGTATTAATATGTCCCTAATTTTTCAGTTCTATGCATGAGAAAAGAGAAAAGCGAAAAGCGGTAATAATTATAATGCTAACTCAAGAACCAACATACATAAATTGAGGGAGCTTACCAGTAGAGTTTCAAATGACTTTCTAAGGTAGTTGATCTCTGATCCAAAGTTGGCAATGTACAGCATTGTGTCTACCCTTTTAAATGCAAATGGAATATCAAGCACTGCCTTCAAAAAATTTTCTGCTGGATCAAGTTTGAAGGGCGAGTCATCTCTGTACTCCTTCAGTTTAAGCTCTTCCTCCTTGCTAGGGGCCATTTTTAGAAGGGTGTGTAGGAGCTCAGTACCCAAGCTATCTGTGTTACCTGTGAGTATATATCACAAAGTGAATAAACAGAATGCACAGCACAGAAGAAAAGGGAAGATGGTGTACAGAAGCCATTGGCTATCCTTAATAGCAGAGAATATGATGTTACCAAATAACTGGAAAAGGAACTATTGGGTACAAGTTCCTCATGTTTGTATTTTTCCTCTGGCAAAAACTTGAAGACCTCTGCAGTTCTAGATGAGAATCGCTGGTGCGATTATCTGAGTGTTGGCAGAAAAGGGCCCATTTTGGAAGTGGTTCACTAAGACCACTAAAGTGCGACCTGAATAGTAATGAAATTATTGACATTTCTCTGACAAAAAAGAGCTGCCTCCCTTAAAAGAAGTAGATTGCTACCTCCTACTCTAAAAAACAAAACAAAAAAAATGCCAACCATTTTGATCCCAGCAAAGTCAATAGATGTGAGTAAATATATTCGCAGAAATGCAGAGCGGCACATAAAGAAATTGCTGTATTTCTTGTAATCCATCCAAGAGAATATCCACGACATTCCAGGGATCACTCTTTTTCAGTGTAGCAAGGTGCTATTGCCGCCTAATGTCCTAGGGAAATGAAGATGCCTCAATTTCTATTTTAGTTTCAATGGGCTATTAAGATTCTGACAACCGCTAGAGAACACAAGCAGTTAAAGGGCGCAGATAGAATCATTTGGATTTGAATAATTGAAGTGAGGTGGAGCTGAAAGCCAGAAACCTGCCAACTTTAACGTGCCCAAAGTTCAGACAGATAATTTTATCAGCAAGAAGACTGTTATGAAAGTGTAAGCGTCAAAGATTAAATTGATGAATAACATGAATGGCCTGAAACCAAAGTGCAACTTCCAAATTAAAAACAAAGAGAAGAGGAGTTCTCCTTACTATGTACACAAAAATATGCTCATCGAAGGGAGCAAACTGTGACAAACAAAGATGTTCCTCATGCTGACACACACAAGGCTTTCAAAGCTTATAAGGGAGCAGGAGGCTAAAGCAACACCAGAAGAAATCCAACCTTCCATGAGTGCTTCACAGACCTCCTCCTTGGTCAGGTTAAGTGCCCTCAACAGAATGGCAATATTCTGAGACTTCTTCGGATCAAGCACCCTGTTCTCCTGATTCAGCAGAAGCACCGCCCGCCTGGTCACCTCTTTTGGGGTTGCATTGGTGCCATTGCAAACGAACAAAGTCTCAATCATCTGTTCGTTCAACCTAGAAACCATGCATTGATCCAAGCATAAGAAAAAATGTAGATAAACACATATGACAATTCATCAGTGGAACCCGCAAGCAAAACACAGCAAATCCTACTGGAAGGAGCTCCACTTCAGCTGGTCCCACACCATTTCCCGATCAGAGTTCGCCCGGACCTTATCCCAGTGAAGTGGTTTCAGCTTGGGGCGAGGGGTGGCCTCTTCAGAATCCTTCAACCCTGCATTTGAATTCTTCATGGATTCGGCGGGATGAACCGCCGCCATCGATTCCAATCCCATGGTTCTCGGAGACACGAGCGCCGGGGGCTCGCAAGGTAGCACCTTTGAAGCTTTGGCCTCCCAGCACCCCCCAGCTGGCGGTGGTGGGGGTGGCCGGGGCGGCGGCTGTGAGGGAACAGCTGAAAAGCTAGAGTCTTTTTGCAGAGGGGAGGAGGGCGGGGATGGAGACGGGGGCTTCCTCTTCGGAGATGAAGTGGCCATTGGCGGGGCCGGCGGGGGCGGAGCGTGTGGACGGAAAGCGGAGTCTGCCATGGCGCCACCATCAGTGGATTCTCCGGGAGTTGAAGCAGAGGAATGTGACGACGGCGACGGCGTCGGAGAAGACGCAGAATCGGAAGATCGGTACGAGGGCGCGCTCAGGGTTGAGCTATCCGATCCACATTTCTCCATGACCGCAGCAGGGAAGGCCCTCCCGGAGGCCGTTCCCATGGCTCCGCCGGGGTTCTCCTTCCCGGCCGACGAGA
This sequence comes from Amorphophallus konjac, assembly GCA_022559845.1. Classification (NCBI taxonomy): domain Eukaryota; kingdom Viridiplantae; phylum Streptophyta; class Magnoliopsida; order Alismatales; family Araceae; genus Amorphophallus; species Amorphophallus konjac. Next base: position 33,833,860 of record CM040128.1, on the reverse strand, counting down.
CTCGGGGGGAGTAGAACTCCTCCTCCGACGAGCAACAAGGTTGTTCCGGGTGGACTTCACCCTGCCGAACATGCCGGGAGAGAGGGGGGAGGGGTTGGAGCTCCGGGGAGTCGAGGCGCCGGTGCGACGGGTCGCCGGCCGGGGGAGCAGCAGCGGCAGGGCCATTCCCGACGCCTCCCCTGGAGTTCACCACCGTGCCCAAGTAGAGGAACTCCGAGCTGGCGGGGGCGGAGCTGCTGGAGAGCTTCCGGCCGCCGTCAGACGCCGCCGCGTTGGCCGGGAAAAGGCAGTCGCTTTCGGCTCTGGAGGGCTTCCCTCTCCGGTGGCGGCGGCGGTAGCGAAGGAAGAAGGCCAGAGCAAGGCCGAGGAGGGCCAGGGAGAGGATGGGTAGGACGATGGCGGGGACGAGCTTCTTGGAGCGGGAGCGGGCAGGCGAAGAGCCGGAGATGGGGAAGGTGAGAGATGAGATGTTGGCAGGGAGGTTGGGGATTGACGAGGTGGTGGTGGTGGCGGGAAGGGAGGGGGGAGGGGGAGGAGAGGGGAACAAGGGGAAGAAGGGGAGTGGGGTGGTGGAAGAAGGGTACTTGGGCAAGGGAGAAGGAGAAGGGGGGTTGGCTGGGGGCTGGGAGATCAGTGGGAAGAAGGGCTGGTGGAGGGTCCTCCTGGTGTGGAGGGGAGAAACTGTGTAGCAGGAGACTGATGGAGTGTAATATGAAAACAAGAGGAGGAGGAGGAAGAAGAAGAAGAATGTGGGCATGGTGGCGAGAGAGAGGTGAAGTTGAAAGAGGACACACACACACACACGCAAAGATAGAGACAGAGAGGGAAATAAGCTTGGGTGGTGGAGCTTTGACGCAGAAAGAGGACACACACAGAAGAAGAAGCTTGGGTGATGAAGGGATGGGTGGGTGTGTGTGTGTGTGTGTAAGAGAGAGAGGGAGAGAGAGTCTCCTGCTGCTCTTCCCTGGTTACTCCATTACTTCATCCTGGTTGGAGGAGATGGCCGGATCAGGTCTGACAGGAGCAGCAGGAAGGGTGGACGGAAGCTTGGGTGGTGGAGGCGTGAAGGAGAATGAGGAGAGAGAGAGAGAGAGTAGCTTGTGTGACGGAGGTGTGAAACAGAGCGAGAGAACCCCTTGCCGCTCTTCTCTCTGTTGAAGGGTTACTGCAATACTATTCATCCTGGTCGGAGGCGATGGGGGGATGCTCTGACAGGAAAGCGGAGAGAGAGTGTGTAATGTGAGAACGCGGAGCCGTGCCCCGCTCTGTTCAAACTGTCAGCAGCTCTCGGGCTTCCAGCCCAAGGCCATCAGCAGGAAACGGATAGACAGCTACTAGGAGAGCACACTTCCGCTGCGCCATTGGCGTATTGTGTCAACCAATGGCCTCTAATCTCAAGAACCGTGGCACTTTACCATAATGGTCGGGCGCAGGCCGGATCCACAGCTTATTGGTATATTCTGGGGACTGCCGGAGAGGGCTGACGTGGCATCCATTTCCCTAGAAACGGGGGCCGGGAGCAGGAGGGTTTGCGGGATGAAGAGAAAATGGCAAATGAAAGGGCTTGCGAGATGGCCCTTTTGATATAATAACAATCGACAAAGCTGTCTCTCTCTCTTCTCTTTTTACCCACCCAGCCCCCGTTTCTTCCTCACCAAAGTTCTCGTGAGAGCCTTCTGATGTTTTTTCGAAATATGTACGTCCGTATATAGTGCACTTATTAATCTAAACGACATATTTTTGTATATCAGAAGTATGCTGACTGGTCAACGGCAGGCTGCGTTGATGTCCGAAACTCTGGAACCCTTGGGTACGTGGAACACTTCTTATTATTAACATCCACTGATGCCACCATTTAATCAGAGGAAGAGCAATGCGCGTTGCCGCACGACTAGGCTGCAATCTTTTAGAAAGAATAGTTTTAAAAGGAATTGTGTCAGATCCACTCCCATGTTTGAACAGTTAGAAGTCAAATCCATCAACGAAAAAAATGAAAAATGTATGCTCCGAATAGCTGGAAAGTGGTATTATTCGATTTTTAAGGTGTACAGTACTCAATTGATGACGTCAGAAAATGAGGTTAAAAAGACCATTATGGGATGCTTGCGTTTGCATAAATAAATCTTTTGAAAATATTTGAATATCTATAAATAAATAAATAGAAAGGCAAGACGCCGAGGAGTTCACATAGTTGATAAGTGGGAATGAGTCCTCTCTACGGTAGATTCGCATAATTTTACCTGGGATTTTAATATAACCGGTGCACCGAACTCGATATTATCTGGTCTTTATAAATTGCTCGGAACTCGTGGGAGATATCCATATCCTCGCTCGCTTCGTGAGCAGAAGGGAAGAGAAAAATATCCGGCCGGTGACTCGGTTTTAGCGCATAGGGGGTGGCCGGGGCCGCGTGTGTGTGTGTGTGTGGGATTGGGCAGCGCCCCCTCTCGACTCTCGAGAGGAGGCACCGCCGGCGGCCGGAGTCTAGTAGCTGTTTCCCTTCCTTGGGGTCGACGCACACCCCGGAGAAAGGACCGGATCAAGGTTTGCAGTGTGGTTGGACAGACGGACCGAGATCTAGGCCGAGCTGATTCGGATTGTGTTCAGCTAACCCCCTCAAAAAAATGATTCAGATGGAGTTATCTAATTATTTTAAAAAAAATAATATAGATGGACTCGTCGCATGACATTACCTACCAAAATTTTCGTGATACGACATAAATTGTTTGACTCAAATCATTGCCGTATGACTAGGTGGAGAAATGATAGGTGCACGCTATCCCCGCCTAGCGTATCATTGGCCCATATATTGACACGTAGGCCCCACTTGACATACTCCTTCAAAATTCACCTATTTTTTCATAAAATTATTTATTATCTTTAATTTTTTTATTTATCACGATTAACGTCAATGCTGATAAATAACTAATTAAGATTGAAAAATAGATTTTTAACATTAAGAACGTCAGTTTGTATAAAAAATAAAATGAGATAAATAATTATCTAAGAACGACAAATAAATATCTAACGAAGATAAATAATCGACTAAAGGAGACATAAAGTGACTCATATCTACTAAGAGTATTCAATTAAAGGTGATAAATAGTATAATAAAAGGGACAAATAACTATCTAAGGATGATAAATAGGTATTTAAGAGAGATAAATAATCAACTAAGGAGGACAATCACTCGTGTATACGAGCATTCTCTAGTTAGGTGTGATAAATAATATAATAAGAGAGATAAATAGATAAGAGTGACAAATAATATAACGAGAAATATACTTTTTTTAAAAAATCTCATTCAACGTCACCTCAAAAATGTACAAAATTTGACAGATCTATCGTTTTAGGTGAATTAACATTGTTTAATAGGTTGGTTCCAACGAAATATTACTACCTGACTGTCCGAATAATAAACATTTCTTGACTCCATAAATCATGTACCATATATTTAGAGTAGAAGAAGAGAATATTCACTAGGTCTCTAATATCTCAATTATCACTTTTAGTCTATATATCAATCCTCTGTCACTTTTTTAATTACAATATTATATTTATTTATTCATCGTAATATTTACTTGTTAAAAAATAACTACGTTGAGAGAGAAGGGGAATAGACCTCACTAAAAATATTAAAATAATCTCATATTAAAAATAGATCGAAATATAATATAATTATAATAGTGAAACTCTCGTAACCGAACGTCTTTAACGTTTTAATTTACATGATCTAATTTAATAAACTCTAATATGATATCAGAGTCCATAATTATGATCCAGATCGCGTCTCATATTTTTAATAATTCAAGTGACAAAATCTAAAATCAACTTTCACGTGAGAGAGCATGTTAAAATAATCCTATATCAAAACTAAACCAAAATATAATATGTTTATAGTGATAAAGTTTACTCCAATCAACAATTTAAGATTTTAAATTGGATGACTCGTTCTAATAAACTCTAATATAAAAAAAATAAGAGAGATTTGGCGAGGCAAATAATAAATGAGGGTTGCAAACGATTTTGAATCTCCACTCCCCAAATATAACGAGAGGATCCAGGCTCAACGGTGGTGTCTACAATTGGCGCAATAAATGTGTGCGCATACGATGTCAAACTCTCTTTTTTTGGTAAATATTTGATGTCAATTCATTCGTCAAGATTGAACTATTGAGATGTAATTTGCCTTTAGTTAATACTCTATGATTTTAAATGATAATCTGGAGAGATAGATCGTCCACGGTTTGGAATGGATTGAAGTCGTTCAATGTCAACTGAGACGTCTCCCGCTCTAACGAGTGGACGAAAGTATTATTGAAGAGTTACACTTATTGCACCGGCGGTGACAATAGTTAGTAATTATATTGTTCAAAAATTATTTTTTAATTTTTTTTAAATAAGACCCCCGTCAAGTTAACTTGGTGTGAATCTTAATCCATCGTATGACATGAATTGCAAGTTAAGAAAAAAAAAGTGAAAAAATATTTTTTTTATCGTCATAACTAAGATAGATAGATGGTTTGAGACAAAAGTCAAAGTATGTGAACCCTGCTCCAAAAAAAAAAAAACTTACCTGAATTGGTGTAGTTAACATAGGTGCAGTAGTTATAACTATTTATTAAAAGCAATAAAGCGCACATCATGCAGAAGTCTCTTTTGGAGTTGGATCATGTCTTCAATGCAAAGTTTTTTTTAAAAAAAAAATTAAGTTTCACTACTCCGTACACAGTGTCTATGCAGAATCCAACACGTTTATCATCAAATGCAGAATCCAACGACATGTCGTTTGTGACGAGCACCGAGAGATTGATTTTTGGAGCATCTAAAGTCGTAGGGGATCTATTTCTTTTGTTCCATCCACCTTAGAATTGAAGAGGGCATAGATTCATTATTCTTCGTATCTGGTTCAGCCTCACAGCCCTCGATCACATCCCTTGGAATTGCGTCCAGCATCACCGGACAGGATCTGCGCATTATGTGAATCCAGACTCTTATTAGATATTTATGTGTAGTGAACTCTGAATAAGACCTCTCCGAAACGGCATTCAATACTTATTAACATGATTACGATGTGACGTGTAGAGATAGATAATTAATTTTTAAACTTTCGTATCACACTTTTTTATTTATTTGTAGAGAAAGATAATCAGACATTCGTGAAAATTTATAAACATCATAAAGAAGAGCGTGAGAAGGAGCTTTGGGCGTTATCCTAGGGGACAACATTTTGATGTTTAAGTCAACATCGAGTTGGATAGAGAAAGAAGAAGAGTAGGCGAGAAGGAGGAGAAGGAGATCGTCGGAGTAGGCGTGAGAGAGCTGTTGGAGTTCTAGACGAGTGCTCGCCGTTGCCAGCGACCGATCAACGAGCACTCGCTGGGTGATAAAGGTGTTCGAAAGTGGTACTCTCTCCGCAGGTGGACAGTCGAGACTTCCTTAGTAGTAGCAAGACGTGTAGTTTTCTCTAACATGTTTCTCCTTGACTTCTCTGGGAGTTTCTTGGTAGAATTCACCGTGTGTGTGCTTGTTCGTCGAGGTCCCTTTTATAGGGGATTATCCTGGAGGGGGAGAGCACATCCCTTAACAGGGAAGGACGCCAACGTGGAGTAACGTTTCCCGCGATCGCGGGAGAGTTTTCCGTGGAGGGATAATTATCCTAGAGTCGGCAGATTCCCTAACGGGTCTCGCCCTTAGCGGGGTTGAGGCCGATATTGTGGAAGGTAACGTTCGGTCGCTGGTGAATCATCCGGCGACCGTTGCGTCGGGCTCGAAACCCTTTTTGCGTTGTCGAATCCGAGGATCAATCGTCGTGGGCCGTCTATAACGGGTCACGACCGTCGGGGGCCTTTGGACGCGTTGTACACCGTAGACCTGATGAGTCGGGCGAACTTGGACCTTATATAAGTCGAGCCGATTTTACTCTCCTCAAGTTGGATGGGGAATCAGTGATGTCGTAGAAAACATGATAACGAAATTCGTGTAAGCAAGAGAACCAACATTGTTAGAATCTTTCCGAGTAAAATTATTTGGAAAATGGGTTATTACTGGAACGCCGGAGGGTAGGAAGAGGCCCTACCCTACTGGGCAGCAACTCCGAGTCGGTCCTCCAAGGGATCTTTATTAGCAAACAGAAGGCGTTGTTTGTCATATGCCGCTTGCCGGCCCTGTGACCCCATCCATCATTCACGGGTTACCACCTTCTGTTGATTTGGGATCCCCCGCAGCGGACGGTACCTGACGCATTTGCCAATTTTAATAAATGGTTTAAAGAAGTTTTTTTTTATGGGGTTTTATCTGATGAACTCCTGTTATCGCCACCATCTAGACATATAAAAAATATTATCTATAGGATATCAGCTGTATCCACATATTAATTTATTGAGATTTGAAAATAAATATTTAAAAAAAATAATTAAAAATTATTGATCACTCTTCATCCTTGTAATTATTGATCACCACGGTCACATTATGTATTCGGATGTTCGCACAAGCAAACAGCGAAAGGTTGAGGAAGCTCCTGAGGTGGCACACGGTGAGTGCTGATGCTGTTTGATTAAACTCGCTTGTAAGGTTTGGCGATCTTCAGAGAGTTAAAAAGGTTATACGAAGAACAGGGAGGCACAGATAATGCGTAAGAGCTGTTTGATTAAATTCGTTTGTGACATGGAGCTGGTGTGCGTGTGGCAACTCTTGGTCTGGAACCAACACTGATGGAAAGAGAATACAAGATCAAAGGAGAGTCTGGTTTGCTATCAACTTTCTGAGAACATTCATGCTCAGCTCATTGTGGTGGTTCATTTGTTGGGCTCGTTAATGGGCTGCTTGCTGATGGGCTCCTTGATGGGCTTTCCTCTCTCCTTCAGTTTGGCCATGGCTTCTTTCATGGCTTCCTTTCTCTTCTTGCTGGCAAGGACCTTCGCCTGCACGCCACCCATATTCGGATCTTTCTTCTCTGTCGGGGGAGGCGGTGGCGGCCGCCTACCGGCGGCATTGGCCTCTCCGCCATGAATGGCATAACCAAGACCTGCTCCGATCAGGCCGAAAACGAACGTCCTGCACCATCAACATTTTGAAATGAGTCCCTTCTTCCCCCCCCCCCCCCAACTCTCTCCTTAAGAAAAAATGACCACAATTCATTTTTTTTCAAAAGAATGCATTGAGAAAGTAGCAAATATATAAATATAAAAAAGATACCAACATCTACATTGGAGGCCGACTGCCTATTTTCCATTAAATTGGCACTCATAGGCAAGGAAACAAACTACACCTGAGAGCAACATGGAAGCCACCCCAGAGAGAGGCTGCCGATGGCCTCTAAATTCTAACCATCATTGCCTCATTTGGTTATCGTAGAGCACTAGTTTTGATATGATATTATTTTTTGATACTTTTTAAGCCTTCGAGTGCCTCCGACGTCCATGGCAGCTGGGGAAGGATAAACCAGGGGTAAAGGCAGAGAGGGAGGGGGTACCGAGAGGGATCAGCAGGCGAACTCCCAACCAGAGACGGCAAGAGAGAGAGGCCGGAGAGAGAGGGGGGAAGGGGGCGCCGGTGGACTCCCACCCAGAGACGACGTCCACCCTCTGCTGTAGCCGCAACTGCAGGTGGTGGTGGTTGGCCGCTTGACGAGCCCCACGGACTGCAAGGGGCCAGCGAGGAGGAAGAGAAAGAGGGGGAACGGGGTAGGAGAACGGGCGCTGGGGTGGTGGCGAGGACGCTGAAGCAAGGGGGCCGGCGAGGAGGCACCGGTGGGGGATCCAGAGGGTCTCCTCGATCTGATGAGCTTGGGCGCCTCCTCCGAGGAGGATGCCACCGCCGTCGACGACGCCATCTCTGCGGTCCGCCTTTCGCCAAGCACGACCCCGAATTCCACCCTTCCTCGCTGACGCCGGCGCCGTCGTCCCCCTCCTCGCCCTCCACCTCCTTCTCGTCCCCACCTCCACCCACCACCACCAGGTTACCTGCCTCTGCAGTATGTACTACTTGAAGGAGCGCCCCAACAGCAAGGGGGATCTGCTGGAGGTGATGACCTACGGGCAGCGTCACATCCACCAGCTCCACGGCATCTGCATCGATGAGATCCATGGGGGAGATGGAGGCCGGGTTGCTTTGGCAGTCCACTGGCATGTCGGTGACAGTGAAGACGAGGCCCAAGCTGCTTGGTGGGGATGCGCCCACTCCGCTCCAGGTAGGTTTCCCGCCTCCCACTCTCTCTACATCCCCCTTCCCCTAACACCCCAATCCTCCCCGGCGAACCCTCTTCCGGCATCCCAACGTTTTTCGGTCGCCTTCTTCTTCTGTCAGTCTTGAGAAGTAAATGGGCTCTATTATTTTAACTAGGAGTCAAAATAAATCAAAATTAATTTTATATGATTAATGAGATATTGAGATGAAGATATTTTTATATTATTTTAACAAAAGTAAAAATATTTCTATTAATATATTTTTAGATATAATATTTTTACCATTTTAATTTTAACAATAACGATTTATTTACAAAATTAGCAGTATTCATGCAAGTACTAAATCAAAGCATAACCTAGTTATCAGACTCTCCAAAACCAATCGCAGCAGCCGATCAAATCAAAAGACATGCATGACTGGATGATGATGATGCCGACAACGACGACGGCCAGGCAAAGTCTTTTAAAAATCCGACATTACCGAGGGGAGGGTTGTCACCCTTGTTGTGATCAAATCCAGAAATCTGGGTGGCAACAGAGCCCACGTACCTTCGCTGTTGGAGAGCAGTAATGCTCGTTCCATGCCGCCTCTGCTGGGCGAGGTAAGGCCCGGGCCTCCCAAGTACGCCCACGGCGGGCGGAGAGGAGTGATGGTGCTTCTTCCTCGCTGGAGAGGGCACCGGCGCCGCGGCGACAGGGTGCGGAGGAGCCCAGGCGTGAGCCATGACTACTTACTGCTGCCTGATGTTGACGAACCCCTCACCCCTCACCCCTCCCCTCACAAGGATACGGCGTCCACCACTACTTGAGATTGATTACGTGCGATTTTCCTTTTTTTTTTTTGGGGGTCTAATGAGGAGACCGCGGTGGCCCCTTTCTCGCGCCAGCACTGGATAACGTTTCGTCTGCTGGGAGTGGCGGGAGAAGGATTCCTATTGGGCAGGCTTAAAGATAAGGCTCTCCTTCGTCACCGCGGACGGATGCTGCGCACAGCTCTTCCGTCTGTCTGTCTGTGACCCCCCGTTCCTGTTGCTGCCTCCCCCATGTGTGAGCCAATTAACACCTCCACCCTTCATGGATCCGATCCACACGTCCACAGCGGTTGTAAAGGAGACTACCATCTTACCGGCAAGAGTCGCGGCCGTATATTAACATGTGAACATCAACCTCCCTAGTGGGAAACAACCGTGGTGTCCAGAAAGTGCCAAAAACCTGAAACGCCTTCTGATGAAACCAAATTATCCAGAACGAACGAGTTTACATGACGCGCTATGGGGCCGGGAAAACACCACCCTAATACAATGAAACACGAGTTGCGGAGAAAATATGTTTAACAACAAGGGAGGAGGACTACAACTAACGAAAACAAGATGACGACTGCTCCTCGACAAATTCCAAGCTTAAAAAAAGAAAGAGAAACTTTCACTCTTCATCCGAATCATCATTATCACCGGCAGCTGCTGAGTTGAGGGCATTCAACCGTTCAATCAACCTGGCTTTCCTCTCCTCGTAAGTAAGCTTCTTCAAGTTGTACCTGACATGTGAGAGACAAAGCTTGGTAGGGGCCAAGACGAATCCAACGCAACCCTTATAATAAAAAAGATCGGTCACTGGATACGGGGGGATGGTGAGCTAACAAACACTAACCGCTTGTGCTCCTTGGGTGGCTGCTTTGTGGACTTCGACGGCGGCGAAGGATCTGCCCGGATGGCAGCGTGCACCTTCTTGTAAAGTACCTCCATCTCATCAGGCCCAATCCCCCTCTTGAGGTACTCGCTGAAATGGGTGTTGTACTTCTCCGGCTCATCCTCCATAAGGGTCTGACAATTGTTCAGTCATTCACAGGAAGTGGGGAATGTGAGGCCAATTGCAACATCGAACCACATGATTGAGAGATGATGGACAGGCAAATAGACTAACACGTATGGATGTAAAAGACTGGGGAAGAATATACAAAGCTCCGGAGTATGAAAGAAGCAAAGGATAGAGTCCGAACCCTCATGTAAGAAGCAACGTGGCCACAAAAGATGTATTTCCTGTGAACTTCAGGATCTAGCTGCTTCTCATCCTTTTTAAAGCCAGCAAACCTCTTGTCGCTGTGAGGAATATCAAGGCCGCCATCTAGAGCCCCCTAAAAAAAAAAAACAATAAACACTTTGTTTTCAGGTTCCAAAGGTTATCCACAAAGAATAAATACACATAAACCCAAGCTTCTAGACATTCTTCCTTGAAACTTTTGGCTAGATGCATAAAATTGAAACCGCAAAGTTTAACAGCATCTTAATCCAATCAAAATCAATTTTGCCACACTACAATATGCAAAAATATCCAGGACGGGACACATTTTCTAAACTCAGCTTTGTTAATAAGGGTGAAAAGCTGACAAAAAGTCCAGACTTATTCCTGTTCCATAGACACCAAGCACATAAACAAGGAAAGCAAAAATGCAGCTCAAAATAGTCAAATTGAAGTCAAAGGCATGCACATTTACTAAAGAAAGAACACTGTTGGCAAGAGACCCAATCACTAGCAAAGGTGGAGAAAGTTGAGTAACAAGTAAGCCACATTGCGACAAAAGCTGTGTGAAGTCTGAAGATTGTGTGGACCCACACAGGGAACCAGTAATATATCAAGCCAGATGCACGATCAAAACCTACAAGTGATAAATCCTCCAAATTATTTTTCATTTCTCCATGCATATTCAAATTTAAACCCTGCCCTTTCAGACCAAATTTATCAAAGATAATGTCAACAAGATTTTTTTTTTAAAAAAAGTCCTTTTCTTTCTCCCTTGTAAGAAGATACCGGGGGGATGAATTCTTGCATGAACATGATTTCAATAAAATACCAAGTCAGGAATCTGAAACAGTGAAAATATTTAGCCGAGTAAGTTATAACCACCAAGGAAGTTCAAAAGCAGAGAACCCCACACATACGTACACTTTCCATACATGGAAAGCAACCAGCTGCACGAGAAATCAAGAGAAAAGTCACCTTAAGTGCACCAAAGACCCTATTTCCTGTTGTCGTCCTAACAAGGCCAACATCAAGCAGGGCACGGAATGGCCTCCTGCTCTCTGCAGGTTCAACAGAAAAATCTTCCCCTGAAGCCTGCCAAAACATACAAGAGTTAAAATTTGTTCTATGTTAACTCATGGACACAGCGACAAATCATACCTCTACATTTCCCTCATATTCCTCATCCATTTCAAGCTTCTTCAGGACACGGCGAGCCAAGAGAAGGCCAGTACAATATGCTGATATTCAAGTTAGAACTAGTTAGAATACCACCATGAATGCATACACATAATGATGGTATTGGTAACATGAGTAATATCCAAATGGTTAAAGTCATGAGAAAAGATACCTGCAGCATAGTTAGTGAGCCCGACTTCAAGCCCATACCTCGGCAGCTCATGTGAATAAGCTGAAGCAAGCACTAAATCACCATGAATACTGGCAGAAATGATTTGCGCAACAATATTTTTGTTTGTCTAATAATATATTGTTAATTTTGAAACAACTGACACATAATTTGAAACTCACAAAAACAAATCACAGATGATCCATTAAGGATACAAATCGTACAACAAACCGATATTTAGGTGTATTGTACTTGTTCTTGTCCTGGTTAATTAACCGGATCCTGGCTCGATAGTCAGTCTTTCCCTCTGCACAGAAAGGCAGAAAGAAAGTCATGTTAAACAGTCAGAAAAACCACAAAAAAAGAACATCACTAGAAAGGGTGGAGGATTGCTACGTCTCCTTCTCTTGAACTTCACTTGGTAACGCTTGAAATACGCCTTTGTTTTCTGAGCCTTGACAAAGACCTAAAAGCACACACAAAAATCTCAATGCTTCACCAATTAGCAAAATCAGTGAAAGAAGAAAGAGATCATTTCTCATTCACCGGATATGATGTGACAAAAACAAAGAATTTAAAAACATGATAAATACAAAACAAGTTATAATCCTGATAACTATAAGTGTTGTTCTACCCGTACTGTTGAGCAAGGAAGAGACAGCAATATTGCCCTATGACAAGAAAAAGGCTGCCAGGAACAATCGTAAGTTCTTTGAGTCATGAGAGATGCTCAGAAAAGCAAGGACATAGGATATACACAACCAACTAATTTCTAATAATACATACCCGTGATCTGTGAATTACGAAGAGTCCAAAAGATCTCTCCAAATAAGTCACGTTCTAAGTTCTTAACCATCATATCAATGAATCATGCTTAACCGGTTATGCACAGGAGATAGATGACAGAGAATTAAATAATAAGAGTGAAATTTAGCGGCTGTGAACAAAGAATAATGCTTTGCCCGGTTGCAATTTCGTGGCTGATTGGTGAATTACAAAGGGTTTAGTAGTTGTGGACAGATAACTGTATGTTCCAAAAAACAACGGCAAGCCAGTAAGCTAGCCATACGGATCCCACCGTAAATGAAATGCCAGAAATTAACCCACAATCATACAAACCTCAAGAAATGTGGTGCATTTTCAAAACCTCAAGAAAATCCATTGAATATTAGTCAGAAAATAAAGTCCGCAAGTGCTGCTCATACAACTCAAATCCCCACAATCATACAAACACTCCTACTAATCTGTTCAAAAAGACAACACTGATAACCTTCCGCAACCACCTAAAAGCCAATACATATAAGTAAGCCATTGACGAAAAGATTACCCATGTGCCCAAATAGAACAAGAGAAAACAATTACCCGATTCTAAACAGCGCCAAACCTGATTTAATGCCCATTAAGCAAAATGGTTCCTTTGAAATCCACATGCTATCAAATAACGCGGGAACAAGATACACTTTAGGTGCACTACAAAGAAGAAGTGGAGGCAAGCACCCGGATGCCCAATTAGAGACCACATCACCAAGTGCCAAGAAAGCCTTAAGCAAAAGTCCGTACAAGTAGATCAGACTCAAAAGTCCTAGAAGCTCTAGAGAAGCATACGTGCACACACACACCACAGGCATCTAAACTCCTGCATTAACGAACAGAGACGCATCCACAGCCTCCGCTCAAGCAGCCCCCGAAACATAAGAATCTGACTCTTGACAGATCCACGGGAAGCCCATAAGAACGGATATAGCTCACGAGCACCGCAAAGACAGCGGTCTATCCATGCATAAACGAAGAAATGAGAGGTGCGGATAGACATCAAACCATCTCGGTCTGCTGGCGCTTCCAACCCGCAGCAGCAACGACAGAGAGATTGGCCGAAAGTCGGAGGTTTTTGAGGCAGCGGCGCCGGGTGCCCTTTTATCGCTGGAGGCAAAACTAGGGTTTTGTTTCGTTTGACCAGCGCTCCTCTTCCAGTTCGCCTGGACGTAGGGCACAACTTGTTTAACATAATTTATGAACTTATTATAGGAACATAATTATATATTGGGATTTTTTGCATATATATCCTCATAAATATCCTTATTTGCATATATACCTTTAATCTAACCATATTATCACGTATACCCTTGATGTAGAGGAAATGTTACGGTTATGTCCGTATGATTTGCTACCGTCGACGGATGACGAATATTCCGTGGGATATGCCATCATACTATGTTATTTGATTAAAATACCCTTTGATTCGAAGAGAGATATAATGAGAGCCGGCGGGGAAACCCCACTCTGGCTCCCCCTCTCCCAGACACTGTTCTCATCCCCTCCCCCCTCTCACCCAACTCTCGCAGCAAAGCCCTCACCGTCGGTATGTTACGATATTCACAATCTAGAGATATAATGAGTGACACAAGCACCGGACAATCTAGTGTGAGACGTTCACTGAATATGGTGGAGTGTTACGATATTCCATAATATTTTTGCCGAAAGAGGTGCAGGGTATACATCTCGAATCAGGAAACAAGTAGAGGGTGAAGGTTCTATCGGTGTGCGTGTTGGAAGGTATGTGGTTCACAATTTGTTTGATGAAATGTCCCTGAGAACTGCGACACCATCAATTCCAAACTAACATTAGAAGGTGTTGTGCTTGTTTGCAGGAGGACAATTACTGTGATTTTTTTATCTGGGTTGATTATGCACATCATAATACCATCGACCTGAAGCATCAGTTAAATTCCATGGAGGCATTGCTCGAGAAGAAGTTAATTTTGCTTGAGCGAAAGATTGACATTCTGCAAGCGAAGGTGGACCTGACACCGGCAAGAAATAATAGAGCCAATGAATTATGCGTGAAAGTGTCGCTGAAGAGACTGTTCTTGTGCCTAATGGGGATGTGAGTCTTGTTCTATTTCTATCACTACCTAGGGTGAAGGTTACTTTAACAATGGAATATATACACATTCCATTTTTGTACTGGGTTAGGGGATTATACCTAGAGTGTTGAAACTCTTTATGTAATGGGGAGCAAGTTTAATCATCCTTGTATCGGGGAAGAAGTTAAATATTCCTAGTAATACAATGTCTACTTTTTTTCCAATGTCCCCAACCTGCTTTTCTTCTAAAACATGACATATTTCTAACTCCATGGAAAGAAACCAAAAGGAAAACATAACAAAGGGAAAGTTTCCTTCTCTCCTTTTAATTCCTAGAGCAAAAGGTGCAAAAGCAGGTATTTAGATTATATTCCTGGATCAATGTAATCAAGGAGTGAAGATATGATTAAGTATATGAGGGCACCATATCTGGTTGACATTAAGCTTTATCATTAAGCTTCACTTCAGTCTCCCCATACTGCAGATAGAAGAACATGATCTCCTTCCTTGAATGTCACAGGGATAAGATTTCCATTTCTATCACGAGCACCAGGCCCCACAGCTACAACTTTTCCAGAGATCAACTGGTTAAAGAACACAAATGTATAAAATTCAATTACCAATTTCAAGAAAGAGACAAAATAAGAAAAAATAATTCAATTACCAGTATCAACTGTAGATGCAAAATACAAGTACTATCAACAACATGGATATGAATGGTCAAGCTCAAGAAGAACAGGTAATGTAAATGAATGGTCCTGTTTCAGGTGAACTATGTGAATCCCTACAAATCCATGTTGCATAATGGCCTTCTGCACTAGAAATTCAGTCAATCATCAGCTCAAGTCCAACCAAACCAATTGTCCAGATATTTTAGGCCATGCTATGAAATTTTCTCTTTCTCCTATCTCAGAAGGATGGGACTGTATGGATATCTAACAGTGGTGAGCTTTCATACAGGTTCACTTAACCAAATGATGTGAGCAAGTGTACTCGACCAGTCCACCTGTTGTAAGTTCACTTAACCAGGTTCACTTAACCAAGTTCACTTAACTGCTAGAATTATCTTTCATACATTGCAAGCCGACCATACATATTCTGCACATATTCTTGCATTAACTTAACAAGGTTCACATGGGACACCATGCACTAGCATTTAATACCCAGTTCACACATACCTAGCTGTCAAGCCATGGTCCAATCAAACACATACCATTCACACAAGTAGATATGGGAGTTTTCATACATAAAAGATCATCCAAACACATTAGGAATCCTTGTTAATCAAAATAGAAAGAGAGGTCAAATGAGAACATTAGACCATTCAATCAAAAAAAAAGGTCATCCAATCAAACAAAAACCATTGATTGTAAAGAAGGTGGGCTTTTAGATCCAATTCCTACAAAATAGGAATTACCATTTACAAAACATACACCAAATTTCAGTCTTCAACTCAGTAATGAAGTACTTAAACATACACCAAGTACTTAAGAAGGTGGGCTTTCAAACTCTCTAACAAATGTATCATACTTAAACATACATCAAATTTCAGTCTTCAACTCAGTAATGAGGTACTTAAACATACACCAAGTACTTAAGAATGTGGGCTTTCAAACTCTGTGACCAATGTATCATACTTAAACATACAACAAATTTCAGACTTAAACTGACAGATCCAATAAGCTAAAACTTTCTAGCTGCCACCATCCGGCCGCGACCCCTTGAAGAGGATACCTGAGACAAACTGTGTAAGTCACCAACGGTACTTTGGGAACCCATAGCTGTGCCTCCTTCTGCCTACACAACCGAAGATTATAATAACATATCATCAACATATTAAAAGTTTTCAATAATATAGAGGTATTCAGAATTGTAGTATTGCACAACCTGTGAATTAGGTGACTGAGTTGATGCTTGACCACCACCTCTGCTCTTCCTGGGCCTACCAGGAGGCCTCCTATATTATAGGAAAAATCATCAATACATGCCCAATGAATGAAATGACATAAACTGAAATAAACAGTATTACCTTATTTGTGTTGCAGAAGATTCACCCATATTTGACACTGGGTTCTTGCAAGTCTTTGTGTGGTGACCAAATCCTCCACATCTCTTACACTTATGGGCTTTTTTAATCATGTTCTCCTCATCTGGGTCTCGGATTCTTTTCTTCCTCGGCCGACCAGGTGGGCTTCTCACACTAGGGGGTAGGACTTTCACTCCAAGTTTAATCCACTGTGTTTTATCAGGCATAGGGGTGATGCCCAAAGCATATGTTTGTTTATAAGCCTCCACTGTATAAGATCTGTCAATGTACTCTTCCTATTTTGTGCCCCTTCTTGTTGCTAAAAAATCACATACATGTGAGCAGGCTAATCCTGTTATCTGCCAAGCCCTGCATGTACATGTATGTTGTGTCAAGTCCACAACTTCCCTCTCATCTGGCCTAGTGACCTGAGCAGTCTCATTGAACCCTTTCTCTACCAGATAGCTACCTAATTTTCTGGTCATGACACAAATATACTTCCTGGCCCTAGGCACCAAAGTATCTTTCCATTTCTCGGCTCTTGATCTTCTAATATGCATTGTCTTCATCATTTTTGACCGGATTAGGTCAATGCGGTCAAGAATGGGCCTCCAACGTGCATCTGAGATGTATGCATTAAAAGATTCACTCAAAATGTTTGTAATGTGATGACACTTTGTTTGAATCTGGAATTTTGCCCTACTCCACACAATACCCTCCATGGCCGGTGATGTCAAGTAAGCATGTGCCTGTGGAGAATTATCCTTAATTTGCATCATGCAATCTTGAAATTTGACCTCCGTGTAGGCCCTTGTCGCATTCCAAAGTAATCTTTTCATGAACTCACCTGAAAACTGCTTCTTATAGTTCTTGTACATATGTCTAAGACACACCATGTGCTGAACCCATGGAAAAACAAGTGGGAGACATTCTTCCAATCCCTTTTGCCTGTCTGACATGAATGACAGGCCATCCAGTACACCAATGGCCTCTTTTAGGCCATCCAAGAACCATGTCCAACTATTTGCATTCTCTCCCTCTACAACAGCAATGGCTAATGGAAAAATTTCATTGTTACCATCAAATGCAATAGCAGCTAGTAAAGCACCCCTGAAATATCTTTTTAGGTGGCACCCATCCAGCCCTATTAAGTGCCTGCATCCCAAGTTAAACCCCTCAATAGAAGCCTTTAAAGATAGAAACATCCTCATAAATCTGGACTGATCATCTGTCTGATATCTGACAACACTGTCTGGATTTTTTAACAGCAATTCATGCTGCAGATCTGGAACTCTGCCATACATAGCTTCCCATGAACAATGAATTGTCTCCAATGCTTGCATCTTTCCTCTGTAAATCCGATGATAAGGTATGTCTATATGATATTGACTATTCAATCTCATTGAAATATCCCTGATAGACACATCTCCTTCTATCCTTAGCCACCCTATGCACTTACTTGCTACCCATTTCTGGGTGGCCATATGGTTCCTAGCCTTATTTGCGTCGGTGCAAGTGTGATTAGCTTCAAGTTTCTTTACTTAGAAAGTATGGCCATCTGGTAGACGAGAAGCATGCAATCTCCATTTGCACTTCTTTTCTCGACACACTAGGGTCACACGTGTAGGTTCAGATTTCTTATACTTCACCCCAAATTCGTTTTTCACTGCATGTTGGGCTAGGGCTATTCTGAATGCCTCTACATTCTCAAACAAACTTCCTAAAGACATGTTTGGATCATGCAAATGCCTCACAATAGGAGTACCCTCATGGTCTCCTTCATCTACACAAACATCACAATCAGAGTCTGAAGAATATAAACTACCATGACTGTCATCTGTGTACACCTCATTGTCAGATGGGTCCTCCTCCCTAAAAAGTGTCTCAGCCTCATTGTTCCCTTCAGGCTCAACTTCAACAAACTCACTGTCATCAACTAGAGGATTCCAATCTGCATCATCATCGGTTAACTTTCTTGGCCCTAAACCTTCTTCTAGTGTTTGACACTACTGTGGTCATCCCAGGATGAGAAGATGCTAAGGGCACACCTATATATTGTGTGATGACATACAAGCTAATATTCAAGTCAACACTGTACTTATCAAACAAAGACATGACATCCTCATCTGAAGAAATCTTTACAAATTTTCTGAGTTTGACATTCGGTACTAGAGCATAGAAGTCAATGGTCTGGTCATGTCCCCACTTGGTGACTTGACTAGCAAGTGTTCTAAGTTCCCTCAAATTAGCGTAGTCCCTTTCAAAACCATAAGACTTCTGTCTAAATCCGATGGGACCATTCTCTCATCATCACCCTATGACTTGCAATGCCCTCCATAATGCAATTTAAGTGTATAGGAATCGGCCATATTTCTGCTACACATGTATACAGAAGAATAGTAAGAAAATAAGAATGCCTAAATCAATAGTTACCACAATCAAATAAAACTCATCAGCATGGGGGTAGTATTAACTTCCACATTACCTTCTAAAAGATGACAGTAGGGGACCACAGTGACGTTCTAACCAGGAGAATCTTATAAAAGCAGGTTTCCACCAACTGCACTTGTGTGACCCTGCACATGCATGCGACCTAGAGTCTGTAGGGGACCACAGTCACTGTCTCCTCGGCCATACAGACGAGGGACAGAAGCAGTGTTGTAAGTCATAAAAATCTGAGAGAAAGACAGAGGGAGAGTGAATGTGTGATTGTGTGCTGAAGAGAGCGTGTGAGACTCACCGAAAAGGGCGAGATTCTACCACCACGTTCCGTTGAAAGAGAGGGGAGAGCGATTAGGGCACCGTAAGGCGAGCTTCTGGGCCGTCGAGAGCGGATCACACCCGATCGATGCTGCCACGGCGAGCTTCTGCGCCGTCGAGAGCGGATCACACCCGATCGAGAGAGGATCCGGTGGGATCCCTGAGATCGGGAGGGGAGGGGATTCTGAGGGTCGCCAACCCAAGCCCTGTCGAGCGTGTGAGGTTTAAGATGAGGGTAGGTTAGTCTTTTGTGTATTTAACCAAAGCTTAACCCAAGCCCTGTCGACGGGAGTTACGGCGAGAATATATATGTTAAACTTACATCTATATCAATGGTATACATGATAATATGGTTAGATTAAGGGTATATATGTAAATATAGATATTTATGAGAGTATATATGCAAAAATCTCTTATATATTTACTCTCTCAGGAGACCTGGTTGACCGTTGACAAAGGGTTGAAAAGCCATTTCTTTTGGGGATGCAAAAGAAGATATAGTTAAAAAAAGGACTAAAAATATAATTTTTAAAATTTTCAAAGGATAAAGTTATTGCTTGCATCCTAATGTAAAAGAATAAGAGAAAGGATGCAATATTTTTTATATTATTTTATTTCTTGACCTGTTCGTTTATTTTCATTTTAATATGTGTAGAGGTAAAAAAATGGTTCATATGCCACGTACCACCTTCTCTATTTATTGAACGGGAAAGTCGTCCCGCACCCGTGGAGTCATGCAAACACTAGGAAATAAGGAGCGTCAGAAGGAGTCCTGAGTGTTATCCCAGGGGACAACCCTCCGATGCTTAAGTCAGAGACGTACTAGCGAGGAATGGAGGAAAGTAAGGGAGAGAGAGATATCATCGTAGAAGGCGGTGGAGCAGTGTAGATCCTCCAGGCGAGTGCTCGCCGCTCCCAGTGCTCACTCGGTGAGTGCTCGCTGGGCGGTAAGGTCGCCGGAGGGGACCTTCCTTCAGGGTTAGACTGACGTCCCTTCTCTCTGTGTAGTAGGACTAGCAGCTCTATTATCTTGTGTAGCGATTTGACATAATGAACCACCGTACCTCTCTTCCTCGTCGATGTCACTCTTATAGGGGTTGTCCTGGAGTGAGGATCCTTATCCCTTGACATGGAAAGACCTAGGTGGGGGAATAATGTTTCCCTGCTATAGTGGCGGGAGTTTCCCGTTGGAGGGCGATTCCTCCGGCGTCGGCTGGTCCTGGGGCGAGTCTCCCGGCACTCGTGGGGCGTGCTCGCTCGTTATGGAGTTAAGGCCGACGTCGTGGAGGGGGTAACGGTCGATCGTCGGAGGGTCTTTCGGCGATCACTGCGCTTGGGCCGTAACTTTTGCGCGCTGTCGAATCCGATGTTGAGTCGGAATGGGCCGCACCTTGATGGGCCGTGACTGCTGGGCGCCTCTTGGGCGCGCTGTAGAAGCGGGATCAATTTAGACCCATCGTTATTAGGCCGATCTTGGGTTACCCATCTCAATATGTTCTAAAGGTTACCAAATTTTTGCCACATTTTTGGGAGTTTTAAATATATACCTATATAACTTAGCATATTTGCTTTAGTACTTTGACTTTTACGAACTATCAAAGATAACCCTAGATACTTCTAAATATTCACAAAACTGTCCTCACGTTGGGTTTTACGGAGGCTTGACGAGATCACACGAGTCTTATGCATATTCGTAGACTCTTTACATAATTTTAGAATATTCCTTCAAAGTCGATAGCATAACAATGGAAAGTGTATAACAAATCCATTCGGAAGCATTCAGAAATCTTTGTGACAATTTATGAAAGTTGAAAGTGTATATAAAAACGTGCTAGATTACTGGAGTAAGTAGAGAAAAATCCTTACATTTTATGACCATTGTTTTCTCTCGTGTACAACAACTCAGTGAAGAGGAACGTGAGTCAGGAGTTTACTAATCTTGTTAGATTTTTCATTATCAAAAAAAAAAAAAACTTCGTGTCCCCATAAAAACCTGCCGATTTACGTTATCAAGTGAAGTCCAGATGCTCGCTGTCAAAAGAGATTCATCGTTGAACGCGTGCAACGGAGGATTCTCATCGTGGTGTATTTTTGTTGTTCAGTCTCGTTGCTAGCGGATCATTAGTGCTCACGTTACCAGCCGTTTCTTTATCTTCGGCACCATTGTAACTCTCCATCTTGACTACTCCCTCTCTCTGGATGCACTCTTTCTTTGACTTCAATTTTTTACTTGATCTTTTATTTTTTAGTTGAACTTCCTAATTTTTATTAAAATCATGCAAAACTTTACTTGAAGATGCATGATCTCCTATTTAAATGCGGACCATTTTTTTTTTGATAACGAGGAATCTAGCAGAGTGGTAAATACATACCGTTGGATTTAGGGTGATGAGATCCCGAGATAAATTGTCGCAGGCCACTTCAGGAGAAAGTCTGCAAGACGTAGACAAAAGATCAAGAGACTTGAAATTGAGATCTTAAGAAAAACTCTCTGATATTTAAGTCAGTGTGAACAAAAGTATAAAAAAAATTAGGAATGCGAAATCGCTCTTCACTAGTTGAGAGATTAGTATCATAACATATCTCTTCGGGGGGAGATCCCTAGGATGAAATAGGTGCAGACTTCCTCTTTGGCCTCGCGAGAATCTCGATAGACTGTTGGGCAAGGGACGTTACGTTCTCGGTATATATTCTAACAGCCGTAGGACTCTTGCTCTTCCCTTATTCTCTCCGTCTTCTCTGCTCTCAGGCGTTGGCGTAAGATTCGTCTTCAATTATTAGGGATAGGTGCTTGGCCGCAATAAATTCACTCTTGGTCAGGGGGATCTCTGTCATGGATCTATTCACCCTCGGATAAGGGATATCCTCATCCTAGAGTTTGAACTACTGCGTATCACTTGGTCCTAGGCATTCCCGAGGGAGTTGTCTTGGTAGCCCTATTAACTCGGGCCGATGGTGCGTTAGGTTTCCTCCCAAGTTTAGAGGAGTCATTCGCGCGATCGACCGAGTCGAGACTAGATGGCTCTCTTTGGGACCTTAACTCTTGGACTTCTCGCAAGTGGG
Organism: Amorphophallus konjac; assembly: GCA_022559845.1. NCBI lineage: Eukaryota > Viridiplantae > Streptophyta > Magnoliopsida > Alismatales > Araceae > Amorphophallus > Amorphophallus konjac. The sequence continues at coordinate 33,811,597 of CM040128.1, read as the reverse complement.
CCTTTAGTATAGAGCTGATCTGTCACTTACTAGGCCGAGCATGTCTTAGTGGACTTTTGGGCCATAAAAATAATCGGCCACCAATTTCCTCCTCTCCACTACTATTATACATCTTACTTGTTAGGTAATTCAGAGTTATCCCAATCAATAATTTGGTCGTTCACTACGTCTCTTTGCACAGGGGAGTTGTAAGTTCAAATCTTGAAAGCACCAGTGAAAACTCCATATTTTTTTCACTTGTGCTCTTTAACTTATCTATCAAAAAAAAAAGTAAAAAAAGTGAGAGTTGTGTGACCGGTTATTTTGAGGAAGCTTAGACAGTCTCTCTGCACGTAGCAGTGGTTAATTATAGAAGGAATTATATCCTTTTCAAAAGAATATTGCAGGGATCAGTGCAGGTAGATGCATACTGTTATTTGATAATGTATTTTTCCATTATCATTTCTATGTTTTCAAAATATAAAGACAGGGATAAATTTTAAAATATAATAAAGATAAAGTTCTGTCTAACGCCCTCATCATGTTGTCTCATTTCTCCGAAACAATGGTAAACTCCTGTCATCACATGAATGAAAACATGCGAAAAATGTTCAGATAGAATAATTTAAATACATTAAACTTTGACAGGAGACAGTATCGAAACTTTCTCGAAACTAAAAAGGGAAGACAGATTATTTCTTTTATTATATGTTTTTTTTGCATAAATACCACTATTATCGATAAAATTACAAATGTGTTATTCATGAAAAATGTATTAACACACACACACACATATATATATATCACTGTTATTTTAAAAAATTATAAATGTGTAAATTTAGTTAAACATGTACATCACTGTTATTTTTAAAATTATATGTTAATATATTTTCAAGAATGGCATATCTACAATTTCATAGGTAACAATGACATTTATGCAAACAAAACCCTTCCATGTAGTACGATACCAATTGTTTAGTTGTTTGACACGAGATTTTTCAAACTGATCTGATACGGGGTGAACCACCCGTACAGGATCGTACCAGCCATGCAATCGATATGTAATTTATTTTTTAAAATATTATATATATTATTTTATATCAAATATGATTTCATAGGTAGTTTGGTTAAGAACATTTCTTTGGAAGATCAAGACTTTGGTTCAAAATACATTAGTGATATTATTTTCTTATTTTTTTCCATTATTTTTTTAAAAAATAAGTAAAAAAATATAACACTGGTGAGATTTGAACCCTCCTTTACCTCACACACAATTAACATGTTTCCTAATCACTAAATCACATATAAGATTTTATTATATTTTACAATAACATATATTTATTAAATAATTTTTTAATCTTGACACCTTACAATACAGAGCGATACGACGTCGCATCATATCGTACATATAAAAAATCAATACGATCAATGCGACCGAGCCGACAAAGACATATCATACAAGTCACAACGAAATTGAGTCGTACCCATAACTTCTGCTCATCTTTTGTTACATATCCCGTAAAAGAAAATTCCTATTAAAATTATGTATGATTGTTGAACTATGTTGTGGAGTTCAGAAAAAGGGAAATGGATACTGTTCTCCTCCCACGCAACCTTTCCTTTCCAAAGCTCTTATAATACCTCAAAAGTTAGGTTCGGTGGTAAAATGTTGTACGGCTGACAAAAGGAACAAAAATTTTCTCTTGATGTTTATTTATGGTAAGTATGAAAGTCACAATTACAGAAGGAATATAGATTCATAAACTAGCCATTCTTGTATTCGCATAATTCAGTGAAAAGCTGTTTGGCACATACATCTATGTTTAACCTAAAATTAGACTTTCAACGTACACCACTTTTGCCTAAAAGGTCGAGAAGAAGGATGTGCTTCCACATAAAAATGCACATTCTACCTTCTGCATATCCGACCACATTTACACGTACAATCTTTTCTATGACAAAGAATACTCTTATCAATACTAGATTTTTTCAGGCATGAAATGTATTCCCACAGTTAATTTAAGGAAATTATATAGCATTTACTCTTTTTGCTGACATTTACGACTCTAAATCAGTTTTATCGCCAACTGACTGGAAAGGGGTGCCATCAATACCGTATATCATAATCTCCCACATTAATTATACAGTATATATAATCTTGCATAAACTTTCTTTCGCTATTGTTAAAATTACTCTTATTTTGTAAAAAAAATAGGTTTACTTATAGATCCTTGCCCTACGACATAGCAGGTGAGGATTTGATGGAAAAACCCATGAACTAGCGATTTCATGGGCCGAGCCAGACCACAAATCTAGGAGACCCCACTATATATATGGAGGGCTTGGGCCAGAAGGGAGTTTGCAGAACACCAGAAAACAGAAAACAAGAAGAGACACTTGCAGGCACTGATATAATCCGGACAGCTGCTCTTCGAATCATGGAAGGCTTAAAATCACTTTTACTTTTGGTACACACCATGGCATTCTATTTTCGCTTGCCTTCTGTTTCGGGAATGGATGACAGAAAATTGCACTTTACAAAATTCAGGGGTGCGGGTTTGGTGGGTTGGGGGGGGGGGGGGGGGGGGGTTACAGCAGATTACAATGGCAGTGTTCCTACTTCATGTACAACTGCCTTGATATGGCAGACTTTCGCTCATATGCCTTCTCCTGCAATACAATACCCTTTATATTCCGACCCACACCTGCTGCAATATGTGATTTTTGTAACTTCCATTCCACGACACAAGAAATGAGAAAGAAATATTTGCATATTGACAGGCGCGGTACAGGTAGTCCGAGTCCTAAACCATACCTTTACTGGAAGTCAAGAATAGCCCAAACTGGTCCCCGGTAATCGGAGAGGACGGGGCAATGTTCCAAAAACGCTCAATTATGCATCCTTCAGCCGTTCCTGCGGCAATCCTCTCTGCTGTGTAGTTTGTCACATGCTTCATGACGAAGAAGGAACTTCAAATGAATGCAGGGGGTAGAAGTCCAACTTTTCCTCTTGATTTAGATTATATTAGATGTCTATGCTAGTTTCCTCCTACTTGACTTTATTTCACCGCAAGGACATTTAGCTAACTTCATTCTTTCTCAGCAATGACAACGAAGACATCTTTAGATGACCATTTCTGCTGCACATTCTTAGAAGGTGGGTTGATGATGGCACGCTCTTCATTTGCAAGACGATACCCAATCACAATCTCTTTCTTCTGCCGTGCACGCAGGATTATTTCATAGAAAGTTAATTCTTCTTTGTCATGAAGGTAAAGATCGGCTGGCCTAATCTGCAATTCATTTCCCTGCTTACACAAATGGACGAGTCTTCGGTCAGAATTTCCAACAATATAATGATTCAAACTGCAATACAAGACATTAACCATCGTTGATAGCATATATGCATATGAACTTGGGCTACAGAAGCCCTGAGATTAAGATGCATATCCACACGGTATTATACGGTATTGTAGAATGATAATGGTGTGGATCTGGCAATGGTGATCATGTATCGATCTGAATTTGGTTTCATCCATAACATGAACCCAAGTAAATGCTAAACTACAAAATGTGTCCATAACTTCCACTTTTCTAGGAAGAAGAGTTACATTCGTAAATCTTCCAAGTGAATTAATAAACAAGAAGGCAAAGTAGTTCCTGAAAAGAAACCCTATTTTGTAAGAGCGACAGAAAATGGCAACCAGACAAAGACTCTTTGTCAGTCTCATATTAATTATAGTCAAAACAAATGCTGATCTTGGTGTCTCGGTGGTAAGAGGATGCTAGCGTTAAAGAGTGCCAAAACTTTTTATACAAGAAAATATAGTAAATTAACCAAGACTAATCAAATAGGTTGATGATATTGTATCATTCGCCATAAAAATTGTTCAGTAAATCAAAGTTGATTGCTAGCAAAACAACTTGGCATAATCATCTTGACTATTTGAGATTGTTCACGAAAGAATGAACCTTTTTACCACTCAGACTTCTTTATGATAAGAGAGGCACAATTATTTGAAAGTCCATCCTGAAGACCATTTATTTCCTAAAAGAAAGATGCCCACTTAATATACATCTCCAACTATCATATTAGCATTCTTCCTTGAAACTTAAAAAAAAACGAGATTCAAAAATGAAAAACTGGTACCTTTGGAAAATTCCTTGTGGTTATGAACTCTAAGCCAATAGATAAGTCTATTTAAAGCCACTCCAAATAAGAACTAGATGAACAAAGCCCCCTTCAGAACCTGACCAAATATAATAGAGCATATGACATAAAGAACAAGGCCATTTTTGCGTTGTGACAGCAGGGCTTATGAGATGCAGCAAGAGTTTCGGGCTTAGATAGACGAACTACCTCGTGGGGAATCAAATGCGGGAACTTCACACCACAGGAAGGATTGATAATCCAGCTGCAAGGGTTGCTGGGTAACAGGTACTTCGATTACCATCCCCAGCCAGCTGAAGGCCTATGATTTTTAGAACTTTGGGTTTAATTCCATCTTCATTAACAAAAGCCATTTGGATGTCGTAGTGTATAGAAAAATATGAAAAAAGACCTAATTTTGGATGATATGGATCTTTTTGCCATCCATACATATATGTGAAAGAAATGGAAAATTTAGCTTGGATTGTGACATATATAATTGATCAATCTGTAGACTCGGATAATATAGTTTCTTTCTTATATATGTGTTTGTAGTTTGATCTCCACGTTCAGGTGGGCAACCATTGCATCATATCTTCCACAAAGGACAGACAACGATATAAAGAACTACTGGAACTCCCACCTCAAGAAAAAGATCAAACAGCTTGCAGCACCAACCACCATCATGGGATCAGATTCAAGCATTGGTGGCCACCAGATGATGTTGATCAGTGGCCACAATGACAGGGAAATAACCAAGAACTTGGATCTCCGCTGCTCATTCCTGAAGCTGAACCACCTGCATGTGTTGAACTAAGAGGACAGTAAAACACCCAAGTCCGAAGGAACTTCCCTACCATTGAGATGCCAATGTTGCCCTACTGGGTCACTCAAAGGTGGGCCAACAGACACCGTTTAGTCCGCCAAAAAGGCCAACAGCGGCTGCCTCTAAGGCCCTTGAAAGTAGAATCAGGGCGGGTAGGCGGAAGGGGCCAAGGGAAAGGCCCACCGTGGAACATCAATAATCAACTCCTTTGTCCATGTAAATGTTGGCCATTGCCCTCTCACAGGCCTTCTGGAAGTGGCCCCAGAATGAGGGAGAATTTGTCTAGGTCTCCGGGGAAAATGCCCACTGTTGGTATGCCTACTCTGCTTTCGCTTGTCACACAAAAGATGGTCAATCCTAAAACCCGAAGGGATAATAGTCCACCAGATGGTGGCTTGTTCAGAAGCCAGAATCCTCTCAATACTGGTCCTCTACGTTTACTACACATGCCAGACCAGGTGGTCCAATCAGAAATTACTGCATCAACAGCCAATCGGCACTTTGGCATGCCAAAAGTCGCCTGCTGCCAATCAGAACGTGACATGCAGAGCATCTTCCTTCACTAAGATTTCCATTCGGGCCTGTGAACCCTGGTGGCATTCAATGAGAGATATCAATATCATGGGGACTCAGAGTGTGAAGTATTAGAGTACAGATACACTCAAAGACAACAGAGCAATGAGTGATCTACATTGAATAATTTCATCACTAATAAGCTTCCCTTCTCAATTTTTTAGCCTCCAAACATATGTGAGAGTAACCCATTGTTGATAGTGCTGATCGTTGGAGATCATAATAATGGGGAGAAGGTTCGACTTCAAGTCACATTCTCCCCAACGGTTCCTGGGTTTGTTTGTCCCGACCTGGTAACTTAGGCCGCCATTAGGGGCATTTGAGGAACCTCATTGCCAAATTTTTTTGAAGGTGGCAGAAGTCACATTTCATTGGAAGAGAATAATTTTACGACAAAATAAAAGGACAAACTCTCATCTAGATTACAGAAAGAGAAAAAAACAAAAGGCCTAGAAGAGTAGACCCCCCCTCCCCTCAAAAAAAAAAATGATTCATTGAAGTCTTCCAAATGTAATGCCACCAACCAATCTTCCAACAATTTTAAAGCCCCTATCTAGGATATCATGAATAGCATGCCAAACATCTTGAAAAATGTGACTGTTCCTTTCCCCCCAAACAGCCCACAGCACAGCAACCAAAAACATTTCCCGTATCTTCGATTCAGAGGTAACAGGATTCTTCTCTTTCCAGCCTCTCATCAGGTCTTCCATATCTAAAGGTTCCCACCACAGGCTGCACACAGCCTAAAAGACAATCTTAACATACAACTGACATGATCCCACGCTTGATGAAAAGATGTGTTGTGGATTCTGCTGAACTAGCACAGAAATTTAGTTATGGACAGGCTGAAATTTATCCACATCAACAACAGACATTGCTCTTTAAGGAGGATGCAGAAGATAGAAGAATCTTCCATATAACTGATGATCCCACCAGGCTAGTCCAGTGAGCTGCTGAATCTCAGCATCAATATATATATGGTGGTACTATCCACTTTCAAGAAAAGAATCTCAGCATCAATGAGACCTCTTCTCAGGTGTAACCGCAGCTCCCTCCACATGCCAACAAACGGAAGAAATGGTGAAACGATTGTTGCTTTACTAGGCATTCTCCTTTCCCTCACCTACCTACCTACTGTTTTCTTAATTTCTAAGAACATCGACTTTATGCTGGGTTTGTGCAGTTGTACTTTATTTAGTCTACACATGGCAACACCCAAGCTTGCGTTCGGTCCACTGATCGTCAGGAAGCACATTTGACACGCACATTTAATGATGCTAGTTATTTTGGTAACTTCCTTGCAGTTATACAAACCCCCATCTTCTGTGGGTTGTACTTGTACATAGTGGAAAGCCTTTAAATACAACCAGGGGCAGCACACACAAGAATGGCCACATTCACTAACACAACCACATTGTGACCTATGGCTGTAGGGCCAAAGTCTCTAGAGCCACCAGCTTTGGCCAAAGAAATGTAGCACCCTTAGGTGCTTCAGCTGCTTACTTTCACATTCCACTGCCTCTTTCAGCAGAGGGCAAACTTATCATTGAAAAAGAAGTGTCACTGCTTCAGCAGAGATCAAAGCTATCACTGAAAGAGAGGTGCCGCCACTGGGTCAACTTCCCCATCCAACAAGACTGTTGTAGGATGACATCCATGTCCACCTAAATGGGGGTAAACCTTTGGCCCCCATGGACCAGTTATTTTCCTCCCATCATTCTGGTCATGAACCGGTTTGAAGATTTACAAAAATCTAGCAAGATAAGGCCAAACTTAGGCCTTTTTAGATGTCAAGCCTTCTCATGGGAGAAAAAAGAAGGCGCCAGTTGGAGGAACAGAATCTCCAACTGGAGAAAGTTTTGGCCACCAAAGAGACGGCCCAAATTTGAGAAAAAGAAAGCAAAACCATATCTAGACACAGCGAAAATAAAATCATAGAAGATGACCATTTTGAGCATACTCCATGCCCACCTCAGGGTCAGAAAACAATGGTAGTCTATAGATAGAGAAGATAAACCCATAATCCAGTGATGCAAGAACCCATCTCAGTTGGTAGGCTAACTAAAACAATCGATTGGCTAGCCATTGCACCTTGCTCGCCTCACAAAAGAAGAAGAATGGTGAAGATAAAAGAAAGCGCTGTTAAAGTTTATGTCTGCTACGTGAGCTACAAGCTCAAATACTTATGCCAGCCAACCCTTGGCAGAGAATTGCAATAGCCCACGGAAAGGGACAACACCCCAGTTTGGACAGGACGCCATTAGGTCGATCCAGAGAAAGAGATAGAGATGCCCATGCACCAGCCTTTGGAAGAAAACTTGGCAGCCAAAGACGAAATAAATAGTGTCATCAAGGCACATGTTGTCCATGAACAAAACCTACACAGCAATCTACCAGTAATCGCTTTTTTCCCAGTAGCATCAAGATGTTCTCTCAGGAGACTCCCAAGCTAAAAAGAGTTGTGCAAGAAATGCCAGCAGTTGGGTAACCGAAGCACCCCAAACTGTGTCACTACAGAATTAGGGAGATGTACGGAGTCAACATGCATCTTCCACAAGACCCCAACCACATTTCTCATGTGACCAAGCAGTGTAATCAAAGCCAGTAAAACCATCAACCAACTCATTGATGTCCCAGAGGGCTGTGATAGAGCAATTGTTAGAAACAAAATTGCTAAACATATAGAGGCAGATCCCAAACACAGATCCAATGTTAACTCTGAAATGTATATTAACTATCTCTGATTAACCTTCAGACATTTGGATGCATCAGTACTTCCACTTGCACTGAGAAACAAATCAAATATCATGCCAATATAGTCCATTCACAGCCATAATTTCTATTAGGCACGAGAAAATTGAGATGCAGTGGAAAGGACTATACCTCCTCAGCAAAAAGTTCTTCCAAAACATCATTTATTTGACGATCTTCGGCAACCATAGCCAAGGCCATGCTCACAAGTTCATTTGAGAGGACATAGTCACTAATTTTTGACATGGATAATAAATTTTTTGTCCTAGGATCCAGGATTTCACTAATTATAACTGATTTGTCAGATGCCTGCTGCATCTCCCCCATCCAAGAACCCTGAGAAAAGCTTCTCTGCAAAGAAGGCATTGTCTTAAAGGGAAGGCGCTTTGCCTGCAACCAAAATGCCAACCAAAACCACATCATAACAAGCATTGAAAATTAATATGATAATGTGCAACAGATTGAACAGATTGATGAAGTCGCATCATAACTTTCAATGAATGAGCACTTTTACTTTCACGTTCTCACATAAACACCTAAGAATTACATATACAAAGACTCTAGCCATTTTATTCTACATAAAGGCCTATTAAAGTGCTGCATCTTGGGCAAAATCCCAATAGGTGCCATCAAATGAGTAGAAAGATGACCAACAATAAGCAGAAACAATGAACTTCAGTTGTTTTTTTAGAATACAAACACTACATGGTATCTCTTTCCACATAAATAAGATTTTTAGGGTCTTATGGATTGCAGTGCAGCTTCTGTTATGGAATTGAGTACTAAGTAGAAGAAAAGAAAATAGTTTCCAATATCCCATGATTCGATTCAACAAATAGAGTTGTATAGGGCTTCTTGGGTTTTTTGCTATACTTGTACATCCCCCTCTTCTATTTATACATCAGTGGTACCATCCACTTTCAAAAAAAAAGAAAAAATCAACAAACAGAGTTCAGCACTTATTTTCCTTGCATGGTGGACATTCTGGAGAGGATTGTTTCTTTTGTTTATGATAGGGTTGGGGTGGCTAATATGGTTTTGTAACTGGAGGATTCTAGCCTCCTTTCTTTGGCTTTCTGGTTTGTTAGGGGTGGCAGTGTGGAGGTCATATTAGGACACCATTTTGATATGCGTCTGTCCTTTTTGTATGGAGAGTTTTTTGTGAGCTTTCTCTTGTGTACTTGTACATTCCCTTCTTTTCTTTAATAATATTGTAGCACAATCCACCTTCAGAAGAGAATGGGAGAAAAAACTAATGAAGGCATATGGGTGACATTCTCATGAACAGAGCAGCTTCCTTTTTTTTGAAAAATGCAGGGGAAAAAAACATGCATAGTTTTTTCATTGAAGAATGATATCATGTGTAATGTATTGGAAAAGGTTCAGAAATACGACAGCAAAACGCTTCATGTTGAATAAGGCTTCAAGTTGAAAAAAAGAAAATGTGAAAAATTAGAGATACCTGTATATCTCTGATCAGAAGCAACGTTGCAAGAGACCTGGAGTCAGCTTGAATTGCAGAGTCTTCCACTGATTCATCGGCTAAAATCAATATCTGCATGTGGAAGTAACAACAGGTTTCACTTAAATTCTTTGGAATTGTCTGGTTTCCATAATCAGGAATCTCAATTATCAAACAAAAAGAGGCTCATCATATAAAGCTACTTACAGAATTAAATGTCTCCAATGGAAGACTCTCCAAATGTCGTCGAATGACAGCATTTCCTTCACGATGGACTAGCGATACGTTCTCTAAACGGGAGAAGTCACGGCCACCTTCAGTGAGCTTTCTCTCCCTGTCATTTTCAGGCACCTCATTGAACATCCACAGCTCTGAGCCAGGTGCCAGAAAGGCATCCAAGACCTGGGAGAAATATGAGAAAATAAAGAGAAAGCAAGAAAAACAAAGGAATGAAAGGGGTGAAAATTCATCATTAGCATGCAAGTAGATGGACAACTACAGAGAAGGTTAAAAAAGTTTGGGAACCAATTAACTTGTATAAAGAAAATAATAAAGCAAATACGGATTACGTTATCAACTTTTGGGCCTCCAAATGCATGACTTGTATCTAGATGTAACAACTAGAGACAATCAATAGTACAATCAGAGAAAAGGTTTAAACAAAAAGAAAGTGAAAAAAGGGATGGCCAGAGTTTTCATGAATGACACATGAGAACAGAGTAGGGAAGAGCAGGCTAAAAAACAAAGATAGAGGAGAAGAGAAAACTGGTGAAATAAATTTCCTGTGATTTTTCCTTTTCTTGGTGTCACATGAACAGGAAGAGATAACTTCTTTCATTTTGTTAGAACCTGAACAATCAACAAGTCATAAAATATAAGAGCATCACAACATGGAAGCATAGTTAATGAAAAATAACTTGGACAACATAAACGGTCATGGTGGCTCCATAAGAGATATTTCTCATTTTTAGAGATTCATATGCCTAGTGTCCAAAAGATTCACATTGAGGATATCCAATAACAGCAGAATCTCATGCCATGGTGGTGTTTGAACGAGCAAAACACATACACATACACAGATGCACACACACAAAACAGAGCCAAAACTCTGGATAGGGTTTGTCAGTCAAACAAGAAAAAGGAAAATGAAGAGAGAGGGGAAAAAATAAATACCTGTGCAGATCATAGCAATGTACTTCAATGATGTTTCAGGAAAGGAGAGAGGAAGGAGAAAAACAACAGAAGCAGGTGCACCAAAGCAGCAATAATATCAGCACACACCAGGGAAGGGCCGTGCCACAAAGAAGGAAGAGAGAGAGAGAGCAACAATATCAGCGCACACCAGGGAAGGGCCGTCCACAAAGAAGGGGGAGAGAGAGAGAGAGAGAGATCCCCACCGGCTGTCCACAGCTGGGGGGTTACGTCACCAGGACGACAGGCTGGTTTCTCCAGTGGTAGGAGAAGGGAAGGCTAAAACAGAAATGGCAGCCAGTGATGGCATAAAAGAAGAAAGAAAAGAAGCTAGCTGTGGAGGCTATTTCACAAATTTCCACCCCCTGTAGCCCCCTCTCCTCAAGCCTGTAAATACAGCATCCCCTAGGCTATTTGCATCCAAGGAACACAAGGGCAAAGGCAAAGGGGCACATAATCAGCAAGGAGCATGCACTGAAAGGAATTTTCTTCTTTTGAGGACTTCAAGCATTCTATTAGATTCTTCTTGTAAGTGAAGAAATTCGGCAAAGGATTCTTCTTATAATGATGATGCTCATATGATTTTCATCAATGTTGGCTACCCATATGATCATATGATCATGATTGACATGATGATGATGTGATGATCATATGACGATCACGATAATACTTGTCCAATGATCATGTTTATGATGACCATATGATGAGATCATCATGCTCATATGTCCATGATGATGTTGATGATGAGCATGTGATCATGATCATGCTGATCATGACTGTGATGGTCAGAATCATGATGATCATATAATTATGAGGTTGATGTTCATATGATATTGTTGATGATAATTATATGATGATCATATGATTATGATTGTAGACAGAACTAAGGGTATTTCTGTACATTTATGTTCTTTTTCAGGGTTTAGGTTTATTCTGTGACTGGAATATGTCCCAGACACAGTCGCCCCTCTCTGGAGGGTATTTTGGCATTCTTGTAACCGTGGTTGAGCTTAATGCAAGTTGAGAGGGATCAGCATGATTGATTAAACAGATCCCCTGTTTTGATCCATCCTTCCTCTCCTCCTCTTCCTCCCTTTTTCCCAAATGGCATCAGAGCAGGGCAGCAGTGGAGGATGTGGAGGCCTTCACCACTATGCTCCGTCAAGCCCTAGTCTCCCTCTACTCTTTGTTCTGTGTGGTCCCTTGTTCCAAAGTTCCATGAACGGATGCAAGTGGAGCTTGACTGCCAGGCCCTTCTGACCTGTCTCTTGGCTGTGCACCATTGAGGGGAGTTCCCTCTACCTTGTGGCTATGGTTGGGGTACTCTGGGTCTTCAGCGGCCTAGGGTTCGTGGTGGTCCACATCTTGGCTCTTGCAGCTGTGGCCTTGTTGGATTGCAGCTAGCTCATTCTCCTTACACAGCAAGTTGTTCCTACGGTGGTATTGGTACTCACCGGTACCTCTCCTCGGTGTTATCCTCCTCTGTCTTCTCTGAACCCTCTCTCCATCTTCCCTGTCAGATGGCATGTCTTCGTCTATGAGCGATGTAACCACAATACTGGTGGTGGATACGCTAGAGGCGTCCTCTCTACCTATGTGAACTCCAAGTATCACCATGACTGAAAGTGCATCTCTGCAGATGACTACGACCAGACTGACAAAGACAAACTTCCGTCTATGGTCCATCTCTGCAAGGATTTTTCTGGGTGCACAGCAAGATTGCGTACATCAGCAAAAAGGCTCCTGAACCTAACTCTGGTGATCCTTCATATGCCAAATGGGACTTGGAGAAGGTTTATGCCAAATGGGACTTGGAGAACAACCTAGTGATGGGTTGGACCCTTAATTCTGCGAGTCCGGAAATCTAGCAACTGATTATGATGAAGGTGACTGCACGGGCGATGTGAGAACTTCTTGAGCAAATGTACGAACAACATCAAGATGTTTCTCGCATCTATCAGGTGACTGCCGAAGTACAAGATCTGAAACAAGGCACTCTAGGAGTTAACACTTACTTTGGTCTTCTGAAAAGTAAGTGGGAGGAGCTCAATGACTATATTGTGTACCAATGGAGTTGCACGACTGATCAAAAACAGTATATTCAACATGTTCAACAAAGTTGCATCTTCAAGCTCCTTGCTGGTCTCAATTCTAAGTATGAGTCCTTGTGAGACAAAAACACATCGACCCTCTCCCTACCCTGGAACAAGTCTATTATAAAGTTTTGAATGAGGAGAGTCACAGGAAGGCAATGGATGGTACTTGGTAGCAGTATAACTATTGGTTCCCATGATTTAGGAGAATTTTCAGCACTGATCAGCACTAATACCAAGGCTGGAAAGGGCGGCCAACTGTCCAGAAAGGAGAAGACAGAGTCTGCAAAACACTGCACTCACTGGTAAAAACAATCATAACATGGAGACTTGTTGGGATCTTTATTCTGACAAGAAGCCATTGAAGTTTAGGCAAGGTGGGAAGTCTACAAAAGGGAATGTTTCCACGGTGTCACCTACCGAGAAGCAACAGTCTTCTTCCTCGGATGGAAATCTTACTACCTCTCACGTGTCTGCACTGTCTTCTGTAGATATTGGCCACATGCAGCAGATCTTCTCATGACTGAGGGCAACCTCGAGTGTCACCTCCAACTCTCCCGCTCCGTAAACCATTGATTCTAGGGGCACAGATCACATGACTGATATTCCTGCTTACTTTTCCTCATATTCCTTAAGTTCAGGACAGGACAGGGTTACCATTGCCGACGGTACCCAGGCCATTGTTGTTGGAAAGGGTAATGTTAAATTAAATGGTGGTTTCATCCTGACATCCGTTCTTCATGTTCCGTCACTTCCTATTAATCTTCTCTCTGTTAGTAGTGTTACTAAATTCTTATATTGTTCTGTGGCTTTCTTTCTTACCCATTGTGTATTTCAGGACGTGTGGACACGGTAGACGATTGGGACTGGCCATGAAGCGAGTGGTCTCTATCGTTTTGAGCCTGAAGGAAGTGCAATGTTTCAGTGTAGCATTGATGATGACGTTCGTTAGAAAATAAACACGGTCCAGTTGTGGCACAGCCATTTGGGCCATCTGCCGGTTAAGTCTCTTTGGATTCTTTTTCTTGATCCTTTCAGGTCCACTAGTCTTGACTCCCTACAGTGTCACATTTATCAGCTTGTTAAACACTGTAGAACCAATTTTCAGCATTCAATGAATAAAAGTTCAGCTCTATTTCAACTTGTTCACTCTGATGTTTGGAGTCCATATCCATTTCCTTCTAATATTGGCCATCGATATTTCATTAGTTTTATTGATGATTTTTCCCACCGTTGTTGGATCTATCTCATGAGGTCTCATGAGGAGGTTCCACGGATTGTCCAAGCTTCTTGCAAGATGGTTGAGACTCAATTTGAAGGACATGTCAAAATTTTCAGATCTGATAATGTAAGATAATACTTTGAGCGGTCTCTCAATATTTTTCTAGAAGATGAAAGAATTGTTCATGAATCTTCATGTCCTTACACTCAGCAAAATGGAAATGGCTGAAAGAAAAAATCGTCACATGTTTGAGAGTAGTAGCTTTCGGTACTTAGGGTCTATCCTACAAGAGAATGGGGAGATTTATGACGATGTTGCACATAGGATTAAGGCAGGCTGGTTAAAATGGAGAAGTACATCATAAGTCCTATGTGATCGTCGTATACCTGTGAAACTCAAAGGAAGATTTTATAGAATGGTTGTGAGACCTGCTTTGTTATATGGTACCGAGTGTTGGGTAGTTCGAAAGGAACACATTCACAAAATGTGTGAGCAGAGATGAGGATGTTGAGACAAGGATGACAGTATCGGTTTCGGTACCGGTTTCGGCCGGTCCCGAAACCGATACGTATCGGTTTCGGTATCGGTTTCGGTTTCGGCCGAAACCGGTTGAAACCATTCAAAAACCTCAAAAATTTAGTAAAACATGTCCGGTTTCGGCCGAAATCGTCAGGTTTCGGACCGAAACAGGTGAGTTTCGTCCGAAACCATTAAAAAAGTATTATTTAATAGGTTTCGGACATGCTACAGTGTTAAGGGCCGGTTTCGGATCGGTACCGGCCGAAACCGATACATTTCGGCCGAAACGTATCGGTTTCGGCCGATACTGCCAACAGTGTGTTGAGATGGATGTGTGGCAAGACTAAGAAAGACAAGATTAGGAATGAGCGCTTCCGTAAGGACATGGGGATAGCCCTAATTGATAGAAAAATGAAAGAAAATAGACTCAGGTGGTTTGGACATATGCTTCGTCACCCTAACTCAGCGCCGATTAAAAGATGTGACCGAATCTTAGTGGATGCTAGTAAAAGAGCTCGGGGAAGGCCTAAAATGAGATGGTGCGATGTTATCAGGAAGGACATTAGTTTCTTGGGTTTAAATATGAATATAGCACTTGATAGAAATCTTTGGCGGAACAAGATTCACGTAGCCGACCCCAAATAATTAGGATAAAGCTCTGATGATGATGATGATGATGATGATGATGTTTGAGACCACTTGAGTGCTTCTCTTCCAACAGATCAAATTCTGGGTTAAGGTTGTCTTGACTACCTCTTACATTATTGATTGAATGTCATCTTGTATTCTTGGCATTCAGTCTCCTTTATGGCTCCTCTGTCCTAATCACCCTCTCTCTTTCCTCTTGCTCTTTATGTCTTTAGGTGTATTTGTTTCATTCACTGTCTTGGTCTAGGTGCAACTAAATTAGACCCTAGAGCTATATGTGGCATCTTTTTGGAATATTCTTCAACCCAAAAAGAATATAAGTGCCTTGATCCATAGGACGACAAGCGCTATGTAATCAAAGATGTCACCTTTTCTGAAAATGAGTCTTATTTTTTCTCTCTGTCTAATGTTCAAGGGAAGGTTGTTCCTATCTCTCCTCCTCCCTCGGTGTCCATCTCCTTGCCCTTGAATGAACCAGCGGCTGGTGTTCTATCTGGGTTGGTTTGTTAGGAGTCGCATTGTGGTCCTACAATTGAGACTGCTCCTGATTTTCTTACTCACTCCGGTAACACTTGGCACAAGAAGGGACTTCCCATGGATCCGCCTCCCCAAGAGGATGCTAACGTTCCAGGCTCTCCGCCTTCTGACTTGGTTTCTTATCATGATCTAGACTTTCCTATTGTTGGTCGGAAAGAGCATGTACTCGCCATCAGATTTCTCATTTTGTTTCCTATTCCCGTCTCTCACCATCTTATTATTCTTTTTTGATCCATTATTTCTTCCTATCATGTTCCTAACTCCTTTTCTCAGGCTGTGAAAGATCTTAAGTGGGTTGCTACTATGGAAGAGGAAATGCTTGCTCTGCATAAGAATGACACTTGGGAAGAGTTTGGTTGGCTCTTGCTGCCTTGCCGGGTGTATACCATCAAGTTTAATTCCAATGTGCAGCACTACAAGGCAAGACCGGCGGTAAGGGGTTTACTCAAACCTAGGGTGTTGACTACTCTAAGACTTTTGTTTCAATGGCTAAGCTCAAGTCTATGCGGGTTATTCTTTCCGTGGCTGTCCAGTTTGACAGGGATCTTCATCAGCTCGATGTCAAAAATACCTTCCTCAATGGTAATCTGCAAGAGGAAGTTTATATGCAACCATCTCTTGGGTTTGTAGCAGGGGGAGACTGTACTGCCTAAAGAAGATGTTGTATGACCTCAAGCAATCTCATCGGGCTTGGTTTGACCGAATTCGGGCTGCCATGGTGCAGTTTGGCTATGTCTAAGGCAATTTTGATTACACTCTATTTACTAAATGGGTGGATGGGCAGGTTATTGTGCTACTTGTTCATGTTGATGACATGATCATTACTGGCGATCACAAGCTTGAAATCAACAAGCCAAAAGTTGTCCTTCCCAGAGAATTTGAGATCAAAGATCTTGATAAGTTGAAGTACTTGATATTGAGGTGGCCAACTCTCAACGAGGTCTCTGCATCTGCCAGAGGAAGTATCCAATGGATTTGCTCAAGGAAATTAGCAGATTGGGCTGCAAACCTACTCATGCTCCTATGGAAGCCAATCATGGTTTATCTGACTCAGTAGGTGGCTTCCTATCGGAAGCTAACATAGGAATGTACCAGCGCCCTATAGGGCGATTACTCTATTAATCTCTCACGCATCCTAATATTGCTTATGCGGTAAGTGTTGTGAGTCAGTTCATGCATGCTCCTCGGAAGCCTCATATGAAGGCTGTAGAGCACATTTTGCTTTATGGGAAGTCCTATCCCGAGAAAGGTTAGCTCTATACTAAGTCCTCTCATTTGAATGTTGAAACTATGATGTTGATTGGGCAAGTTCTCATGATGACTGGCAGTCAACTACTAGCTATCGTATTTTTCTTGGTGGTAATTTAGTGGCTTGGCACCCATTAAAGAATATGATCTTAATGGATCTTTATTAGATCCTTATAGGTCCACATCAACTTGTATCCTCAAACAATCACCACTAAGGTCATAGCTTTTAAAAGGTTTAAACAAATCTAGCTAAGTTTGTGAAGGAGTTAGATCCTAATGGGTTTCTTATGGATCTATGACATGTTAATCTCCTTAGCTAATATCCATTAGGATTACATCCTTTTGACCTGGACAAATTTAGGTAAGTCCATAATCTGTAATCATTGTCACATGGGTTTTTTTTTTTGAATACCAAGAGTAAGCCCACCCACCAAGGATCAAGTCAGATAGTTGCCCGAGCCATGGGCAAGCCAAATGTCTCTTGGTCACAGGCCCCCTATTGGCTCAATGAAGTTAGTGAGGTAGGAACCCACGTGAACACCCCCTCACACACACACACACACACACACACACACACACACACACACACACACACACACCAACAAAGCAAAAGTATGAGAGTTACATCTGTCAGCTTTACAAAAAGAGGAACCTAACTCCCTAACCGTATCACATATCAAATTCACTACAGCATCCCAGTCACGAGCTTCTTTTCTGAAACTTCCACAATTTCTCTCCCCCTCCCCTCCCCCCAAAGAGCCCCAAAAGTAGCATGCCAGATTAAACACCACATCTTGTGGCCTTCCTTGCACAGACAACATCTGTACCATTGAAATATCACCTTCACCACTGAACTTGACGAGACAATACTGCACTGAATTTTGCAACAAATCTGCCACCAAACTTCGAGAGAGAAAAAAACAGCCCAAGAGCACATCATCCACGGGCTCATCCTCTAATCCACACAAATACCTTTGAAGAAGTGGGTAAGCCTATCACAGGCAGGAAACCTCCCATGCAAAATTCTCCACATAAGAATTTTGATCTTCAAAGGGCAAGCTGGAGACCATACTTGTGCAGCAAGAGGGTGACAAAGTCCCCCATCAGTTATAAATTCATAAGCAGATTTAACCAGAAAGGTCCGTTTAGGTTCCCACCGCCACACCTACACATCGTTATGTGATGCATCCACCTTGTACAGAATGAGCAGCTGCAAGAAGTGTCACTCGTCTTCAATCTCCTTCTCTCTCAACTGCCTACGAAAAGTACGGCACCAACCACTCCCCATGACCCTATCATCAAAAACCCAAGCTACTGTTGCCAGAAGATCAGAAGCTTAAGAAAACAGCTTGGGGAACCTGTCCACTAGGGGCCAGACTTCACAAAATATGTCCTTCCAGATGAGACATCTCCTACCATCCATCACCTAGGCTCACATGCACACTCACCAAGAACAAGTCGACTGCCAGAGAGATGTCCTTCTGTTTAACTCACGGAAATAAATAAATAAATAAATATTAATTTATTTCTCTTACGAATGAGAAAATACGCATTAGTGGTTATTTAAGTAGCATGTGTATTATTATTTCTGCGAACTTAGGTTTATCAGACGATTTGAGTTCGAGAACGGGACATTTCCCCATAGACCGTAGTCGATGTTTATTTATATCGGCGTAAAGTCCGAATACCCTTGATTAACCATCAAAGAAACCTTTGTTTTTGACCTCTACAATATTCACTGTGATATTGGGGGGTTTCAACTAACAGATTCGATCAAAGAGATCGCCCATTAAAGATATACATTTGCAAGAGAAAACTAAACATTTCATTCTTTGAATTCGTCTTTACCAAAATAAATGGAATACCGATTACATAGTCGGGTCATTTGATTTACATTTGGCCTTAATTTCACCACCAGAACAGACAGTTAAATTTGAGTTTCATGGATATCAAACCCCCCCTTTTTGGGTACAATTGCAATTTTTGACCCATCCTGGGTATCGTTGCAATTTTGGACTCTTTTCTGGGTATTTCTATAATTTTTGACCCTTCAGGGGTATTTTTGCAATGTTTCACCCTTTCAGGATATTTTGACAGTTTTTGACCCTATCATGGTATTTTGGCAATTTTTGACCCTTCCAGGATATTTTGGCAATTTTTGACCCTTCTAGGGCATTTCCGCAATTTTTCCTCGATTGCGGGTCTATCCGTGATTTTCCCTCGATTGGGGGGTGATTTGTAATTTTCCCTCGAATGGGGATTTATCTATACTTTTTCCTTAAGTGAGGGTTTATCAACAATTTTCTCTCAATTGGGAGTTTGTCTGCAATTTTTCCTCAACTAGAAGAGTTTGTCTGCGCTTTTTGGAGAATTTTAGGAGTATTCGCATAATTTCAGACAGAGTAGGGATATTTTTGTAATATCTGAACTGAACATGGGATTTTGTGTGATCTTGGCATGAGATGCAAGTCCCTCTTTGGCGGAGGTGCGTTGGCCAAAGACTCTAGAGAAATTGTTCCTCCTCAAGTTCTCATGAGTTGGAGTTCAGCTTCATGCGTCCATCAGCGCAACGTCGAGGATCGATGCAGACCCTTTTTGTAAGAAAAATTTCTTATAATCTCTCTCCAAGGAGTCGCACAAGAGACATCACCACAATGGCATCTATGTAGACCCTTTTTGTAAAGGTTGGGGTGCTTATAGGATTCTTGATTATTTCAGGGAGTCACATTATTTTTCCCAAGATATTTACAACGAGGTTACATTAACCACACCACGAAAATGTATGCGGACCTAAGGAGGGACCCTCACTATGAGCACAAGCACAACACAAACCCTCCCGAAGGATGGGCCTTCAAAGACAAGCACAAGAGCCCTTTGTGCTCTCTCCTCTCTGCGCTCTGTCTGCATTCTATGTGTTTTCGTTTGGGTCCCACTAGGGGGGGATTTATAGAGCCCTGTGGCGGTTGAAGGTGGATCCGGTCCAAGCCCTTCACCTGGGGGGAGTAATCTGGTCCAAAACCCCATGCTGGGGGAATGACCCGGTCCAAAAACCCCATGTTGGGGAGTGACCCGGTCCAAAACCCCAAGTTGGGGTTGGAACAGGTCCAAAACCCCAACTTGGAGGTTGGAACCGGTCCAAAACCCCAAGTATCCAGGTTGGACCCGGTCCAAAATCTCAACTTGGGTTGGAACCGGTCCAAACCCCAACTTGGGGTTGGAATCGGTCCAAAACCCCAAGTTGGGGGGTGGGACCAGGTCCCAAAACCCAACTTGGGTTGGAACCGGTCCAAAACCCCAACCTGGGGTTGGAACCGGTCCAAAACCCCAACTTGGGGGTTGGACCCGGTCCCTTGGGTTCAAAACCCCAAGTTAGGGGTTGGACCCCAAGTTGGGGGGTTGGACCCAATCCCAAAACCCAACTTGGGTTGAAACCGGTCCAAAACCCTAACTTGGGTTGGAACTGGTCCAAAACCCCAACCTAGGGTTGAAACCGGTCCAAAACCCCAACTTGGGTTGGAATCGGTCCAAAACCCCAACTTGGGGGTTGAACCCGGTCCAAACCCCTATATATGGAGGGAATGGAGGGGCTATAAATATATATATATAGTTTTTTATCAACTTTTTGGCTTCAACACCTTCCAAACTTGAGAAACATTCGAGAAAGGGGCTGGTAGCAGGTTCCAAGTCCTGATTCTGTTGTAGTATTTGCTTCTGATAACATCAAGGCAAAGACTTGAGTCACTGGTATCAAGCTTCCAGAGCCATTTGGCTAGAAGGGCTAAATTAAAGTCCCTTAGATCCATGTGCTGCCAAAAAAATCTTCTTTGGAATTTGGATGCTCTGGAGTTTGCTGGTAATAAATAGGCATGCTATCGAGAACTGATTTGCACAGGACCAATCTCCCTCTATAAGGGAGTGTTGGAGGCAAAAAGAAAATGACACACAAAAAAATAAATAATAAATGAATAGGCTATTTATAGGGGCCAGCCAACCCTTTTTCTACCCTTTATAGGGGTTTAGGACCGGGTCCACCCCTTTTGGGGGGTTTAGGACCGGGTCCACCCCTTTTGGGGGGTTTGCCCCGGTTCTAACCCCCTAGGGGGGATTATTCTGGCCTGGGTTCACCTTGGGCACTGGATTGAGGGTTTTGGAGGCCTGATTAAGGGTTAAATAGGCTGATTTAAGCCCTAAATAGGTATTATACCCTAGTTAGCATGCAATGCAATAATTTCTTAATCAAGGGCCAGCAAAAAGCATGCTAACAGATGGTAGCATCAGCAACTCAATAGCAGCAGCTCAAGGGCAGCAACAGCAGCTCAGTGGCAGCAGCAGCAACTCAGTAGCAGTTGCAACAACTCAACAGCAAGTGCAGTAACATAACAGCGGCTACAACAGCTCAATGGCAGCAGCAGCTAATACAAGTGAACAGCAGTGGTAGCAACTCACAGAAGTAGCACTGGAGCAGCCCACAGAAGCAATACCAGCAGCTAACGTAAGTACAATGGCAACACAATAGTTGCAACAGAAGCAACAACAGGATTAGTAGCATCAGTGGCTAACAAAGTGGTTGCAGCAGCAGCCCAGGTAGTTAACACAGCTGTAACAGCAGTTAGCAGCATGTTAATAGGAGCAGCAGCAGCAAATGAGGTTGGCAGCAGCAAGGCTCTTCCCTAATTAATCAAAATAGTTACAATAGCATGCAATACCAACACAAAGAAATTGCAGCAACGATGAAGTTAACAGTAGTCAACAAAAACAACAACGGCAACCCTTATTTAAGGGGAAAATTAGCCAAATTTCGAGCAAAAGGGAGTTGCAGCCTGGATTTACCCCTATGTGGGGGGGTTGGACCGGGTCCACCCCCATATGGGGTTTTGCCCCGGGTCCAACCCCCATATGGGGGTTTTTGCCCCGGTTCCACCCCCATATGGGGGTTTTGGTCCGGTTCCACCCCTCCCCATGGGGTTTTGGTCCGGTTCCACCCTCCCCACATGGGGTTTGGCCCAGATCCATCATTTCTATGGGGTTTTGACTCAGGAACAACTCCTCAACCTGAGGGTTTAGTCCGGATCAAGTCCTAAATCCCCCATTTTGCCCCGGATGGAGGGTGTAACCGCCGGGATTCTCTCGGGACTCTATAAATATCCCAGTGGGGCCCTCATTTGGGAGGGGAGGAAGAACGTAGATAGAGAGACAGAGCGCACGGACAGTGTTTGGTGCTTGTGTTTTCTTTTAGAAGGCCCATCTCCCTGTGTTTTGTGCTTGTGTGGTGATTGTGTTGTACTGTGAGGGTATGCTATAAAGAGAAAATCCCTCTTAACTCATGTGCATCACCAACCACAATGTGAATTATACAATCTGTGTATCTCTTTGGGGAAATGAGAGTATGCCCCCTCGGAATTGTAACATCATAGGAAGGCCTTTTCGAGTCTTATAATTGTGTGGTCATGCCACTCCTTGGAGAAAAATTATATAAAAAAAAAATCTTCCAGGGGGCTCCGCCCCCCGGAAACCCCCGCAAGGGGCGCTTCCCCCTTGACCCCCGCGACCTGACCGGGCAGGTCGATCCCCAACGTTGCGTCGATGGATGCGCAAAGCTGGACCACAACTCATGAGAGCTCGAGAAGGGGAAGCAATCTCCCGAGAGTCTTTGGTCAACGGGTCTTCCCCAATGAGGGACTTGCGCCTATTGCCAAATTTATACAAAAACCCATGTTCAGTCCAGATGCTATCAAAATATCTTTGGTCTGGACAAATTGCATAAATACCCCCAATGACGGGACAATTACAGAAATACCCCCAAAAGGGAAAATTGCAGAAATACCACCAAAAGTGAAAAATTGCATATACCCATGATGGGTCCAAAATTGCAAATACATACCAAAAAAAAGGGTTTGATATCTATGAGACTCATTCAACGGCCTGCTTTGATGGTGAAATTTAGGCCACATGTAAATCAAATGACCCGACTATGTAATCGAGATTTCATGTATTTTGTAAGGATGAATCCAAAGAATGAAATATTTAGTTTTCTCCTGCAAATGTGTATCTCTAATGGGGGATCTATTAGATAAAACCCCAATATCACAGCTAATATTGTGGAGGTCGGAAAAAAAAATTCTTTGACAGTTAATCAAGGGTATTCGGACTTTACGCCGATGTAAATCAACATCGACTATGGTCGATGGGGAAATGTCCCGTACCCGAACCCTAATCGTCTGATAAACCTAAATTCGCGGATATAATAATACACCTGCTACCTAAATAACCACGAATGTGCATTTTCTTCTTCAAAGGAGAAGTATTTATTTATTTATTTATTTCCGTGTGTTAAACAGGGAAAAGCCATCCCTTCCATCCAGCAATTTAGTCTTAAGTCTAACTTCCATCCACAACCTATTTCAAGATGTAGAAAAAACACTAGAAGCAAAGCTAAAAAACACAGATATAAGAACATTATAGGAATATTTTCTGGTCAGTAACAAGATAGTCCTAGAAAAGAAAAATGGACCTAGCTCACAATGAACTTAATGTCACATACATTTAGAAAAAAAATCAACAAAAGGTTCGGCAATCAAAGTCTATGAAGGTAGCTAAAAACAGCCAGATTGTAATAAAGAAGGGGAAGATGCATTTAATAAACAATGAAACTCAGTCAAAGCCAATGCAAAAGTTGTTGGCAATCTAATGATTCAGGTAAGTTGATAATGGGAAACACAAGATGCACCTAATGAATGACACACTCTAAAGAGATGGGTAAAAGCCAGAAATGAATACACGAAGTTGTTTATGGAAAGACCATCATAGGTCTTCGTAGTAGTACCATAATCATATCTTCCATGTCTCGTCGCCAACCACAAAATAGAATCCTCTCTGAAGAACGTGGGACAGAAAAATCTCTGGGTAGACAACCTCCATGAAGCTGCGGAAACAAGACAAATAAGGAAATTATCATTCTGAGATAACAAAGTTACGAAGATACCACCCACAAAGAGGAATCTTCCGTGGCCCTTTTACAGGCCAGATAATATCTGCATACGCTGCTTTGCTTACCTGGATGATCAAATTGATTACATCCTGGTGAGTCGTAGTTCTGCAGCATTTGTAGCTTTAGAAGTGGATTAATTAAGAGCCAAATTGATTTTTCCCGCTTAATGAAGAATGAGAAACTAACCTATAGGGATTTCAAAGTTATTCCTGGGAAGCCTCTTTTGACTTAGCATAGGATGGCTACATTAGATGTTTATTAAGGCAAGCACAACTGTAAAGTTATTGGAAAAAGCTTGGACATGTTGATAGAAATTAAAACAAATAGTAAAAGTATTCATGAAAACATCAGTGGAGGAAGGTAACGGAAAATTCAAAGCAGAAACCATGGAGATGAGAGATTATATGGCAGATTCTATTGAATGGGTGGCGTGGAAAGGCTAAGGGCACCAGACAAAGATGGAAAGAGACATGGTAAAGTATGAAAGTGTTCAGGAAGTTGACAGAAATGGAAAAAGGATTCTCTATAAAATATGTGGAGAGTCAGAAGATTTAAGAAAATACTAAGGATAAATATACGGGTAAGAGAGCAGTCAGTAAAGCTAAATTTGAAAATTGTAAAGATTTGTATGATATGGGGAGAGGAAAAATGTAAATAGCATAAAAGATGGAGAAAGTAAGGATCTTTCATATACTCAAGCTATCAAAACTGACAATTAGAGTCTTTTGGTAACAGATGAGGAAGTCAACGGGAGATGGAATAAGTCTTTACAAAAGCTAACAAATGAGATGGATTTTTAGGTTTATAATTTGGAGTGTTCGTCATCTTGAGCATTTCTGCATGGTGCACAATCTAAGATGAGAGAAGTTCCCCCTCCCCCACAAAAAAAAGGGCCAAACTTGAAGGAAGGAAAAACAGTAGGAACAGATGTTCCTCTACTGAAGTGTGGAAAGGGAGTGTAAGTTTGTCTTAGTTGACCAGGACTTTTTATAAAATTTTAAAAGTCAATGAAAGTACCTAATGAATGAAAGAGAAGCTTTGGTAGCCACTATACATAAATAAGCAAAACATTAACATGTTCGGATTATGAGGGCATTAAGTTAAGGAGACATACTATGAAGTCATGGAGTATAGATTAATGGACAGAAGATTTGGTGAATGAGATGGGTGTCCAAGAATCAATGTAGTTTTACGTCAGGAAGATAAACTGCTGAAACAGTTTTCCTACCAAGCTAATTGAGATGGAATATTTCCAAGAAAAGAAAAGAATCTT
Source organism: Amorphophallus konjac (assembly GCA_022559845.1). Taxonomy (NCBI): domain Eukaryota; kingdom Viridiplantae; phylum Streptophyta; class Magnoliopsida; order Alismatales; family Araceae; genus Amorphophallus; species Amorphophallus konjac. The sequence goes on along the minus strand of CM040128.1, from coordinate 33,786,137 downwards.
TACATGGTTTCTATCAATTTGAAGAAAGCATATGATACATGACCAGGCATATTATTGGTGGACACTAAAAGAAAACAAGATTACACTAAGTCATATAGATGCCATTAAAAACATATATGAACGAGCCATGACTAACATGAGGACAGTTTCCATGAAAACAAATTGTTCTCATTGATTTACTGCCAGTATCCAATAAGTATCAGTATTCAGCCCATATCCTATTGTCCTTATTAGGAATGGATTGACTGTGCAGGTTCAAGAGGAAGTATCTTAGATAATGTTATCCAAAGATGACATTGTTCACTCAGACAACCTGTTCCTTCTCATATTCCAATTTGTCAAGTTCAAAATAACTAGTTCTAGCACATAGCTAAATATGAATATAAAAACACTACCACACTGCCCATGTCCATATGCCTGGTTATTCGTATTTTGCCATATCCAACATACATTACCATGCTGGTATGGCATAGTGTTGAACCCCGCAATTTTCATGATGTCTTTCTGTTCAGAAAAAAGGAATTTCCAAAATCAAATCCACTTTAAAAGGGCGTAAAACAGTATAAAACCGTGGCCATTACCTGAGGGTTAATTTTAAACGCCCTCGGAATTCCATTGGGCGACATTATTTACACAAAGATTACGTGTTTTGATACACGTTAATTCTGCCAAGCACTTGGTGGGTGACACTAAGCCATGCACCCATACAGCAAACAATCAAAAGACAGCAATCCCCGGCGTTCATGAGGTGTTCTCAATGTGCCACAGGGTTATTTATGGACCCCGGGAACCAAGGACAACAGAAGGGCGTCAAGAGGAAGTCAAGAAAACAAACAAAAGTCACCATGTGCCACCGTCTTGCAGAGAGGAGCAGGAAACCACAAAAAAAGTCCCAGAAAGGGACAGTCAAAGGGGTTTTCTAGCCTTTTGAACTTGTAAGCCAGGAAGGAGGTGCCGCCTCCCCCTTTCCTTCTCTCTCCGTGCAAAGAAGAAATCCGAAGGACCCTCCCCCAGGTGTTGCAGACACAGAGGAGCCTCCTCCGGGTGTTGCAGACCTGGAGGAGCTCCCTCCGGGTCAGACGAGCCCGGAGGAAGCCCCTCCGGACCGCACAAACCCGGAGGAGGGCTCCTCCAGCTGCGGAGGTCCGGAGGGAGCCCCTCTGAGTCCTCCCCCTCTCCTGCGCACTGTCTGACCAAAAAAAAGGGAAGAAAGCAAAAAAAAAGGAGGAAGACAAGGAGGGAGGCCCCTCTGGGTCTGCAAACCTGAAGGAGGCCTCCTCCGCCCTCTCTCTTTGCTCTCTCTCTCTCTCTCTCTCTCTCTCTCTCTAAAACAAAAAGGGAAAGGAGAAAGGGGAGGGGAATACCAGGGGGCACCGCCTTCCACCACCAAACCAGGAGGAATTTCCTCCCTGTTTTCACTCCCAAGCCCTATAAAAGGGAGGCCAAGGCAAAGAGAGGTGGGGATGACACACAAAAGACTCGGAGGAGTTCTAAGTCTTCACACACTCAAGCTTGGAGCAACCTTGAAGCAGCTGGGAGCGCAAGGAAAAGCTTGGGCAGCCTGTTCTTTGAAGTTTTTTGAAGCTTTGAAGCCCTTCAATTGTGTAAAAACCCTCAATTAAAAGGGTATATTACATAAATACCCTCTTGTGAGGAAATTATGTTGTATTTTAATATCAAATTCATGAAGATCATGGAAAAACCATGTTGATCCCAAAATGTCCTAAGTTCTGAGAATTTGTTATCAAATCATGGGAAAACCCTAGTGTTTGCAAAAATTACAATTTGGCCCTTGTACTTTGTGAAATTGTAAAAGTATCCCCGCAGATTATGCAAAAATTTTGGAAATGAGGGCATTATTCAAGAAATGTTCAAGTTCATCCAAATATTCTCAAAGTTGATGGAGAAACCATGTTTGTTTTCATAAAATTCAGAAATTACAATTTACCCTAGAAGTTTATGAAATGACATAAATGTCCTATGGAGTTATGCAAAAAATGTGGGAATTGCATGGATGGCTTATTTCCTCCAGCATAAACCCCCGGTTCATGAGAAACCACAAACAAATCCTAGTTTAAGGAAAAATTGTAAATAAATCCTCGCCTAAGGGAAAATTGCAAATATAGCCCCGTCTTAAGGCGTGGAGGTCCCTTTTGGATTGAGCTCCCAATATCACAACAGATATTGTAGAGGTTAAGGGGATCTTTGACAGTTAATCAAAGGTGTTTGGACTTTTACAGATATAAATTAACACCGATCACAGTCGGTGAGAAAAAGTCCAGTACACCAACCCTAAATCATATGTTAAACATAAAACACGGAAATAATCATGCACATGCTAATCAAATAGCTAACAAATATGCATCTTTGTTCAATAAATGAACGCATAAATTTTCCAATAATTTTTCCTCATGCAAACACATAGTTTATCATGCCTATTGATGCAGAACAGGGAGAAAGCCCGACTTTGTATCTGGCTTTGGACTTTATGGCAAAGTTTATTAGGGTAAAACTCAAGTTTCAGTTTCTGGTCCAATAAAAGCAGGTATGCAAAAAATAGTACAGGGGAGAAAATTAGGTAGAACTTATTCTGAGATGCTTTACCATAAATGATCCCGAAGTTAACATATATGTACATGGAGTGAAGTGACTCAGAAACCAGTACTAAGATTTTTGAAAGAAACGCAGATTGTACAATAAAGTTTATTCAAGAATAAAGGTAGCACAATCAGGAAGGAGGAGACGTTCCTCCCCAACAGCCCCAAAACAAACAGAAGAGCATCCCACCCAACACACCAAACCAGAAAAACTACAGAAAAAAAAAGAATAAGTTCTACCCACTGTTGTTTGGTGACTTTCGGATTCTGAGTCCACAAAGCTATGCCCACTGTTGCTTGGTGACTACACCTGCACTCCGGGAAACCTTCATCAAAGACGCTAGTTCCCTTCTGCCATGGGGCGGCTTCTGCAGTAGAGGTTCCTCGCTCGATATATCCTTCAGAAGCTTCTTAAACTGAACTGGATTAGAGCGAATCTGTAAACCAAGTAGACTCACCTTCTGAATCAGTTCGGCATCACTCCATAATGAAAAAATGTCTACATGTGTTAGCTTGCCTTTGTGTGGGTGCATTCCCGTCTGATGCTTGCTTGTTGTCTTCCACAGCAGTCTCTGCTCCACCTTGATGCATGGCCCCCCCATCACCTTGCAGTAGTGTAGCTCTGTCATGTGAGATCCCACCTACGATAGATGGCACTTGAGACACCTCCTCCATCTGGTGAAGCAAAGGTGGGCCCATCACCGACACGGGGGCAATCACTTCTTCCCCCACATGCGAAGGGACTAAATCTCCATCCACAACTATCGGATAGATACTGGGAACACCCCCCCCCCAATTGGAACCCATCTGTGGCAGCACCATCACACACCGGAGAGATGCTCCTCATAGTGGCCTCCTCTGCTCACGAACGAGTGACCGACACTTCCCCCTCCTGGATTGGAGGATGAAAAGCATCAACAGCAGCCTCGTCACAATCCTCTAGCACTGGCTCTGCCTTAGGATCGAAGCACGATTTCATCGCCTATACTCTTGGGAAAACACCCGCGATTTGCGTCGTCCCCTTTCTTTTCGAAGATCAGCAAGGATCACGGGCATTACATGAGAAAGAGCCTACTGCCAGACCAATTCCTTCACAAAGAGGGACTCTCCACCTCCTTCCACAGCATGATTATCAGCATGCTTCTCTCCTTTTTCTATTTGAATTTTAGATTTTGTAAGAAGGTAATTCATTGCTAAAGTATCTCCTGCATCTAGGGAAATATTTTGTGCAGCCGATTCATTTCCATTTGTGCATTGAATAGGGGAAAAGAAAGAATACGATTTGCTAGGGTTGCTTCCACTTGTAGAAGGGAAGTGCTGGGTCGACTCACCATTGGCTGAGTGACACTGAGGCAACTTGACCAACTCGTTCTTCCTCAACCTTCGGACAGCAACAGAGTGGACGACTGAAACACCAAAATCCCCTTGGAACCCCACATGCCCGAAATTCTCCAAAAACAAACCTCATGGTTCTAAAGCCTACCAAAGTCATTAAAACACACTTCAAACGCTAAAATGGTCCTTTAACCCCCCCCCCAACATGTAAAATGACCAAAATACCCCTAAGACCCAAATTACTTAAAATCAACCCAAAACCACCTAAAATGCCTTAAAACCCATTACGGACTAACGAATGTGTTTGCGGATGCTGTGCAAGTGGTGCATTTACATATGGTTTTATTGGCATCCTATGAGCAGTTAATCAAGGGTTTTCGGTCATCCAACTGATGTAATTAACGCCGATCGAGACCGGTGGAGAAAGGTCCAACACATAAACCCATAATACCTGATAAACATACTCCATATTATTCCAGGATTTATTCCATAGTCCGGAATATATATATGTCATATCTTATAATATAATTTTCATGTTCCCAGAGTAGTACTGGGTCCCGTAGACCCGGTACAACCGACCTTACCGGATATGGGAAAGTCATCGGGTACTCGCAGGTAACCGAGCATGTTAATTCCAACGCCAGTGGGTCAGGGTCCAATTTGAACAGCATGTTGCCCTATCGAAACTGACCGCTTACCCATGGCCCCACCCGATTCATTTGAATTCGAATGCAAATTGGGTGTCAGGTACTGTTCTTCTTCCTCGTCTCTGGTGTTACTCCGGCTTCGCCGCTCCAACCAATGAATAACCCTCACTGGGAAAAGATGGCAACCTAGCTTGACAAACAGGACCGCCGGTATCGCGTCAGGGCAGGTGACCCAGACAACTAGGTCCATCGCCGTCCTCTCCCCTTCCGTCGCCAAGGTCACTATTCTGAGTTCCGACTTCTACTGTCGTGAACCGACTCACCAAGTAGGCAACACCAAGTTCATCACAGAAAGGGAGGGGAACCCCGACAAGCCAGATGGGGATCCTACACAGCCTGGGGTCTGAGAACGTTCCTCGTGTCACATCCTATTTGGCCAGTCGGAGAACAACACCCTCCTCCAGGGCGAATCCCGCCTACGTCGCTACCTCCACATCCTCTAAGAAGCCATCCCTACAAACCTTGGTGACTTCCCAACCGACCTTGCCACAGCCACTGTCCAGAATCGCCTTAACCCTCGTCACGTCCACTCTCCCCTCCACCTGTTTAACCCATAAACAGTGGCTAAGCCAGTGCAACCGACAATTGAGCAGGTCGGCCATCAAGGACCCCCCTTCTACGAGACCTCCCATACTCCTCTCACCACAACTGGTGGTTTTGTTTGTCCAAGAGACCTCGGCGTAGGATCAACGACCGGCAGTAGTAGCATCTCTCAAACCTTGGCCCACCGCATGTGGTCCCTCCCTTCAACCTTGTGTCGTCGAAGAAATGCAGCTTCGCTAGAGGTGGCCCACCCTACCACATAGGTAGTAGGTCGGATCCTTAGAGCAGAAGTCCAGAAGTTGCCTAGAGACTGGAAAACTCTTAGAGGGGACCGTCGTCAGCCTAGGTCTACCCCCTCGAGGGGCACCCTATCCATCCCAGATGCCACCTCCAGAGCACTCCCTCCCTGCTTGGTCCCCTACGACCACCCTCCACCTCCACCTCCACCTCCACCTCTCGAGCCACTGACAACCGGTCGCGTATGATCAGGACCAAAGGGGACACAATTCACCCTGGATGCCACCTCCAACGGTCGCGACATCATCCTTCCCCCAAAGCTTCTCTCTCTAGAATCGACTAGAGAGAGAGAGAGGTTTCACCCCCTATGAGTCTATTTGATTTTGGAGCAATAAAAAGTAATATTGTATATATGTACATTTTATGGGTAAAATAATAATATATTATTAAATTTTATGTACAAAAATAATTTATTTATGTTTATCTTATGTTTAAGATGTTAGAAACACAAATTTTGAGCAACTAAGAAGAGGGCATTATAGTCAATGCTCATAAAGAAGTGTTTACAAACAGTCTACCTATTTTATTCTCAACTTCCTTTCACTTCTAAAGATTAGAAGTAATTCTATTTGAAGTCACTTCGATTGGAAGGAACTTCTGTGTTAAGTACACAAAGTTCCCAAGTGCAGCCTCCAAGACCATGCCAAAAACAGCCTCACCACATTGTGCTGGGGTTGGTAATCACAGTGATTTGTTAAAAACTGAAACATAATGTGTGGAAAAACCTAGAACTAGTATCTATTTCTTCCATGTGTATCGATGTTTCATTTGTAACTATTCTAAACAGCTGTGGGTCAAGCAAGAAACTTCCCCCCAACCTGTTAGAACAAAAAATGGCCAGTTTTTAAGAGGAATCAGGAGTTCTGTGCATCATTAAACCAAGCCAAAGAAATCAACATGGGATTTCGGGTAAACAACTAACATGCAAGCATATTTCGCATGTACAAGATGAAATACTACAGTCAATACACAAGCACACAATATCAGATGTAAACATATGCATGCACTTGAACACTCGTCTTTGTCAATTAATTGTTCACAAAATGTACTTTGTGAGTACATTTATCAGGTCAAACAATAAAAAATGTTAGCATTTTATATAAATCATAAGCCGTTGAGTGACATTCAGGATTATTATAAAACAAGAAATTGACCAAAATAATTTGAGAAAAAGTAAAGTTAAGTTTCATGATATCACTAGGTATATTCACAGAAATAGAGCAACTAAGATAAAAAGGAAGAAACTAAGAATTGGTTATATGCTCAGAACTGTATGGAGATTTGATCAAGGGAACAGGGACCAAAAATTGATTTGCAATCTCAAACATAGTTCCGATAAACATAAAAGTCAAGTTAAAATTCATCAAAAGAATGAGAAATTCATTAGCTCACACAAAGAATTACTTAGATTTCAAATGACTAAGAAATAAGAAAGCACCATAGGCAGTGTTGATGGAGCATATGTATCATCATCCTCCGCTATTACTAGAACTTCATCACCCTCTTGAAGAACATAAAAATCATCAGGATTCAGAATAATTTTCCCTCCACGTGATGCCACCTTGATTCCACAAGGAATGGCATCAGGAAAGCTGATCAATACATCTTCAAATTTCATGCCATCTAACTGCGGCCATCTTTTGATGTAGAACTCACAATTTTCAAACCCAAGGATATCCTCCCAAATCTGTCAAAACCCATTCATTCAAGATGAAGTAAATCAGCTTTGCAAGAGTAAAGAGTGATCATCAGAAGATTCAGAACCTTCCATCAACTCAAAAATCATAACCACTAAAGATCTGATCCTTATAAATGTGCGTTATTTGCACCCATGATCACCTGATAATGTAAATAATGTCATATAAATTAATTTATGCTACATCAAACATGAAACAACGAAAATTTTTGACGTTCCTGGCAATGGAGGAAAAAGGTAAGGATGATGATTCTGATAATTATCATCCACAAATGGATTCTAACATGGCTTCTAGTTTTGATTATGATAGCCTTTTTTTCTTAATAAACTTGAATATTGAATGGCTTCATATTCTAGTAAGTTGTTGTCTTAGACAAGCACATCCAGTGAAGGGAGCAGCCACATTTTTAATCAGTTTTATATAGAGATGCAGGCATGATCTGATTAATATTTGCATTTTGATTGACCTTTCATGTATGACTTCCAAGTACAAATACAAATATATTTTTCAACACTGTCTGGGTAATAACCATAGTCCATACATAAGAATTTCAAAAATCTATATTCAAGTACAAATTATCGTTATACATATGGCCTTCATTGAAAGGGCAGTTTTTCATTGAAAGGGCAGTATTTTTAAAGAAGATGGAATAGACCACCAGTTTTATTCAAAATAAGTAGAAGTAGTATACTCAAGGTTGGAGGCAAGATTCCTCCCCAGTCAGAAATGACAAACCACTAGACTCCCTTGACACAACATCAATATAAACACAAAAATTACACCACCAAAAAATTACAAAAAGGCAGATCTGAGACTTCGTGAAGACACGCATCCTCTGTCTAATAATCACACCTTCGCTCTGAGCATCATTCATCAAAGAAGAAAGCTCACTTCAGCCTTGAGGTGGTTTTTGCTGAGGGACATCACCAAGCATGATTGTCTTTAAAAGTTTTTGAAACAGCCTTGGTTGTGAATGTAAGGGCAGTTATCATATTTTTAACATGAATTTTTCCAATAATCACTCTCAGTTTAATGAAACCGACATATATCCATTTATTATGATATCAGCTTTATCTTTTGCTTGGAAGGTAAAAAAGAGGTGAGGTGCCAACGGAGCTAAGGCTCATTGGTTGGATATCAGCTTTTTCTCTCAATCAACATCCATATTTGTGATATGCAACAAGTAAATACATTGTAATATCCAGCATATCTGCAACCATAATTGCAATATGCAACAAGTAAATATATTGTGACATGATATCCAGGATATCCTCCAAGTACATTCACTATTCTTTGAGAATTAAAGTCATTGTTATGACTGTTGGAAGAAACCAATCAAATCTGGAATAAAAAAACAACCTGTACTGACGACTTTTCTGAATAACAAGAAATATAGCAAATTAACTGTTGAAACCCAAAAATATTATTTAAGTTCTTTTGAAAAGAGTTCTTGAAATAAGGAAAATACAGCGGGTTGTCGTTAAACGGCCTTAAAATGACAAGAGTCCCCTTCGCCGTAAATCCCTCCGACAACCCGGCAAGATATATATATTGGGGATTTCTATTGTTTACGCGCATATACGTGCGTTGAAAGGTCTTGATAAAAATATTTTCCGGCCTATAAATTTGTGTGGGAATCATTCCGCAAAAAGACAATTATTTTTCCGGATGTCCGGATGGTCAACCTGGATGCACCGGGACCAAGAAGAAAGTACAGTCCACCACTCGGCCGTACTGAGGTGAAAAGTAAATTTTTTTTAAATCCCCGGGGATCCTTTTATAGCCATGGTGGGGACCAAACCCCCTCCACCCCTTTCTCTCTTTTGACCGCACGCGGAAGAAGGCTGGAAAGAGAGGGGGCCGCGGCTGCCGGAACCGGAGGAAGACCCCCTCCGGTCTTGTACCGGAGGGGGGGGTGTTCCCGCGCCTGCCAGCCCCGGAGGGGGGCTCCGCTGCGGCCGGCCCCGGAGGGAACCCCCTCCGGTCTTGTACCGGAGGGGGGGGTGTTCCCGCGCCTGCCAGCCCCGGAGGGGGGGCCCCGCTGCGGCCGGACCCGGAGGGAACCCCCTCCGGTCTTGTACCGGAGGGGGGGGTGTGTTCCCGCGCCGGGAACACACCCCCCCCTCCGGTACAAGACCGGAGGGGGTTCCCTCCGGGTCCGGCCGCAGCGGGGCCCCCCCTCCGGGGCTGGCAGGCGCGGGAACACCAGCCCCGGAGGGGGGCTCCGCTGCGGCCGGACCCGGAGGGAACCCCCTCCGGTCTTGTACCGGAGGGAACCCCCTCCGGTCTTGTACCGGAGGGGGGGTTGTTTTCCCGCGGCTGCGGACCCGGAGGGAACCCCCTCCGGTCTTGTACCGGAGGGGGGGGGGGGTTTTCCCTGTTGCTACCCACCGGAGGGGGGGTTCCCGCGGCTGCAACCCACCGGAGGGGGTTCTCCCCTCTCCGTCCAATCAAAAGAAAAGGGGGAGAAGAAGAGTGTAAAAAAAAAAAACTGAAGCAAGGGAAGAGGAGAAGTTACCTTGGCCTTTGGTATTCCACCGGAGGAACTCCAAGAGATTTTTTACCACCCCCTCCGCCACTTGTGGAATCTACTATAAAAAGGAGGCTACTCCAAGGAGCAAAGGAGGAGAAGAAGAGAAGAAGACCAGGAGAGAAAAAGAGAGAAGAGAGGAAGACAAAGACTTGGAGAGCTTTTCTAAGGCCCAAGTCAAAAGAGAAAAGCAAGAGGAAGGGTGCGCCCCTTTCCTTCTTACTATGATACCATGGATTTTGTGTATTTGACATAAATACCCCTTCATATATAAATCATGTACATTTGGCATAAATACCCCTTCATATATAAAGGGGGCTTCATGATGTTATACTATGACAATAAAATAATTAAGTGAGCATGAAAACTATGGTTGTCATGGCCCTTGTCAAAATTATACAAAGGTCCCTCTTGGCGTAAAATTACACCATTGACCCGAAAGTTCTTAAAATTGTGCATGTATATACGGAATCAAATGGGAAAAGGATCTCCAACAATTATTCTTGTCATGGAGAAATCTCTTTCGGGCTGTAATAATAATAAAAAATAAACATACAAAGCCTTGCAAATGGTATCCTCCAAAGTTCTTTAAATATAATCACGCTTATGTTCGTAAAAACAAATTGAAAGTCGCGGAATATAATTCATCGGGATCATAAAAAGTTACATGAAATTCGAAGCGACATATTCCCTTTCGAACATGAAAAGGCGAGGCCACATGAGAGAATAACAAAAAGGTCATAATCAAAAAATCCCGCTCCGAAGGAAACTAAAAGGGCCTTTCTTTTCGTCAAGGGTAGCAAAAGATCTTTAGCAGTTTAATCAAGGGTATTCGGACTCGTCCGATGTAAATTAACACCGACTTCGGTCGGTGGGGATAAGTCTTGTACCCGAATCCTAAATCGTCTGATAAATTTAAAAAAGGCGCGGAATTAATATATATATGCCAAATATACGCATATCCATCCAGCGAAATCGGATGTTTCAAAAATATATAATTCCGCGTGTAAACAGACTGGCACGCCCGGTGGGACTTTTTCCCGCCTTTCATCTTTACTGCTAAAGCTTCTTATGCCCTTACAAAAAGACCTAATGCCACTATTTCTTCCATACAGGAGCGCGAGGAGCAAAGGGAGGATACGCCGCCGAGACGTAAAGGCGGATCTTCGACCTTCTGAAGCTCAATGGCCGCTGTCACTTATGGTCCCTTGGTCGTCGCCACCCATGCCAAGTATGGGTACCTCGCCACCCCAATTGTGTTTGGGGATTTTCCTGCTGTGGTTGGGTCCCCCTTCTTTTTGGGAGTGGTCCCGGCCGCTCAGGCTTGTCCGGTCATTTGCACCGCAACAGCCCCTATTGCCACTGGGGCCAGCAGCCCCCGACCAACTCAGGGCCGGGTCTTCTCGGTCCATGTCATTTCGGCCGACACTGTTCCCACCAAATGGGGGCAACGTCGTCGCCGCCTAAACAGGAAGCCGACTGCAGCTACTTCAAGGTCTGGTAAAACCATACTGATCGGCAACCTCCGTGTTCGTCTGGATGGCGGAGGGCCAATCACACCACGGGTCGATCACGTCCCAACCGTATCAACTTCCAACCGCTTCTCGCTTCTTCACAAGGTACGCGAGGATACCACAGACTTCAAAAAGAAGCCTTCAAGTGGGGGTAAAGCAATTGAGCGACACCTCCAGAAAATGAAGCAAGTTTGGGTCACCAAGCAGGAGGCCCGTGCAATTAAACAAGCTAGGGCCGCCAGGCCTGGGCGAATGCAAGCTCAACCAACAACAACATCGTTAGATGTCAAAACCTCGCGTTCGCGGGGCCAAAAAAGGAAAGGGGGTTATCGCAAACCCAATGTTGCTCCCCAAGGCTCGGATTACATCCGAGTTCAGAAGACCTCCCGCGCTCAGGCAGAGCCGACACGAGTCTCAGTCTTTGATAGACTGGCGGGAGATGCGCCACCACGACCTTCTGTCTTCGACAGGTTGGGGGCACCACCCCGCCCTACAGTTCAACCACCTAAAAAGCGTAGGGTGGTACAAATGTCAGAAGCAGGTGCCAACATGAAGATTTACACTTGCTATGCCTCAGGCAGAGAACCTGTGGAATCAACTGGCATCCCTGCCAACGTAAACGAACATGGTGGCCCAAATGATCCCAATTTGGCCCTGGACGCGGTCTACCTTAACACTAGGAATGCCGCTAGAAGAAACTTCCAAGGCCAGTCTAGCGGTCAAGGGGGAACTTCTCCCCAAGGCCAACACCAGGTGCCCATTCAAAACCAATGGCAAAATCAAGGAGAGAATGTACCCCTAGAGGGAGCAGACCATGATGAGGTAGTGAGCATCCATGAAGGGGCGGTCCTCCCCGACAGTGGTATGAACTTCAACCCAGCATTTGAGCCACCAACAAGGGCCGCTTTCCAAGCAATGCCCGACGATGTCAAGTTTGAAACAATGCAACGTTGGCACATAGAGATGACCAATCTTATGCTGGAAATGAAAAGGCAGATGAATATAAATGCTCAAAGGCCTCAAACACCGATGCCGAATCAAGAGCCTCGACGGGAACAACAGGCATACAATCCCGCTATTGCCAATCGACAGGGTGCTCACCCCCCCGACGTGCGCGGTGACACAGGGGATGAGCCACTCAGAGGGATCCCCCATGCTCAATCTTCTCAGGTCATGGGGGTAGAGGAGACCATCGCCCAGCGTCGGATGATAGAAAAGATGATCGAGGATAAGTTCGCCCAACGTGGCGAGGGTACTGCCACTGTCTACCTGTACAGTGTACCCTATCCTTTGCACCACCAATTCAAGAAACTCCCTCCGGATTGCCCGAAGGCGCCGAAATTGCAAAAGTTTAATGGGCAGGGATCGCCGCACGAGCACCTCGCCTATTATGTCACGGCCATGGGTGACCTCGCCATCGAGGAGTCTTATCTCCTCCGCTACTTTGCAACTTCCCTCACTGGGAGTGCCTTTCAATGGTACTCCAGATTGAAGCCCAACTCCGTCGCTGACTGGGCTGATTTACAAAAGAAGTTCATTGATCGGTTCCAATTAGTTGAAAGGAAAGTGTCCCTTGCTGAGCTCTGCTCGCTCAAGCAAAAGAGGGGAGAAATGGCTCTCGACTTCATTAAACGTTGGAGGGACCTTAGCATGAGATGCGACAATCCCCCGGCGCAGGAAGATGCCATCACTATATGCCGAAGAGGACTTTCCCCCGAGGTCAGTGAGCGACTTCTGGGGGCAAATGTCAAAGGGTTTGACCAACTAAATTCGGCGGTCGCGGAGATCGAAATGTTCTTCGCTGAGAATCCCACCTTCATTCCTTCAAAGCATAAAACATCTAAAGAGCGACCCGCTGCGGGAAAAGAAGCAAATGCAGTGGATTTCTCCCCGACTGCTGAAGACGATCAAGCACTGCCGAGCGACTCCAGCAAGAGGTCTGAAAAAAGGGCACCGACCACAAAGTTGGCCGAGCGCATGAAGACTCCTTACTCTTTTAAGAAGGAGCACACCGGCAAACTCTTCAGCCTCTGTATGAAGAACAAATTGATAGTTTTGCCAGAACCAAAAAAGCCTGAGGAAGTTGGTAAAACAGAAGATCCCAATTACTGTTTGTACCATCGTTTATTGGGTCATACTATTGAAAATTGTTATGTTTTTAAAGATGAGCTGGAGAAGATGATACAAAATCAACTCATCACAATGAAAGGGACTCGGGTCGACCCTCCTCAACCCCACACCTGGGAACGAATGGTTCGGTCGGCTAATGTTATTAACCATCGGCCAACCCGGGAAATTTATCAAGTGGCAGCTTTTACATTTCCTGATCCGGGGGAAGAAGAAGCAGGTCCTAGTGGGACCAAGCCCACCATGTGGTACCCGGGCTGGAAGCCTTCTCATGCATGTTCCTTTCCTAAAGAAGACACTGAAAAAATATTTGAGGCCCTTCTAGACCAGGAATGCATTATGGTACATGACCCACCTCCCACTTATATTGAGGTCGAGAAGGCTCACCCAAGATATTGCAAGTTTCATGCCATAATATCACACCCTACCAAAGAATGCGAAGAATTACAAGATTACATTGAGATCCTCATTCAGAGGGGAGAAGTTGATATTCAAGGAGAAAGTATGGTGAGAAAAAGGCTTCATGAGGCCGCCGAACGAATTATTGATGATATCAACAGCAGGAGGCACTCGCCCGGGCCGTGTGCCCAGCAAGACACGCACTTTTCAGTAAATGTCATACACAAGCTCCCGGGGAAGAGTCAGGCAAAGGACCCGGCAGATGGTCTGGACACACACACCCCTCCACAAGGTGCCACTCTGGGAGGGGGCTACTTCTTAATGTCCGAATGCCTCACCATTCGGAAGGCTGTCCGCAAACTCCGGCATGAAGTCAGGCGTCTACGACATAATCAAGAAGATCTGCTACACATAATGAGGCGCATGGATGATAGGCTGATGGCCCTGTCCCCAACACCCTCAACTGGAGAATCCGCCCGGGCTTCCTCGCATTCAGAAGCTACGGTGGAGCCCAGACGGCGACCAAGGACTGGAGGATGGCTATCCGAAGACACAATAGGCTCGCATGTTGCAAAGCCCCAAGAGAAGCTATATTCCTTTCCCCAGCACAGAACTCTAGAGATATTTAAGATCTGTCGGAAGGAGGGGCTAATACAGTGTCCTAGGCCGGACAGTGACTTGATGCCCGGTATGACGCATCGGCATGGCTACTGCTTATATCACCGTGCCATGGGACACGTCATTTATGATTGTCCTACCTTCAAAGACATAGCTGAGGATTTGATTACCCGGCAAATTATAAAGCTAAAGGAGGGCTCTCAAGTTCCCTCGACATCCTCTCCATGGGGACGGTCGCCGTTCTCAGTAAATGTTATTCATGCATCGACTTCTCACGGGAAATCAATGTCACAAACAGCAGATACGGGGCTTGACCCAGATAGTTCCTCAGAAAGGAGTCTTGAGTGGCGACCCTGGCAGGACCTGGAATCCTTGCCTCTCCCGAAAGAAGAAACTAAAAAGTTGCTGGACATTTTATTTCGTGGAAAGGAGGTTCTAGTGCGTGATTCACCGCACCCTGACTCTTCTCATTGGGAGCAGGACCTGCTTGTCTCAGACAAGAAAGATAATGGCCGAGATGTTCATCCTAAAGGTCGAGCCCTCTCTGGGCACCGGGCCACACGCCCGTCTAAAAATAGCACTCAGGGGAATGTTATGAGCCAGGACTACCCCCGAAGGGTCGACCCATGTACTTCCCCCAAAGGGACTATCGTCTCTCCTAGTAGAAATGAAGCATTGGTCGGAAGGCAAACCTCTGGGCCGACCTTGAGGACTGAACAATATAGAACACCAGCTACCGGGGCGAAAAAGGCCAACCCCCACCCCAGGGGCTCTAATTTCGGCCCTAAGGTCATGACCCAACCCCCACTCGCAGCAGTTATGAGTGGGCTATGTCAGTCCTCACCTCAGCTAAATCAGAAGGGCAAGACACTAAAGGCTGTTGACAGGATGAGACCAGAACAGTCGTACCTCGCCCAGCAACTGGAATTCATGACGAAGCCTAAGCAAGCATGCCAAAACACTTCCCAATCACCAAATGCTGCCCTAGCAGTTGAAAGAAGACCAGATAACAAGGCGGAGTTACAGACTCACGAAGTGGGCCCCCAGCCTCATAGTCAACAAGTCATTGGAAGGCATGACCCCCTTCATGATTTCGGCTCCTTTGTGGCCGGATTTCAAGAGTTGCCTCCTGAAGTTGTGCAGAAAGCAATCAACGCCACCTTTCGGATCCATGAGTCAGAGGGCGACTGGGTTACCGTAAGCCCAAGGAAGAATTCCCCGTTAAAGTCATTCAAGCAGAAGGTTTACGCCGAGAGTTCAAAAACCGAGGCTGCCCCCCAGGCATCTACAAGAAAAGCGGCCCTGTCCCAAGAGGCATTGGCGCGAGCAAAGAAACAGGAAAAGAACAGGAGGAAGAACTCGAAAAGAAGGTTGAAGAAGCAAGCCGAGCAGGTGACAGCCATGGAAGCACCCAAGGGGTTAAGTCCTTTACAGAAGTTACAAAAGTTGATTGAGGAATTGGAAGAGTATGTACCTTCTCTTCCAACTGGGCCCGTCCCACTAGAGAAGTACATCCCATGGGAGGAATTGGAGCGCAAAACTCGGCTCAAGAGCTGGCTCCAACAAATGCTCAAGCGAGCCAAGGAAGGCGAGGAGCTCTTTATTCCAGAGGAACTCTCTGTCTTTTACAAAGATGAAGAACTCACTGTAGAGAAGCTAGAAGAAATGCTAAAAAGCTTCTCATGTCATATGGTGTCAATTCCCCCACCAGAAAATTTGGGGGGGACTATTACTACCCCTGCCTCGGGGGACAGGATTACTATGGCCACCTATCGCCATCGCAATGCAGAAATCCGGAACCGCGGTCGTGGCCGAGGCCGCGGGCGGGGCAGACAGTCCATATCCTCCAATGGGCACACTTCTCAGCCAACTACCTCCCAAAGAGTGATCATCTTTCGAGGAGAAGAACCCAATGAGCCCCCTGAGGTACAAGTACGGGCTGAAACTTTCATCTTCGACCCCTCAGACGAGGATGAGGGGCCCGTCGAGTCGATCTCTCAGGAGGGAGTAGGTGCTATTCCATTCGATCCAACGGATGAAGAGACTGATCCCGTTGATTCCCTCTCCCAAGAGCAGCCTGCTGATCCAGCCCAAGCAGGCCCTTCACGCAAGGACAATGAAGAGCTTCCAGTTCTGGAAGAGGAATCTTTAGCCCCGCTGTTCCAAGAAGAAACAGATGACCAGGGAAAGTTGGAGCCGGCCCAGAAGCCCCCTTATCAGCCTAAGTCTCTGGTGGAGATGATCCCTCCACTAGATCAAGCCCGGGCTCGGGCTGATCGTAAGATCATTCAACACATGAAGCGAATGCCAACTATGGTTAGCATATGGGAGGCCATTGCCTGGAGTAAAGAGTTGAGGGAGGCTCTCATTAAAGTTCTCCAAGAGCCCGAGGTCTATGAGGCTCATGCAGCCGAAATTCAAACACAAGCACATGAGGCTTTGGCCGCAACAATTTCCTTCTCTGACAAGGACATGTTACTGTCCTCCCCATGTCATAATCGTCCATTGTATATGCAAGGAAAAATCAATGGGCGTGAGTTGAACCGGATCCTTGTCGACCCTGGCGCTTCTGTCAACATAATGCCTCTCAAGACTTTCAAGTCAATGTTTCTTATGCCTTATTTACAGAGAGTGCATGATGTAAAAATCTCGGGGTTCAATCAAAACTCCGAAGATGCACTGGGGAAAGTGGACGTGGAAGTAACAATGGACATGTTTGTCACCAAAGCTACTTTCTACATTATTAATGCTGATACCTCATATAAAGCCTTGCTTGGCAGGCCATGGCTTCATGAAAACTGGGTCGTCCCCTCGACCCTACATCAGTGTATCAAATATGCAAGAGGCGGAGAGCAACACACGGTTTTTGCCGACAGGTCTCCTTTCCGACCAAATGAATGTAACATAGCTGATGCCCAGTTATATTTTGGGGAACCGACTGTCGAGCCCCCAGTTGACGTCACAGGCAAGGGAAAGCAAAAGGTGTTTGAAGAAGATGATGAGGAAGAAGAACTTTTTGTCATAAATGAAGAACTCGCCAAGATACATCGACTGAGCCTGCGAGCCGACGTCCCCACTGCCAAGCCAACTCAGCCCGAGCGGCGGGAGATTAATTTCGAGGCCAACCTCATTAACCAAACAATAGACAAGAGCATCATGTTGCCCTCTGTTTGCATGCAATTGGTTGCTCCAAGAGAAGAATATGGAGTGGAGGCTTTAAAGACATTCATTGTTACATATCAAAGAAAAGGCAAAAAGGGAAATAAGGAGCGTTGCAAACCCATTATCTTTTATAAGGGAGATATGGCGCCTCAGGCCCCCACAGATGACGATTTCGGCTGGAGCAAACCGCCTGAAAACACTCTGGAGCCTATCCAAGAAATGCCTGATATGCCCAAATACATTAAAGAAATGTGTCATAAGCAAAAGATTCCACAAATGCAGAAAGCCTCCCGCAGAAGTTACTTTCAACAGCTGTGGTGCCCTCTGCAAGTCAGGGGGCAACCCCCCTTCTCCAAGAACGACCGAAGAGGCCTGGGCTATGACCCCGAGCCAGACTTTCAAGTCTTTCATGCTGTAAATACAATAGGGGCGCCACTTGCTTCTGACAAGTTCAACTCCATACAAGGGGATCTCCCCTGTGTAGTAGAGAAGCAGGGAGACCCTAGACCAAAAGTTCCAGAGGTCGATGGCTTGAACAATGGCCCTGGACATGAGGAGGAGGTCATTGTCTTACGACCCGCCTGTCAATTGCCCGGGGAAGCTAGACTCGAAGCCCTGAATCAGTTAGCCGGGCTAGACACCACAGAAGCAGAACGCCTCATAATGAATGACACTAATATTCCTGTCACTAAACAGAAAGGGGACCCTACTGATGCAATTAAGTTGCTGAGACAGGAGAACCAGGCATTAAAAGCTTTTGTACAAGAGCTGCTACGAGAACGTGATGTTCTACTTAGACACCTCACTTCTCCTTCAAAAACCCATACTTATTCCCAGCGCCCAATAAACGAGACCCAGTCTCGGGGAACCAGAGCAAACCAACCACCTGCGGAATCCAAAGGCACAACGCCAGTGATGAGTTTGGCACAGCGAATGGAAACTCCATACTCATTTCTCAAGACTCATACTGAATCGTTGTTTAATTCTTGCCGGGCTCGGGATCTTATCCAGCTCCCTCCAGTTCGCAGGTCATCTAGAGTCAGTGAAGCCAAGAGCTCCAGCTTCTGTCGATTCCATCGAATGGCAGGACATGATACAGAAGACTGTTATGTCCTCAAGGATCAACTTGAGGATTTAATACAACGGGGAGTTATTCAGATAAAACAGCATCAGGTCTATCCCCCACAGCCACATTCATGGGATCAGTCTAGGCCTTCCAACAAAAATGTCCTCATTGAAGCTGCATCTACACTGCCCAAATTTATTGCAAGTGAAGTAGGGAGCAAGCCTCCGTGTGGGGAGCCCAGCCTCAAGATTCACTATTCCGTTAACACTATAGGGTTATCACCCTCTCCCGGTAGCTCAGACTCTGGTGAGGGGCCTAGTGATTCTACAAAAGGGCAACCAAAAGAAATAGCCCTCGAAGACCAGAATGAACAGCTTCAGTCGGCCGTCATCAACAACTTAGACTACTGTGACCTCCACATAGTCAATGTTGACGACGACGAGGATTTCATCAATCTGCAGCCAGCACCGCAAGAACTCGAAGATGGCGGACAAGCAACAATTGATGAATTGATTGAGCTCAATCTCGGGGACGCAAATGAACCTCGACCCATTTTTGTTAGTGCTCTCCTTATTGAGCAGGAAAGACAAGCTTACAAACAACTCCTATTGGAGTATAAAGATTGTTTTGCCTGGACTTACAAAGAGATGCCCGGGCTGGAGCCCTCGGTGGCTGAACATGAATTGGCGATACTCCCTACGGTTAAGCCTGTCAAGCAAGCTCAGAGACGCATGCGTCACGAGCTGGAACTTAAAGTAAATACTGAAGTTGACAAGCTTCTGGAAGTAGATTTCATAGAACCATGCCTTTATCCAGTATGGCTCGCCAATATAGTCCCAGTCAAAAAGAAAAATGGTCAAGTCCGAGTTTGTATTGACTTCAGAGACTTGAATAAAGCCTGCCCAAAGGACGATTTTCCAGTTCCAATTACAGAAACTATGGTTGATATGACTACAGGATATGAAGTTCTGTCCTTTATGGACGGGTCCTCGGGCTACAATCAAATACGTATGGCGGTTAAAGATAAAGGTCATACGGCATTCCGATCCCCAAAAGGAATTTTCAACTACAAAAGAATGCCCTTCGGGCTGAAGAATGCAGGGGCCACCTATCAAAGGGCTATGACGAAGATTTTTGATGAAATGCTACACGACCTGGTCGAGTGCTATGTTGACGACCTCGTTGTAAAAACCAGTAAGCGCGAAGGTCACTTAGATGATTTGCGCCGAGTTTTCGACAGGCTCCGCCAGTACAAACTCAAGATGAATCCCATGAAATGTGCATTCGGGGTTTCAAGTGGCAAGTTCCTCGGCTTTGTTGTTAGATATCGGGGGATAGAAATCGATCCTGATAAAATCAAAGCTATCCGAGAACTTCCCCCACCTAAGAACATTAAAGAACTCCGGTCACTTCAGGGAAGGTTAGCCTACATCAGGCGTTTTATATCCAATCTCTCTGGGAGGTGCGCGCCATTTGGCAAATTGATGAAAAAGGGCGCCCCATTTATATGGGATCAGGAATGTCAGCAAGCATTTGAAAAGATCAAAGAATACCTCCTTACTCCCCCAGTGCTCGGAGCACCGGTCAAGGGAAGGCCTCTCATCCTTTATATTGCTGCCATGGATGCCTCATTGGGAGCATTGCTCGCACAATTAAATGAAGAAGGCAAAGAACAACCATTGTATTACTTGAGCAGAAAACTGGTCGGCCCCGAACATCGTTATTCTCCAATGGAGAAAGTTTGTCTGGCACTGGTGTTTGCCGTTAAAAAGTCGAGGCATTACCTCTTGTCCCATCAAGTGGAATTAATTTCAAAGCAGGACCCGCTCAAGTTCCTTCTTAAGCAGCCGGTGCTGTCAGGACGACTGGGAAAATGGGCATTACTCCTTATGGAGTTCGACATAACTTTTGTTCCCCAGAAAGCAATCAAAGGACAAGGAATGGCAGAGTTCTTGGCGGCACATCCTGTTCCAGCTGATTCTCCACTTAACACTGAACTGCCCGATGAAGAGACACTTCCATCCCAATCGGGAGTAGAAGAACAGACCGAGGGCAGTTCAGTGCAAAAGATGGAGCAATCTCTGGTCATTGACATGCCGTACTGGGAACTCTACTTTGATGGTGCCTCCCGGACAATTAAGAAGACTGACGGGGTAACTACCCTCGCTTCAGGAGCTGGCATTGTCTTAGTCACTCCTCAAGGAGGGATTCTTCCTAATTCATGTGCCCTCATGAAACCTTTGACAAATAATGAAGCAGAATATGAGGCGCTAATCATAGGGCTTCAGCTTGCTTTAGAAATGGAAGTCAAATGCATTAAAGCCTATGGCGACTCACAGCTCGTCATACGACAAGTATTGGGTGACTATGAAGTCCGGAAGAGAGAGCTACTACCTTACCATGATATGGTAATGAGGTTGAAAGAAAAATTCTACTTGTTTGAGATACAACATATTCCTAGAGGGAGAAATTCACAGGCCGACGCCCTGGCAAAATTAGCGTCAGCCATAAAACTCCCACCTGAAGGCGAAATGGACATAACTGTCAGACATCGAAAACTGATGCCAAGTGTCCTCGATGAAGACATTAATTCCTCCACCCCGGAGATACATGTGATTGAGGACAATGACCCTGTTCAAGAAGAAGAACTGGACTGGCGTCAACCGATTGTCGACATAAAGCGTGGTCGCCTCCCAGCAAATCGGGCTCAGAGGGTTCAACTGTTGCGAAGAGCGGCATCCTATCAATTGATAGGCGACCAACTTTATAGGCTTGTCCATGAAAAAGACAAGTCTGTCCTCCTCCGCTGCCTTTCGTCCAAAGAGGCCAAAATGATAATGCGTGAGGTCCATTCAGGGCTCTGCGGCGCCCATCAAGCTGGAGATAAGATGAAGATCAATATAAAATTGAAAGGCTTTTACTGGCCCACAATGTACGCGGATTGTAGTCGCTACGCCCGTACATGTCACCAATGCCAGGCCTTTGGTCCTGTACCTAGAAGGCCTCCTAACATGCTACATCCCACAGCCCCTACTTGGCCCTTTGCTGAATGGGGAATGGACATTGTGGGACCCTTCCCACCATCCACAAAAGGTCACAAGTACATTCTGGCAGCGACAGACTACTTTTCTCGGTGGGCTGAGGCCGTACCCTTGCGAGAAGTTACAGGGGAAGCTGTCGCCCAATTCGTCAAGCACCATATTATATACCGATTCGGCACTCCCTGTCGGGTCATGTCAGACAATGGTACGCCATTCAAAAACAAAACCATTTACCAATTGGCGGCAAAATTCCACATTGATTGGAGAGCCTCCACAGTCTACAACCCTCAAGCAAATGGTTTGGCCGAAGCCTTTAACAAGACCCTGTGCAAATTGTTAGCTAAAATTGTTGGCAGCCGCAGGAGAGACTGGGGCGAGAAGATACATGAAGCCCTCTGGGCATACCGAACAGTTTATAAAACCCCCACCGGTTGTTCTCCATTCTCTCTCGTATACGGGGCAGAAGCCGTTGTGCCGGTTGAAGTTGAGATGTCGTCCTATCGGATAGCCCTACATAATGGGCTCCAAACCCAAGAACAAGATGAAATACAAAGAAGACTTGAAGAACTCTCTGACTTAGAAGGCAAGAGATTAGGGGCTTACAAACACTTGCAGGCCTACCAGGCTCGAATGGCCCGGGCTTATGATAAGCTTGTGAAGCAGAGGGCGTTCAAGAAGGGGGACCTTGTTATGATCAAAGAAAGGGAGGTCATGGCTGGAAGATCCAGCGGCAAATTACAACCAAATTGGCGAGGGCCATATATCGTTTCCAAAGTCTATGAGGGAGGCGCTTATAAGGTCGTCGACCATAAAGGGGAGAGCCCCTTTCCACCATTAAATGGAAAACACTTGAAATTATACTACGCTCCCGAACATGAATTTCGGCAACAAATTGTACAAGATTTGCCCACCTCCGCAGGAGAGTAAGAAAGGATGAGGAAGCTTCCTCCAGGAAAAAATTCAAAAGGTCATAGGTGTTTTGAACAATTCTTGTTCACGTCCCACCATGCAAATTCGGCTTTCCAATTTCATTGGTCAGCCACCCAAAATTCCAAATTCCAAATTCGGCTTTCCAATATCATTGGTCAGCCACTCAAAATTCCAAATTCCAAATTCGGCTTTCCAATATCATTGGTCAGCCACCCAAAATTCCAAATTCCAAATTCGGCTTTCCAATATCATTGGTCAGCCACTCAAAATTCCAAATTCCAAATTCGGCTTTCCAATTTCATTGGTCAACCACCCAAAATTCCGAATTCCGAATTTGGCTTTCCAATATCATTGGTCAGCCACCCAAAATTCCAAATTCCAAATTTGGCTTTCCAATATCATTGGTCAGCCACCCAAAATTCCAAATTCCAAATTTGGCTTTCCAATATCATTGGTCAGCCACCCAAAATTCCAAATCCCAAGTTCGGTTTTCCAATTTCATTGGTCAGCCACCCTAAATCCCAAATTCCAAATTTGGCTTTCCAATTCCATTGGTTGGCCGCCCCAAATCCCAAACTCCAAGTTCGGCTTTACAATTTCATTGTTCAGCCTCCTCGAATCCCAAAATCCAAGCTTTGACCGACCAATCTCTTGGCCATTCCTTTAAATGCTAAAACCCCAATTGGCTTTCAAATTTCCGTGGCCACCTTTAAAGTCTGAGCTCTTCAGACTTTCAATTTCCTTATTTAAAAAAAAAAGAGAAAAAAAAAGGGGGGCTTAAAATAGAGGTGCCCTGACGGACTTGAGTAGTCGGATCTCTGGCTGCTCAAGGGCAAAAAGGTCAAAACCCGGCTGAGATGAAAACCCGAAAGGGCGTCTCGGGCAAAAATGGGTAACCCCTCAGTGTGAAAACCCGCAAGGGCGCGCTGGAAAAAGTTAAAGGGGGCTGGTCATGGTGAAAACCCGAAAGGGCGCTATGACTAGTAAAAAAAAAAGAAAAAAAAAGAAAAGAAAGAGAAGAGAAAGAAAAAAGGGGGTATGATGATAATGCCTCATTGAAGTCTTTTGAGCCTGAAGTCATGTTTTTATTCATTTGCAAAATTGAAGTCCGAGACAAACCCTCGGAGCAACTACATAGGCAAAAGATCTAAAAAAGAAAAAAGAGTCAGAAGAAATGCAATGGGAAAGGTAATCTCAAACACTAGGGGGTCGTCTTTTCAGTAAATCCCCAATGGCGTTCTGCTTCGCCGCAATTGCTTCCTGCATAGCTTGGCATTCAGACACAAGGGAGTCCTCCTCAGCCTGCAGCTCTCGAGCCATTTCAGAATTCGATTCTGCTGCCGCCTCTAGCTCTTCAATCCGTTGTAAAATGCTGCTCACTGTCTCCCGAAGAGAGGAAGCCTCACTTTTGTCCTCAGCAACCGCTGCCACAAGAGTAGTTCGACGCTCCCGGATATGTTCAGCTTGGGAATGCAACCTTTCCATCTCGCCGGACATAGTGCAAGCTTCAGCTTCTAACTCTTGTATTTTAAGCCTATAAGTCTCCCACAACGAGGCTGTGTGCAGGCGCTGAAATTCTGCCCAAACATCATCCACTGCCGCCATCCAGGGCTCTCTGGGCAATCCCAATGTATGATAGCCCCGTGTGCCGGTCCGAAGAGTGTCCCGCACAGTCTCTATGGGAGGAAGGCTCCCCCCTTGAAATAAGGCTCGTGCTCCACTCATCAGTGTCACCACCATCATTTCAGCCCCCACAAAAGCTTTAGGCTGAGGACCATCAGGCCAATCAATCTCATGAGGTGGAAAGTCAAGTCCCGACAACAAATCTCCTCCATTGTTTTCGGGGGCAGGAGGAGCGTCTCCCTCTGGGGCTGCAACAAAAAAAAGGAAGGTGGCACATAAGTCACAATTTTATTCATAATAGAGGAGTTTGTAAATCCTTTCCTAGAGGTCAAAGGGATCTTAGCCTCACCTCGTGAAAGAGAACCCTCTGTCCCTGGGTCGGCCGGGAGGGGGTTAGGGTCCTCCTCTCCTACAGCGCCTCTGTCAAGGGCTGAATAGGTCTGCGAATCCCTTGTTTCAAGTCTATCGAGATCTGAAGCAAACACAAGATTATGATCAGGCAAGTATATGTGAATACCTTGGCAGGCATCAATATGAAAAGGGCACATGCAAAAGAGGGTGGGCCCCTTTTCTGAACTAGTTCATCACTCTTACTCGCATCAGGCGGATAGGAGGCAGACTCCTCCACCACTGGGGCACCCCGAGACACGCATACATCAACAAGTTTCTCTAAAAAAAGAAGAGAGAGAAAAAAGAAAGAAGAAATTATGAAAGTCAGCCCAGTCCAATAGAAACCACTAAAAGAACAAGCAGAAAAATGTAAAGAGCATGATGACCTTGTAACCCAACGTCCTCCTCCCCATCAGAAAGCGGCATAGTAGATCCTGAAGCTGAAGGAGAGGCGGTCATGTTTCTTTCAAAACCCCTCCCCTCGGGGGATAGGACTGGGGTCTCTTCCAAAGGGCCACCACCTCTCATCTCGAGGCTTTGATTTTCATCAGCCCCGACACCGGTCTGGAAGGCGCCTTCAATTGGACCCGAGGGAGAGGAATGTTCTTTATTTTTCTCCAAAGTATCCGGACAGCTTGAGGACAAGGGATCATTCACTACATAAAGCAAGAAAGTGATGAGATTCATGCAATCATCTTAGCAGGGCAAAATGACTCGGTGGGCTAAAACTAGAAGTACATACCAACAGCATGGATAGTCACATCCAATTCTCCGGCCTCAGGGATTGGAGTCTTTTCCCTGCGTATTTCGGCTAACAGCTCTTGAGAATATTGGGTCACCAGGCCCCGATCAGTGGTCAGGCTTATAGAAAACTCTGGCAGATCTGCATTCAGGCTGGAATCCAAGAGGGCAGTAAATTCTTGCATAGAGATCACTGAATTCTCAGCTGAGAAACCTGAAATGATCACTGCTAAGTGAAAGTTCTCCCTGTAATAAAGGGATCAGATATGGAAATTAAGAAGATTTTACTAAAAAAGGCTGGACCTGTGCTTGATCCTGGCTCCAGTACGGGAGGAATATTGGCGCATCCTCCCTCAAAATTTTCCTCTAAAAAAAAAAAAGAGAAGAAGGGGAGAACATCTTTAGCAAGGGAATAAGATTATGGCTTTATTACTCATCATAGTGGGGAGAAGCACCCTACCTATGGGTATGCGGTCGTCGAGCCCTCCGTGAGAGAAAGGGGGTGAGGCGCCCGATACGGGGTTGTAATCATCATCCTGGAGCTCTCCATCTTCCCCGGTATCCTCTAGCGCTGGCGAAAGAAGAATATTTGTAGCCGGAACACCACTCTCCTCCCTGGCACCTGAGGGGCCTGGAATAAAAAAAAAGAAGAGGGGAAAGACATAGATATAAGTGACACATCTCTAAGGAGAGAACGAGAAACAAAGAAGGGATGTTACCCGGCCTCTCCTCTGAAGCTCCTCCTTTAGAGCGGGCACGGCGAACACGAATGGGGCCGCCCTCATCTTCACTAGGACGGGCCCGCTTCTGGGGATTTAAAGATTTCTTCCCTTTATGTGGCATATCTCTGGCAGCTATATAGCTCTCTGTGAAACAAAAAAAGGGGAAGAAGCACGTAAGAGGGAGGTAAATACCAGCGCACAGATAAGTAAAAAGTGAAAATGATTGAACCACACACCTTTCGGGGCTGGAGAAAAGGAAGGCTGCAGCACCACCTGCTCAGGACGTAAACCCACCACCTTCCCAGCCTTGGAGACGCCTTCCCAAAGATCACCGAGCGTGATGCCATTTTCAACAAGGGTGGCGTACTCAAAGGGCCCGATCCGAATGATGGACCCGATCAGGTATTGCTCCCACTTCGGCCACAAGTCATTGGTAAAGCCTTCAGGGTGAAGAGGAGTATCCATTGGTGCAGTCTGAGGATAACCACAATCCGACAAGAAGTGTGTCCACCAAAAATACACTCGCTGATCCGCCGAGGCCTCACCTTGCCCCGAAGTAGTAATTGGCGGGCGCTTCAAGGGTTTAATTGCACCCGCATATGGCCGACGGTCTATGGTAATGGCCCCATTCTTAGCCTCCCACTGCAGACGAAAATCCTTCACCGCCTTTGCAATTTTTGAAAATTGGGTATGAAGCACTGAATTTTCCACAAACAATGGCGGTAGGTCGGTACTGCCCAGTCGAGCCTCTTCAGCTTCCCTTATCTTTTGTGGGAGTTGTCGGAAAACATTGCTGTACTTAAACCACCAGCGCGCATAATAGATGTCAACCCGACCAACTCGCCTTGCCTCTGGGAGAGGACACTGCTCAGCAGCACCATCTCGAAAAAAATAATCCCACCAACTCCCTGCAACAAGGTGGGTGTCATGGCCCCTGCAGAGCCTGCAATCTATGCCAAAATCTGCATTTGGAGGCACTGACTGGTCATAGCCAAAATTCCGTGAAAAACGGTAAGGGAAGTATGGCTCTAGAATAGTAGTGCTGCCCTTCCTGAACACAAGTATGCTTGGCCTAATACAATACATCCAGTTTTCATAAAAAGTCGAGCTCGTAGACTGATGATAAGAAAGGCCGTAAGATACCTTGTCCTGACCTTCAACAGCAAATGGTCGGAAGTCATAAGAGCCACAGGCAAACGGAAGACCCTCATTCCCCTGCATAGGCACAAAGGAAAGCATCCTCCGTGCTGCTAATAAATGCTCATGCTGATGTTGATCCGGCCGGTTTCGGAAAAGAAATATCAATGGCGCCACGGGGTTTTCAATTGGCACACTCTGACATAATGAGGGTAGCAAAAGTCCGGCCCATGCACTCAAATAATGTGTGGCCATGTAAACGCTTCTGTCCCTGGGAGAGCTATGTGCTGTCAAGTTCCCCAATCCATGGTAAATATTGGCTAAAGCAGCAGGGGCAATGGCCAATTTATGACCATCTGCAAGCAGACACGCCGGGTAAATAATTTCAGGCCGTATCAGGCCCTCCTCGCCATATGGCATAACAA
Source organism: Amorphophallus konjac (assembly GCA_022559845.1). Lineage (NCBI taxonomy): Eukaryota > Viridiplantae > Streptophyta > Magnoliopsida > Alismatales > Araceae > Amorphophallus > Amorphophallus konjac. Next base: position 33,758,536 of record CM040128.1, on the reverse strand, counting down.
AAGTAGCCAACCAGTAAACAAGATAGGCAGCAAGATAAGTTCGATCCGGCAGCTGTCGGGGATTCCACCCCTCGTTTTCAGGTGCAAGTAAATAGCGTCTATTTTCCTGTGAAGGCAGAATCAACTCATGGTATTCACTTAGAGACCTGTCATCCTCGGCAAATCGCTCATGAAAACAGAATGGTCCATTATAAAAAAATTGAACCCAAGCATTCAAACTAACCCGCACGGCGCCGGCAGAAGCTGAAGGTGCCTTCTTCTTACCAAAACGGGCTAGATCCCGCCAAACTTTCATCAAGTACCTGAAGCTCAAAGGAAGGCCATATTCACCTGAACCTGTGGAGTAGTTCCTGTGGAGATCATCAAGGCACACCTCCTCATAAGGTCGTCCCGAAATGGGAAGCCCCGAAATTCTGTAAAAGCTCCATAAATCCAGGGCGGTTTCACCCTCTGCTGTAGCAAACGTGTTAAATCGACGGTTAAATCTCTCCGCCAATGCCTGTAGAAGCCCACTGTAGCAAGGATAGCGGTATAAAGCGGCAGTCACAGCATGACGAATGCCTACAAGATCCAGTAGCCGACTGTAATGATGAAGGACGCCCATGAGCCATTCTGTGGCCCCCAAATGAAATTTGTGGGAAGGAATAACTGCCCATTTACCATACCAACTGGGCACAGAACCACACATGATTTTGTCCAGAAGACAAAGTTTATCATACCCCTCTGAGGCAAATCGGGTGCCGGATGGAGACAAGAAGAGACCTGAACAAGAATCTGATATTGCCCGGTGTTTTCCACCCAAATCCCAAGCAGCAGCTGAGAAGGTCCGGTCCTGAACTGGACATCCAGTCTCAGAACTAAAAAAGCCTAGCTGAGTAACGGCAGGAAACTGAACCCGGCAAACAAGGCCCATCGGGAAACTGGGAAAAGAAGCTCCACAACAGCCAAGCAAACTATCACGACCCACAAGAATGGCTCTCTCGAGCTGAACGCGCTCTGCAGTCAAGGAACTGTCGCCATCATTCATCCCCTCAGGAATGAAGTTTTGGATGAAGGGAAATAAAAACTCATCCAAAGGGTAGTGCCTCGGGTAACCCTTGGGACGCTCATATCTGTAACGGACACAGCCGCCATGTATGGAAATCAAAGATAAATCAACCATGCCATCGCCTGGATCTCCCTCGGGTAAAGGGCTCGGAGCAACGATGCTCAGCCCCCTGTCAAGTGAAAAAAGGGTATCTGCTGTAACCCGTGGCAACCCCAAAGGCGACATCAATCTCGAGGAAGCAATAGGGGCAGCACGCCCATCCTGACTCCGAGACCCGCGAACTTGGCCTCTCCTAGATCGAGGCATGTTGAATAGCCTGCAAAAGAAAAGAACCAAAAAGAAAAGAAGAAGAAGATAGCACGATGTTAGTTTGATATGGAAATATCAAATGGAAGTGCAGAAAAAAAAAAGAAGAGAGAGAAAAAAAAACAATATCATAATGTCAGTTTGCTATAGGCAATATCAAATGGAAGTATGAACGAAAAAAAAAAAGAGAAGAGAAAAGAAAACAAAAAGAGAGGGAAACAAAGAAGAAAAGAAGAAAGAGGAGACGGCACGGGTCGCCCGCCTCTGCCTCCGGCCTCGACGGACCACCCGTGGGGGGCATTTGTTGAAACCCAAAAATATTATTTAAGTTCTTTTGAAAAGAGTTCTTGAAATAAGGAAAATACAGCGGGTTGTCGTTAAACGGCCTTAAAATGACAAGAGTCCCCTTCGCCGTAAATCCCTCCGACAACCCGGCAAGATATATATATTGGGGATTTCTATTGTTTACGCGCATATACGTGCGTTGAAAGGTCTTGATAAAAATATTTTCCGGCCTATAAATTTGTGTGGGAATCATTCCGCAAAAAGACAATTATTTTTCCGGATGTCCGGATGGTCAACCTGGATGCACCGGGACCAAGAAGAAAGTACAGTCCACCACTCGGCCGTACTGAGGTGAAAAGTAAATTTTTTTTAATCCCCGGGGATCCTTTTATAGCCATGGTGGGGACCAAACCCCCTCCACCCCTTTCTCTCTTTTGACCGCACGCGGAAGAAGGCTGGAAAGAGAGGGGGCCGCGGCTGCCGGAACCGGAGGAAGACCCCCTCCGGTCTTGTACCGGAGGGGGGGGGTGTTCCCGCGCCTGCCAGCCCCGGAGGGGGGCTCCGCTGCGGCCGGCCCCGGAGGGAACCCCCTCCGGTCTTGTACCGGAGGGGGGGGGTGTTCCCGCGCCTGCCAGCCCCGGAGGGGGGGCCCCGCTGCGGCCGGACCCGGAGGGAACCCCCTCCGGTCTTGTACCGGAGGGGGGGGTGTGTTCCCGCGCCTGCCAGCCCCGGAGGGGGGCTCCGCTGCGGCCGGACCCGGAGGGAACCCCCTCCGGTCTTGTACCGGAGGGGGGGGTTGTTTTCCCGCGGCTGCGGACCCGGAGGGAACCCCCTCCGGTCTTGTACCGGAGGGGGGGGGGGGTTTTCCCTGTTGCTACCCACCGGAGGGGGGGGTTCCCGCGGCTGCAACCCACCGGAGGGGGTTCTCCCCTCTCCGTCCAATCAAAAGAAAAGGGGGAGAAGAAGAGTGTAAAAAAAAAAAACTGAAGCAAGGGAAGAGGAGAAGTTACCTTGGCCTTTGGTATTCCACCGGAGGAACTCCAAGAGATTTTTTACCACCCCCTCCGCCACTTGTGGAATCTACTATAAAAAGGAGGCTACTCCAAGGAGCAAAGGAGGAGAAGAAGAGAAGAAGACCAGGAGAGAAAAAGAGAGAAGAGAGGAAGACAAAGACTTGGAGAGCTTTTCTAAGGCCCAAGTCAAAAGAGAAAAGCAAGAGGAAGGGTGCGCCCCTTTCCTTCTTACTATGATACCATGGATTTTGTGTATTTGACATAAATACCCCTTCATATATAAATCATGTACATTTGGCATAAATACCCCTTCATATATAAAGGGGGCTTCATGATGTTATACTATGACAATAAAATAATTAAGTGAGCATGAAAACTATGGTTGTCATGGCCCTTGTCAAAATTATACAAAGGTCCCTCTTGGCGTAAAATTACACCATTGACCCGAAAGTTCTTAAAATTGTGCATGTATATACGGAATCAAATGGGAAAAGGATCTCCAACAATTATTCTTGTCATGGAGAAATCTCTTTCGGGCTGTAATAATAATAAAAAATAAACATACAAAGCCTTGCAAATGGTATCCTCCAAAGTTCTTTAAATATAATCACGCTTATGTTCGTAAAAACAAATTGAAAGTCGCGGAATATAATTCATCGGGATCATAAAAAGTTACATGAAATTCGAAGCGACATATTCCCTTTCGAACATGAAAAGGCGAGGCCACATGAGAGAATAACAAAAAGGTCATAATCAAAAAATCCCGCTCCGAAGGAAACTAAAAGGGCCTTTCTTTTCGTCAAGGGTAGCAAAAGATCTTTAGCAGTTTAATCAAGGGTATTCGGACTCGTCCGATGTAAATTAACACCGACTTCGGTCGGTGGGGATAAGTCTTGTACCCGAATCCTAAATCGTCTGATAAATTTAAAAAAGGCGCGGAATTAATATATATATGCCAAATATACGCATATCCATCCAGCGAAATCGGATGTTTCAAAAATATATAATTCCGCGTGTAAACATTAACATTCAGTGATTGCAGCAAGGCATTGACCTCAGAGGCAAAGTCAGCTGATTACTTGATTCAGAAGCTTGTGGATGAAGCTTTCAAGTCTGATAACTATTATAGCTCCACTGATGTTAAGAAAATTGGCAAAAAGTTTTCATATAACAAGGAAAACCTCCTGAAGGAGAACTTGAGGGATTTCAATTAGGCAGATTAGGCACTTCTTGGCAACTGGCTTTGGAAGCTTGGCACTGGGAACCAAGACTCTGGAGAGAGGTAATATGGTAGAAATCTTACAGAAGATATAGAAATGAGATATGGCACCTAGCGCATGGAGCAGCATTTTTTATTTGTGGAGTGGCATTTTTTCAAGCAAGGACATGATGCAGACAAGCATACAAGTTAATCTTGGTAGTGGTCAACAGTGCCCCCTTTGGAAGGACAGGTGAGACATGAGAATTGCTCATTGGAAAACAGGTTCCCCGATCTCCATACGTCTATAGACCCCTTCGCAGTGGAAGCACAAGCATATAATGGCAGGCCTTCACGAAGAAGATGGGTTCTTCCACCGTTTAGGAAGGATTTGTAGGATGAGGAAATCATTCAACTAGGGAACCGCTCTTGCTTCTTCAGGGACAATATCTTCACTGCAATAGGATGGATAAATTGACAAGATGGGTCAGCAGTAGGAAGTTTTCAGTCAAATCAGCCTACAACTTTATAGCAGATGGTGGGTAAGAATTAAGACATCCATTGACTAATCATGCATAACTTCCTAGAAGCCCTCTAATGTAGAGAACCTACATGGAGAATATCACATAGTAGGCTACCTATCTATGGATAGGCTTGCACATTTTTGGAAGAAATTAGAAGAACTTGTTGGCATTGTGGACAGGAGGGCAAATCGCTGGCACATTTGGTCACCAGGTGTTCCTTTGCTCAGGAAGTTTGGTAGCAAATGTGATAAGACTCATTGCGCACACTGGCTCCTGGACAGTGTGAAGATGCTGCTTTTGGAAGGAATCACAGATGAGACCTTACATGTCATTATATGGGTTTTTGGTTGTTCATCATGTGATGCTATGAACTATGTGGGGCGAAAGGAATGGAAAATTTTCAAGAGGGCGATCAAGAGCCAAGAAAGCAGAGTTAGCTTTGTATGTGAGAGGGTGAGGGAATGAGCTAATGGGGTGTTTGGATGCACTTTTTTGATCGTTTTCTCTGTCAAAATAAAAATTAGAAAGAAAGAATGGTCTTTTACATGTTTGGTAAGGCCTTTCCCATTTTTTAGGGAGGAAGTCCATCCTTTGTTAAGTTCCCTCAAATTAAAAACGCCTCTCCACTTATTTTTTCCTCAAGAGAAGTAATCGGAACCTCATCCTCAACCGCATCCCCTCCTCTTTCTCTCTCTCTCTCTCACACCACCCACCACTCCCTCCACTTCTTCCTCAACTGCACCTCCCTCTCTCTCTCTCTCTTACACACACACACACCCGCCACTCTCTCTCTCTCTCTCTCTCTCTCTCTCTCTCTCTCTCCCCATAGGAGAGATCAAGAGTTACCAAACATGTTTAAGCTATTTTTTTTAAATTATGTCAAACAAATTAGCATTGGTTTATGCCAGATTTAAAAATTGGGTCAAAAACTCAAATGAAATAAAATTTGATAACCAAATATCTTTAGGAGAAAAAAAACCACTCCCAAACACCCTATAAGCTCTTACATAATGTGGATATGCTAAAAGTCTCAGCTCTTCTGTTTTTGCCTTTTGGGGGAGTTAAAGGGAGCTGCACCATCTTGGTGTGGGGTCCCCCTTTGTATAAAGGGATTTTCCATATTGATTCTATACTAGCATATTCCCTTCTTTTAATATCTGATGAACTCACAGTACTATTTCCCAAAATAAAAGAGCAAAAAGTAAAAGTGGGGCCTAGAAAAAAAATAATGACGAATTTGTCTGATGATGAAAGGCCAAAGCTCAAACTTTGTGCTCCATTTGAGCAATTAACATGAAAATAAGGGCACAGGGATGTCTGCTTTGCTTATGTTTCTGTTTTTGAAAGTCTGTTGCTTTCATTAGTGGAAGTAAACTGTTTATTCCTTTTGTGATAGTATTTCTCATTTCAAGTAATAATCAAAAGTTTGCTAAGGATATTTCCCTCTGTAATCCCATTGAAGAAGTAAATGATATGTTTTCCCCACTTACAACATCTGTTTACTTCGGTAAAACTGGTGACACATCCCATCTTTTTGTCGAAAAAGACAAGTGAAAGGTAAGGGCAACTGAACTCCTGATTTTTCCTGCCCTTTGGGTGATGGATGCTAGAAAAAATGAGCCGGGACCTATGAATGGGGATATTTCCAATATTCACAAAGAAAAAAGGAAGTGTCTTCTTGGGTAAAGGCGCAGATGGCTTGATTTATTTCTGTATCAATTGTGATCATCAAAAGAAGAATTAGGCCAAAAATTAGAATACATCCTAATAGGTAAGAAGCAGAAATTGTTGTGGAAGGAAAAAAAATTGTACTGCAGCCCACCATCAACTTATGAGGATCCCGAATACATGATCAAAAATTGTCAACTAAATGAAGATATGACATTGCAACTAGGAAAAATATGGATAGCAGATTTTAATGTGCCTGAGGGAAACAAACAAAAGAAGAAAAAAAGCACCGAAACATATATCATACATATTTCACCTGGGCAAGGCCTGGTTGACGGGCACATTGTATCATCAAACGGCCAATCACATCATGAGCGACAACAGTTTCAACCAAATCCCCACCAACAAGTTTAACAAGGACCTCATTATCAAGATCACTCAATTCCACCACTAGATGTCCTCTTAAACCTTCTTTCACTCCAGTCAAACTTAGAACAGTTCGTAGTGCCCTTGCATCACTCTGTCACAGACAACCACAGTACTAAATCTGATCAGTTCTATCTTACATGGAGAAAGGAATAAAAGCTAAGATGAAAAAGATCACCTGGTCAGCATTTCCATCTTCAGCCAAGACAACCACTGCACGGGCTTTGGAAACAGAGACCTACTGTCAGGCAACAAAAGACCCATAAGTAATAGAAACAATAGAATGGGATAAGTAACAATGTACAGTAAGACACTACTAGCCTGCCAAAGCTTATAATTCAAGGGGGAAAATGCAGGGAATCTAAACAGATGCATCCACAGCTCAGAATCAGATTTAATAAGGAAGTTCAAAAGTTTTGGTTGCTTTAGTTATATGTCACATTAAGGCAAACCTTTTTCAGATCAGCCAGGATCAGAGGGCTTCCACTTCTGCATATGACTGATGTTCCTTTGAAGTCAAATTCCATTTTGGCAATATCAAGTTCCATATCTTCTTTATCTCTCTCAGCCATCACCACCACTGTCCCACCACCTAGACTCTCATTGGCAATAGCAAGCTGATTCAACAGAGATCCCTGCATTTTCATGTCAAATTTGAATTACAAGTTGGAAGATGATAACAAAAAAAAACAGCAAGCATGACTTTTAGCTACGAGTAACATTAGAAGATTATCATCTATTTTCAGTTTATTTGCTTCTAAGTGAAACTCAAGAAACTCAAAATAAGTCTAGAACATGAATGATGTATTGGTTTAAGATATGGTCAGATTCAGCTTTTATTTATTGTGCCCTCCCATGCCCCAAAAGATCTTCCAATTTTGGGTCATGTTTTTTCTCCTTTCCGCAAAACCTTTTGAGCTTGAATCTGAAGAGTCTTCCTCATTGCCAGACTACCCCTTGCGCTTGCACCTTGCTAAACAAGATTTTCTATCACTTTAGCCTTGCTCACTGCCTTTTTCAGCTTGTCCAAATGTATCGTGGTAGGCCAAAAAGGACAGGAATATATCGTCCCAGTGAATTAAGATTATGATTCAATCGGGTGCCAAATGTGTGAAATAATAAGAATGTCCTACGGTCATTTTCAAATATGTGAGATATGACCATATCAACCCAATTTCCATGATTTTTCTTCAAATATTATTCGTTTCTAGGGACACCTATTTTCAGTTTCTCAATAAGAACTTTCACCCATTAGGTTTTGCTTACCTCTACTTGAAGAAGAACTAATGAAAAAGAACATGAAGAAATTCCAATGAATCATAGCATTTTCCTTTCTGGGGAAATCCAATGAGTCAGTATATTAGACCAACATTTGAGGTAGTAAAGGCATAAATTTACAAACTAGAACTGTAAGATTATTTTTTTGAAAGTGGATGGTACCACTGTGTCTATAAATTGAAAATAAAAAGGAGGGATTTACAAGTATATGTCGTGCTCTCAAAACATCCCTATACAGTCCTGAATAAAAGAAAGGGGGCACACCAAGAAGATGTGTCACCCTCTAGCCCCCAACAAAGGCACTAGAGGAGAGTTGTGTGTATTTGTATTACAAAAAAGAATAGCCCACTCTCTCACCCTATCCCTAACAAAATTCCCAAGTCTCTATGATATCAATATATCATGGCCTCCTTCCTGAAAATTCTATTGTTCCTCTCCCCACAAAAGGCCTATAGGGTGGCATGGAGGATAAGCCATCAGATCCGCCTATCTCTCGTGTGGTCAATGCCTATGCCACTCCCTCAAAAGTTGTTGGACCGTCTGCAAAGGCTGCAATCCACACTGGATCTTGTTCAAAACGTGACGCTAGGGAAAAGTGACAGCCAATGTAGAGGTGATCAATATTCTCGTCCTCTACCCCACACAAGCGACATCAGGTCTAGATATTGTTCAAAAAGGTAACAAGTCTATCACAAGTCAGAAGCCTTCCGTGAGAGATCCTCCAAAGCAAAACTTTTACTTTGTGGGGGTTCCTTGGTTGCCATAATTGTCTTTTCAAAGGATGCCTCAACTCACTGTCAAAAATCACATGGTACGTCGACCTGATGAGAACATAGTTGGCAGTATCGGCCGAAACCGATACGTTTCTACCGAAACGTATCGATTTCGGCCCATACCGATACGAGTTCGGACCTGCTCACTGTAGCAGGTCCGAAACTTAAAAAAAAATCTTACCCATTTTGGCCAGAAACCGGACGATTTCGGCCGAAACCGGACGTGAACTCCCCTTATCTGAAACTCCCTTATATTCTCATATCTGAGGGAGAAGGGAACTGCTGTAGGGTGCTGGAGGCCGCTTGAGGGGGAGGGTTTGCTGCCGCCGCCACTGTCGTTTCTTGGAGTTTGCAGCGTGTAGCCGCAACCAAAGCGTTTTCTTGGCTCTCATTCCTAATAGATCTTGTAAGTTTTTTTTTTTGGTTAGTTTGATATTTTTTTTTTGTAGGTAAGGTTCTCTTAAATATATTAATTTTCATATGTGAAATATGTTAAGACTCCAAATTAAGCCCTAATTAGTTATTTAAATTTTGGGCTTTTGTCTAATTAGGTTTAATTAGGGTCAATTGAAGCTCAATTAAACTTCATTGAAGAATTTAGGATGGGAGCATGCTGCTAATTGCATTTAATGAAGGGTGATTAAGATAAAATTGATAATTAAGCCTTGATTAACTATTTAAATTTGAAACTTTTGTCTAATTAAGTTTGGTTAGGTCAATTAAAGCTCCATTAAACTTTAGTGAATAATTTAGGACAGGAGCATGCTACTAATTGCATTAAATGAAAGGTGATTAAGGTAAAACTGGTAATTAAGTCCTAATTAATTATTTAAATTTGGGGGTTTTGTCTGATTAGGTTTAATTAGGATCAATTGAATATCAATTAAACTTCATTGAATAATTTAGGACGGAAACATGCTGCTAATTGCATTTAATGAAGAGTGATTAAGGTAAAACTAATAATTAAATCCTAATTAACTATTTAAATTTAGGATTTTTGTCTAATTAAGTTTAGTTAAGGTCAATTGATGCTCAATTAAACTTCATTGAATAATTTAGGATGGGAACATACTGCTAATTGTATTTAATGAAGAGTGATTAGGGTAAAACTCCAAATTAAGCCCTAATTGACTGTTTAAATTTAGGACTTTTGTCTAATTATCTCAATTCAGCATAATTTGAAGCTCAATTATGCTTCATTGCATTTTTTCATTGTACTAACAACCATTTGTTTTTGAGTGTCTTAATGCAGCGTCATGCCTAGACGTGAACAAGGTCAGGAGGAGCAAGGGCAGGAGGATCCGGGGTGGGCCCACCTCTTCTTAGTTGATACTGAGAGAAGAAAAGTGAAATACAATTATTGTGGTAAGGAGATACGTGGCAGAATTACTAGAGGAAAGCAACATTTGACAGGGATAAGAGGAGAAGTGAAACAATGTGACAGATGTCCCCGAGAGGTCCGAGAAGAAATGCGCCAGTGCCTTCTGGGCAAAAAAGAGAGGATGCAACAAAGGGCCGAGTATCTGTTGATACGAAGTATTCTGGCGATCCCCACGATCCGAGTCCGAGCTGTTGAAATTGAATAGGTTCGGCAACATTTTTTCGATCTTTGTTATAGCTATTGCAGCGACTGAAGCCGCTATCGGTCTAGCTATTGTTTCGTTGATCTATCGTAACAGAAAATCAATTAGTGAATATAAATTATTTTATTAGTGAATATATTAGTCAAGTGAATATACATGTAATTAAATAGGATATGCAATTAGGATATGCAATTATTTTTTATTTTAATTATTATATTAAAATAAAATTATTACATCTCAAGTTTTTTTGAGAACCGTTTGACTTTTTGAGTCGGTCTTTGACCCCCTCAGTCACTACAAGCGCCTCCCGATCAGTGCAATGGGATGTGCCTATTTATCTATCTCTTGACTCGAAATAGGAGAGGCAAACCTCCTGGTTGTCTCTGCACCTACCTCCTTTATCATTGAGCGATCATTTAGGGGCCTTAGCTGGTGATCGGGGCTGTTTCCCTCTCTTTTCTACCCTTAATTCAATAAATACATCTTGCATGCATATAGTATGCTAAAATGAAAAATTATGCCCAATTATAATCGATCTCAAATAATCCCTCGTTACTGCCCAAAGATCAGGCAGAAATTGCTGAGAAGATTTCGGACATAAGGGGAAGGAGGGATGATAATGATGAGGAAGACACTGAGGATTCAGATCCAGAGCTGACTGAAGCAATAGAGCGTGAACAAGTCACTCGAAGGAAAGGAAAAGCACCGATAGGTTCAGGGACATACTCCAGTACAGCTGATGTAGCACGAGATGCACGACGTCTTAACACTGGTGCAGCCTCGCAGAGAGGAGGCCCCATGGACAGCTATCTGCACAGAAGGCAAAGTGTTACACAACCAAAAATTAAGCAAGCATTGAGGGGTAAAAAAAGCAGCAGAAGTTGTAGGGCATGCATTTAAAAGTATTTGCAAATGATTTTTCCATGCAGGTGTCCCTGCACATGCAGCTGAAAGCGAATATTTCCAACCTATGCTAGATGTCATAGCAGATGCTAACCCTGGCTTGAAGGTCCCGTCACGTCGAGACATATACGAGTGTGGCCTTAAGGGAGAGGTTGAGGAGCTCCATCAGTGGGTTGAAAGCTTCAAATATATCTGGATGGAGAGAGGAGGCACCATCATGTGTGATGGTTGGACTGGTACCACGAAGAAGTCCATGATTAACTTTTTGGTCTATTGCATCGAAGGTACAATATTTGTTAAATCTGTAGATGCATCAAATTATGAAAAAAATATAAATTATTTGTTTCATTTTATGGATAAGATGGTAGACCAAATTAGAGAGGACAATGTTGCGCAAGTAGTCACTATGATAATGAAGCCAATTATAAGACTGCAGGGAAGAAATTGATGCAGAAGCGCAGGTATTTATATTGACTCCCATGTGCAGCACATTGTCTGGATTTGATACTTGAAGACATTGGGAAGGAAAATAATGTGAAGAAGATAATTGAGAGGGCACAAAAAGTCACTCAGTATATTTATGGCCATCCTAAGATATTGAACATGTTCATGGAGCATGTAAGTGGGGGGCGATATATCATCCGTGTAGGACCAACCAGATTTGTTTCAAATTTCATTTCTTTGGAGTCTTTGCACAAGTATAAGAATGAGCTCAATTCTTTCTACTTTATCCTTATAGATATCATCCGTATTTGATTCAAAGTTCATTTCTTTAGAATCTTTGCACAGATATAAGAATGAGCTGAAAGCTGTCATGTACCACAATGCCCTGCGGGAATATATAAACAAGTCTAATGTTGATACTCAGATGGATTATTTGGATGTCTGCCAAATCGTGGAAGACAACAAATTCTGAGACAGGGTCTCACGATACATGAAAATAGTCACACCCCTCGTGAAGGTCCTAAGAATAATGGATGGTGATGAGAAGAATGATATGGGATATCTGTACGAGGCCATGGACCGTGCCAAATTAGAGTTGCAGAATTTTCTTCCCAGAAAATATGCAAAGTGGTGGAAAATTATTGACCATAGATGGGACGACACATTACACCATGACTTGCATGCAGCTGGAGAGTGATTAATTGTATTGATACATTGTTCTTTAGGTTACTTTATATCTAACATTTAGTTAACTATACACAAATTCAAGTTATTTCCTCAACCCTCGATTTATGTACAATGCCAATGCAAATGTTGATGGTGAGGTGCTTCAAGACACTTTAAAAGTCATTGGTCGTTTATCGAGGACACCAGAAAAGAGACTTCAGGCCGAAGTAGAGGTTGGCCTTTATTGATTTTATCAATAAGACGTATAAAATTTACTTAAGTAGTGATGTTAATCTATTACTTTATCTTTGGAGATGAACTATTATAGAATGAGGACTGGGACATATTCTGACTCCCAATTGCAATACGTTGTGGGAAGAGTGAGCACAGGTATACTAAATCTTTGTGCTTAAATTGAGTCAATATGTATTAGTACATCATGGAGAATTGATCCTTATTTACATCTTATATTTATTTGTTTATGGTTGGTGGAACAGCTGACTGATGGATAATGGTGAACAACCGCGATGTGGACAGTAATGCATTGGCTTTCATTGCAATTAGGGTGCTCAGTCAAATAACATCAACAAGCCAATGTGAAAGAAATTGGAGCACGTTCAGCCTTATACACTCAAAGGTTCGCAATCGGTTAAAGGTTGCACGGTTAGAAAAATTAGTTTACGGCCACTACAATATGAGGTTAACAATAAGGAACATGAAGCTAAGACAACAGCTGAAAATAGACTCGGGTGGTTTGGACATGTGTTTCGTCGCCCTAACTCAGTGCCGGTTAAAGGATGTGACCGAATCTTAGTGGATGCTAGTAAAAGAGCTCGAGGAAGGCCTAAAATGAGATGATGCGATGTTATTAGGAAGGACATTAGTTTCTTGGGTTTAAATATGAATATAGCACTTGATAGAAATCTTTGACGGAACAAGATTCATGTAGCCGACTTCAAATAATTGAGATAAGGCTCTGATGATGATGATGAAGCTAAGACAACAGCAGAGAGACAAACGCGTCGCAGAGGATGCAACTCCAGAAATTGATGTTGACGCTTTATTTGATGATGACAATCCCTTACAGTCTTGGGTGGAGATACGAGAACAGGTTGATGAGACCGTTTTTGATGTTGATGATAGAACATAGGCAGAGGACATACTAGATGAAGATGAGCAAAGAGATCCAGAATTCATAAGACCAACAAAGAGGGCCAGAGAGACTCATGCGCACCAGATAAGGGACCCAACTTTGTTTGTTCATGACACTAAGTAACAGCATGAGTTTGAGCCAGCTAGACACCCGGAATTAGATAGCAGGCCAGTCACTCTTAGAATGGTCAAGTCACCTCCATCCTTAAGAAGAAGTACATAAGTGCATGAGCTAACTAAGAGGACAAGTTATGCTGCTCGAGAGAACCCGACAATTGAGAAGTTGAAGCAAATTTATGCGAGACACACGCCAAGGGGAAAAGGACTCATCTCAAAGATGAATGAAATGATCACACCAAAAGAGAAAAAAAACATCCCCAAAGGCTAAAAGGCGACTGGTTTATTATGGTTCTGATGATGATGACGATCCCAGTGCAACTACAAGTGCTACTACTGGCGGTGGCACATATACACCTACTTCCTCCTTCCACACAGACACAGGCAGAGGATACAGTCATAGTGAAGGAGGATATGATTCACAGAGCCAATATGGGCATCCATCAGATTATGCCAACAGGAAGCAGGCATGTATGGGTGGAGTCATCAACTAGAATTTCAATTTCATCCAGTTCCACCCAGTAACAGTTATGGGTCAACATCTTCTTCTCATCCTCAAGGTTCTACTTCTTATACTGATTCTGGATTCCAATCAAGCCAACAACCTTACACTTCAAGAGAGATCCAAAGAGGGATGCAGGACTTTGCTACCTCATTGTTTGGTTATAGTGAATATACAAAATACATGTAACCTTTTTATGAGTATCAACATCAGACGCCAGACGATGAGGGAGAAGGTTCTTCTAACTATATCCATATTAGTGCATCATCATTTAGGTAAGAATCATTTAATTTTTGTAACATTTACTGTGTCTAATTAGGTTTATTGTACTTCTTGAACCTACTTCAAGCTTAATATGTACTCAAGAATATCACTTTAACATGTCCAATGCCTATTTCATGTTTATTGCACTTAATCCTATTTCTTTACAGTCACATACATGTCTAATGATTTTTTCTGATTTTTATCTGATTATTTATATTTTCTGATTTTTTCCCCAAAACTTTCTATATTTTTTGCTTTTTTTTGAACGTTTTCAGCCGATTTCAGTCAATTTCAGCCGAAACCGAAACGGAAACCAAACCGGTACCGAAACTGGTACTGCCAACCTTGGATGAGAAGCACCCCTCCTTGTCCCACCTCTATGTCCATTCATCTGCCCTATTTTCATCTGGCTTATGCAGCTACAACATCAAAAGCAGAGTCCTCAAGCTGGTCAATCTCCTCTTCCCGCATATATCTTTTGAAAGCTAGCTCCAAATATTCCACGTTGATTGCGCTTCAAACAGTTGACTCACCACTACTAGTGGCACCACAGAAGCTGCATATAGCCGAGGAAATAACTCCTCAAGAACCCGATTTGTACACCATCATCCTTCTAGAAACGGCACCTTCGTCCATCCCCCATACTCTCACTCCTACCTTGACAAAGTCATTGTTGCAATATGCCCTTCCAGATACGGGATATGTAATGCTAGGGAGAGGTTGCCAAGTCCCAGATCCTTGCTCTACAATAATATTTCTGCCTGATGACCATATTCCATAGCTCCTCATCCTCTATGCCACTTGTCCAAAGCCACTTGTTCAATAAAGCCAAGTTGAAGTCTCTAATGTTCTTTAAAACCAAAACACCCACTTCTTTGCACTTGCATGCTATTCCCCATGAAATGTCATGTCATCCTCTGCCCCTCGTATCACTGCCATGTCAACAAAACCTTGCCTGAATAGAGTGTAGCTTCCTTACTATTGAGATAGGGATCCGGAAAGTGGGAAGAAAGTAAATAGGAAGGCTGTCAAAGATGAATTTGCATAGCATCAATCGGCCCCCATAAGAGAGCATCTTCCCCTTCCACCCTGCTAGCCTGGCTGCCAATCCCCAACACTACAAAGCAATGTGAGTGAAAGGAAGACCCAAGTAAGTAATGGGGAATTAGCCAACCTGACAGTCTAGAATAGCAACAACTCTCCTAAGTTCCTAATGGCTCTCTGCTCCAATTCACACCGACCACCTGGCTCTTATTAAGATTCACCTTAAGTCCACTGACCACTTGCAGCAGCTCTGGCACCATTTTGATGTTGTACAGTTGACCCTCACCTTTCGGGACAAATAGAATTGTATCATCAACATATTGCAGGAAGGAGACGAACTGGCACTGTGGAGCAACTTGAAACCCCCTGATAAGGCCATGAGAATCAACTCTCATCCACATTCTACTCAAGATCTGTGCCACCAGAGCAAACTAAAGAAGAGAGAATGGGGTCACCTCACCTTAGCCCTCTGCCATCGTGAAGTAGAGTTATGGTTCCCCATTAATGAGAAAAACAAATCTAGCTAATTGGATACATGTCCGGATCCACCCAATCCACCTGGCATCAAAGCCCATCCTGCTGAGAACCACCAACAAACACTGCCAACTAACCCTATCATAGGATTTTTCAAAATCAAGCTTGAACGCCAATCCTCTCTTCCTTTGTGACTTGATAGTATGAAGGCACTCATAGGCAACCAAAAAAATAGAAAAATTACTTGCATATCCCTAAAAAATATCCAAATTACTGCTATATCCCCACCTTTATGAAACTTATCCGTAAACCCCTCAAAACCGTTAACCAATGTCACCATACCCCTGAGGTCACTTTCTGTCCTCACGGAGGTAACGGCCAAGACGATTGGACCATTTTACCCCCACCAACGTGAGAGAGAGAGAGAGGCAAGAGGGGGGACGAAGCCGAAGGAGGTCTCCCCCTCCAGCGCCAACAGCCCCGACAAGTGAAGATAGAAAGAGAGAGAGAGAGAGAGAGAATGGTGTAGGGGGGAGCGAAAGAGAGGACAGAGTGAGAGAGGGAGAGGACAAGAGAGGGGGGAGCACGCCAAAGAGTTGGTTCCCCGGAGCAATATGGCCGGTGTAACACGCGGACCGCAACCTGGTGGCGGTGGAGCTGGAAGCAGAGTCGGTGGTGGTGAGGAGTGTCACCCCAACCTCTGCTGCCACGCAGCGTCACCGGAGCCTCCTCCTAGAACTTGAGCCAAAGCTCATCGAAGACATCAAGGATTCGACGGAAGTTCCCCTAGGTGTGGTCGTCGACGCCCGCACGCCTCGTGTGAGAGGAGGCCGTCATTAGGGAGGGCATGGAAGTGCTCCTCAACAGCGCGCCATAGGGTGTCAACCTCCTCGGCCGGCCCCGTGCTGTGGCTCCCGATGAAGTGCAGCCCCTTGAGCACCTGTTGCTCCCCCGATTATGTCTGTTCTAGCCTCGCTTGGATCTGCCTCGCATCCCGAGCCGCGATCACCATGGGGTCGTCCGGCGGCTGCAGCCAAGGGGACGACGCCGAGGTGGACCTCCGCGCGTGCAACAGCGACCACCTTCCTGCGAGCTTGCAACGTCCCATTCTAGGCGAGCTGCAGAGGTAGGGCACCTCGCCATCGTGGAGACAGGGCACCCCGCCGTTCTGGTGAGCTATGGAGGCAGGTGTTGTCCTTGACGATGCCTAAAAGGCAGGGCACCCTGCCGCCGCTACCCATCTCCTCCACTGCTTTCTGGTTGCTAGCCAAGATCGCTAGGGACTCGTCGGCGAGCATCTGCTCCGCTACGATGGGTAGCTGCAGAGGCCCTCCAACACACCCCCTCCTCTCAACAACCTCTGATCCGTCCCCAAAGGGTCGATATCCCCCCCCCAACTCCTTGGTGGTTGGCTCAAAGGCGGTGCGCCAGGCCTTGCAGATACGGTTGAAGGCGAAGCAGTCCACAAAGTCGACCAGGCGCTACGAGATGCAGAGGAGAGCGGTGTTGGGGAGGCTTGACCAGTCTCTGTGCTGCCTCACTCATTGCTACTTCCCCTGGGCATGGCTCAGAGTCCCGTTGCTTGCTTCGCTAGCCATCGAGTTCTTCGAGCATAGTGTGAAGGTGTTGGATGTTTGTAATGCCATTCAGGACGGGATCGAGCAAGTTCCGCACTGGCACAAGTAGATGGAGATCATGCTCCGACATCCCATGCCCACGACGGGCGGCCCGTGTCTGCAGGGACCCAGTCCCTCGTGGCTCCAACGTCGGCCATTGTGCCCCTCCCCCTCGTTGATGCTCTCTCTGTCGATTATGTCGGCGATGGAGGGGGAAGGGGGAGATTGGGAGGGAGAGCCGGATCCGGTGATGGAGTGAGAGTGTTCCAACGACAGAGGGGGAGGGGGGAGCACCAACTTCGCCACCGCAGGGAATGATGAGCAAAGAGGAAGAGAGATGAGGAGAGAGAGGGTAGAAAGAGAGAGTTAACTAGGGGTAGGTTAGTTATTGGCCCCCGTTAACTCACTTGGGGTTAACTACCGTGAACAGTCATTGATTGTAGGAACATAATGAGGAGTTGTTTAGATTTTGGGAGTTTACGGATAAATTCCATAAAGATAGGGGTATATCGGTAATTTGAATATTGTTAGGGGTATACAAGTAATTTTTCCAAAAAATTTCCTAAACGATCCGTCCCTTAATGAAGGCACCCTAGTGATCACTGACAATCCAGGCCATTACCTTATCTAGTATCATGGCCATCAGCTTGGTGATTATTTTATAGGTCCCATTGAGCAAACTAGTGGGCCTACAATCTCTCAGGTTCTTAGCACATTGCTTCTTACAAATGAGGACAAGTAAAGTCTTGTTAATGTCTCTTAGATGAGCCCTCCCTTCCTGAAATTTTCACACAGCTTGGAGAAAAAATGTTTTGATGATGGCCCAACAATGTTGAAAGAAGGCCACTGGGAATCCATCCCGCCCGGGGTCTTTATTACCTGCAAGAGAGAAGATAGCCTTCTTCACCTCCTCCCCAAAAGGGCAGGAGAGAGCTTCGCTCTCCACTGCCGATAGGGTGCAGAAGGAGGTCATCTACGATGGACGGTCAGACTAGCTCATCTTCAAATAAAAGTCGTGAGTAAAACTGTTTGACATGCCTCTTGATGTCTTCTAGAATGGTGAAATGCTAGTTCCCCACCACGATGCACTTGATATGGTTCAACCGCCCTCTTCCTGAGGTGTTTTTTTGGAAATAGGAGGTATTCATGTCTCCCTCCTTGATACATCTTTCCCTAGCTCGCTGCTTCCAGAAGATTTCCTCCTTAGTGAGTATCCCTTCAAAGTCCTCCTTAAGCTTGTCCCACTAGTTCCTGTCGGACTCATCATGTCTCCTATAGTACATCCAGTCCCTCCAGTTGAAGCATAATCCTATCCTTCATTACTTTGCCAAGGAGAGTCTTGCTGGCGCCCCACTTAGTCAGCTCTTGTGCTAGATACTTCGATTTGCCTACCAATCTAGCCATGGCAGACATCTCTTGCCTCTAAATCCCTGATACTTTGTTGACAGTATCCATGAAGTCTTCCTCCCTTAGCCAATAACTTTGCATCCTGAACTGCATCTTCCTAGCACGCTTACAGCTAATCTTGAGCATCATAGGCTTGTGGTCAGAGATAGATATGGCCAAAGTCATAGCCCTCACATGTGGGAAGTAGTCCTCCCAATCAACAAAGACTAGAAATCTGTCAAGTCTGGACAATGCTAGATTGGTCCTCAAGTTTGACCATGTGATTATGCATTGGAGGTGTGGACATCAATCAAAACTGTTAGAGTGACAAAGTCTTGGAAGTCTTCAATCTCTCCTATGGGAGGCGAGCCAACTGACCTCTCCTGCATCGAGCGAACGGCGTTGAACTCCCTCCTACACACCATGGACGGCTAGAACTGACATGGTGAAGTAAAAGCTCATCCCACAGTGCTTTCTTGCCCTCCTTGTTCTGAGACCCATAGACCCTAGAGAAATGCCATCTGAAACCATCCTTGATGCTACGAAAAAAGAAAGAAATGACCCCACAGCCAATATACCTGAACTCCTCCACCACCTCCACCTCAAACTCATTCCAAATAACTATAATACCCCCTAGTCTCCCCTCTGCTAGAGAGACTATCTCATTCGATAATCTTACACCCCTAATCTCCCTCATAATTTTTAAAAAAGTCTTCCCACCTCCCTCACATTTTATTTCTAGTAAACATAAAATGTCTATCTTGCATCTTCTAACAAGGTCTTTCACTAATCTTCTTTTCTCCCTCCTACCAATCCCCTTCACATTCCGTGACACAATCCTTAATGCTATTAAGAGTTGTTATCCCCCCTCATCCTCCTAGGCACCCCTGCTCTCCATCTCCTCCCTCTTTTTCCATTACACTCTTCTAGGAAAATTTCTCAACTCTGACCTCCCTGGTCATCATGACTAGCCACCTCTTCTAAACCTTCCTAAGTAACCATTTTATGTCAAATTTCCCAACTCTGACCTCCCTGGTCAGCATGACTAGCCACCTCTTCTAAACCTTCCTACGTAACCATTTTATGTCCTCCTCAAGTTCTGAGAAGGACACCTCTACCTTCTCGGCCAGCTCCCTTACCTGGTCCTCATTCCATCTCTCCACCACCCCTACCATCTCCTTGACCTCCTCCTTCCCCAGCCCATACTTCACTTCTTCTTGCTATGCTGAACCCATGGATAGTCCCCCTCTAAGACTCGGGCTCTCCAGTAACACTTCCATAGTCCCGATTAGTCGATCCTCTAAAGAGTACTACAAGATTGCTACACCGATGGACCACCGACGTTCACCCGATGTGGCCCTAGACCCGGACACCAATACACCTTCGCTGTGCACCGTCCAATTTGGCAACGACCTCCTCTAGAGCTCTCTGGTTCCTCCCGTGGGACCGCATAGGCGATCCTCCGCCACCTCCGTCCCGCCAGAACTCACAGGCAACAGCTGGCTACCCATCGACACCTCGACGCACTGCTGCCTTTCACAAACCTAAGAGGAGGATCCTTGAGTGGAGATCAAACCTGCCTCTTGCAGCTAAGACGACCGAGGAAGACCACTCGGAGGGTTGAGTTGAGCCACCGAAGGGGTCATCGACACCGTCCACTTGTCGAACAGAGCCTCGTCTGCCTAGAGCGCCGTCTGCACTGTAGATGTGATTGAGTAGGAAAGACATTGTGTATTGGGTCCATAGGTACCCGTAACCCTGTGACGGTATCAGGTAAATCACAAGTATCCGATAGTAGATCCGGGCCATGGGTCAAAACTACTACTGCAAAGCCCAGCCTAATGGCTTCCAAAGCTACCCCTAGCCAGTTGGGTCCACTGGCTCACTCCTGATCCGACCCGCCTCATTGACTCGGCCCAACCGACAACTCAAGCCCTGGCCTAGCCAATCGCCCGCCCCAATTTGAATTTGAACTGTCGGGCGGCCACATACCCCTCCACGGGGATATCACCCAAGGACCTGACTGCTGCCATCATCGCGCCTGCGTGTCCAACTGGATTGAGACGCGCACTATGAAAGCCTCTCCCCCGATGGTGAGGGATAGTGCCGAAGGTACTGTAGGAGGGATCGACACCCAGATGATGACCTCAACGGTAGTAAGATTGTTGGCGGGGATGAGCCGCAAGCTGCCAGCCTCCAACTTCCCAAAACCCAAGCTAGTCGAGACACTCCCTCCTGGTCACATAAGATGAGGGGAAGCCTACCAGTCTGATGCGAAGACAAACCAGTCTCAAGCTTGGGAAGGTCCCCTTCTCGAATGACCATCGTTTCATCGAGAGCATCACCCCTCCGATCACCAAAAGACTGCCTCCACTGTTGCATCAACCACTTCTGCACTACTATCGACGACTAGGAAACCCTTCCTATGGACATGGCGGACCTCCCACCGGTCCTCTCCGTCCCCCTTCGCTTCTAGTAGGGGATCTAACCACCTCCGAGTCCACCGCTCTTTCAGTCAGGAAGATCCATAGACACCAGTAGAGCCACTCCATCCGACCATGGAGTAAATCCAGGGAGAAGAGCCCGAGCTCATGGCAGCCATCCTCTCGACTGGGCAGTGTCAGTGCCCTCCTGGCTCCTACGGACAACCTCCGCATAGGTACCCTTGTTTAGGAAACCCCCCTCAACCCCTACAGCCATCGGACCCTTACTCCCCACCCATGCCCTGCAGTGCCGCTGCGTATGGCCTCTTTGCCGGCACCCGTAGCAGATCAGGCCAGCCCCACCTCTGTCTCCAGATCCAACATCTCCCCTCCTCGGAGACATGCCAGCCGCCTCCGAGCGGGACACAATTTGCCCCGGAGGTGAAGTCTGGAGTGCAACTCACCCACCCCACCATCGTATCACTTCAAATTAGGTGATTGTTCCTGAACTGTAAGATTATTAAGTATTGAGAAGTCTGTATCTGGGATAATTCAGGAATTGAGATGAGAACCACCTGTCAAGAGATGTTCTGAGGTCATTCCAAGATGTTTTTATCCATTAATAGTGAGACACATAGTATGGTCAGTTTTGCACATCTTTACCCAATTTCCACATTTTTTCTTTGTAAGGAAGGGCATCATCAGTTTCTCCATCAGAATTTCCCCTATCAAACTTTGCTTAGATTTGCTGAAGGATTATAAATGAAAAAGGATATGAAGAACTTGCAGTAAAACATGGTACATTGGACCAACATCCAAAGTGGTTAAGGTATATAATTTACAAATTAAAAAAGTAAAATTAGCAACTGCTGGAAGATGTATATTTGAGAATGTTCTGGCAAAAAGGTAAGAGCCAGCTATGAATTGCAGGCTTAAAACCAAGTCCAAAATAGCTAATATGCCAGATTTTGTCAGATGCGAAGTTGCTAACAAAGTTAGAGAGCAATAAAGGTAAACTAACAAGATATAACTTCTTAGCTCAGTTGGTTTGTACTTTCAAAAAAAAATAAAGGTAAACTAACAAGGCCAAGGATAATTACCAACTTGTCGCTCCATCCAAGAATTAATGTATGATTTTGCTCAATCACTTCGCTCCTACCTTTCCTCAATGAATCAAACTTCTCCGAGATGGCATCGGAAACAAGGCCAAGCATCATTGCAAATATAAGCATCCCACCAAAGCTAATAGACACTGAAACTAACTTGGGACCAATCCCGACAGAATTTGCATGGTTGCCTGAATCTGCAACATAAGTCCAAGATAACCACAGACAGTCTGCCAAGCTGCCATCGGTCACACCAAAAAGTGCCAATCCACCAAGACATATTAGCAGTAAGGTTGCTAAAAGTAAAACTAATGGCTTAGCATATGGATGAACTGACAGAAATACATCAACCCGGTATGCTAATTGCTTGTTTAGAGAAACTTCCTCAGACTCTGTTGTTCTTCTCAACCTTGAAATGTAATCAATGTACTTTAGAACAATGAGAGGGAGAGACAACATTGCAAGTGAAAGGACAAGAGCAGATCTCTTCAAATTTCTGTCAAAACTATGACTACTCTCTTGTTGTATTATGCCCATGTCAGAAATATCTATAGGATCAAACAAATTGCATGCTTGAAGCCTTGCATTAAGAAAGAAAAGACGTTCCTGCAAAATAGTTAATAATGTTAATGAGCACCAGTATTTAAAAGCAGCGGATTTCGTGAACCGACATCTCATCTTAAAAATTGCATTGTTTTCACACGTTGGGTAGGATGTCATGATACCCTTATGAGCCTAAATATTGTGAATGCTACAATTTATAATTTTAAAAGCAGGGCAATCTTAGTCTCAAAATCGAGTTAAAGTTTACATAAAGACAAATGGACTCTCTCATGGTTGCCATTGATAGATAACTGGATTTACATGTGGATAACCAACCTTCATCCTACTCTGACTGATGTCTCAGATGAAGGTTTTTGTGTGATGCATGATTTTAAAAGATGGGACATGATTAAGAATGCTCTTTTTTGGAAGGTGGATTAAGAGTCCTCTTGTCACCAAAAACAGTACATGCCTGTTTACACGCGGGATTTTCGGACACCCAATTTCGCTGGATGAATATGTGTATATTTTGACATATTTGTTAATTCCGCGCTTTTGAGATTTATCAGACGATTTAGGGTTCCGTGTACTGGACTTTTCCCCACTGACCGGAATCGATGTTAATTTACATCGGTACAAGTCCGAACACCTTTGATTAACTGTCGAAGAACGCCTTTTGCCTCTATACATTGTGGCATAAATGATCTTGACGATCGCCCATTACGGGTACATACTCTTGCAAAGAAATTTGGAGACTTTATTTCCTTGAACATGCATGATTTGAATTACAATCGGTCCTTCAAGACCTTTACATATGATTCCGACTGTGTAATCAAGTCTTCGGAATTATATCATGTTGCAACCAGGGCCTTTGAATTTGCTTCGGTCAACATTTAGATCTTTGAACTTGCTTTCATGCTGATCAGGTCATTCAATTTACTTTTGTCCCCTAATCGGACGGTTGGACTTGAATTCCATCGCGAGAACCGTTGGATCGCCAAGATGATCACTGTCGGTCCGTCAGAATTGTTTCGTAGTCATAATCACTCATTTTCTTATTGTGACCAGACCCTTAAGCTGGCTTGGTGTCCATAAAAGACATTCCCGCCTGAGGCGAGGTATATTTGTAATTTTCCCTCTATCAGGGTATTTTTGTAATTTTTCCAAACTTTGGGATGTTCTTATAGTTTCTTACTTTCTTGGAGATAGCCTCGTCACTTCTCGACTTCCTGAGCATTTTTGTCATTCTAACTTTTCGGCATATATTTGACATTTCTTGACTTCTCGAAGATAGCCCCATCATGTCTTGACTTCTTGGGTGACTTCTCGGAAATAACCCCGCCATTTGACTTCTTGGGCATTCCTCGTCTACATTTCTTGATTTCTCGAAAGTAACCCTGTCGTTTGACTTCTTGGATATTCCTCGTCTTGATTTCTTGACTTCTCAAAAATAACCCCGTCATTTGACTTCTTGGATATTCCGAGTCTTGATTTCTTGACTTCTCGGAAATAGCCCCGTCATTTGACTTCTTGAGTATTCCGAGTCTTCATTCCATGACTTCTCGGAAATGACCCTGTCATTTGACTTCTTGGGTCTTCCGAGTATGAATTTTCTTGAGCTTTCATGGTTTATTTGCAATTTCATCAATTTCTAAATTTCCGGACATGATAGCCCTTGGCCATGAAAAAGATACATAGATTTGGATGGTTAGCCATAAGCCGAACTCAGGAGAGCCCACACCGCTTCAGGGAAGAGACGTAGTCTCGCTCCACCGACTCGTGCAAACGACACCAACAATTCTTTGGTGATTTTGAGACAAGCCATGAACTTGTGTAGTTTCTAGACTGAACAATGACTTTCATGCAACTTTCCCACAAATGTGATATTTTCGCAATTTTCTGATATTTCAAGGACTTTTTGCATTTTCCCACCATTGGGGATCTTTTGGTAATTTTCCCACCATCGGGGTATTTCTATAATTTTCCCGTCATCGGGAGTATTTCTGAAAATTTTCCGCCACCGAGGGTATTTCTGTAACTTTTCTGACCACCGAGAGTATTTCTGCAATTTTCTATCCACCAAGGATATTTCTGTAATTTTATACCACGGTTTGCCGTCCCGCCCCGACCCGCACCGACCCGCACGACCCGACCCGACCCAGGCGAGCACCGGGTCGCGCGGGCTGGGGGTCGTGGACGGGTCGCACTGGACCGCAAGGTCCCGTGCGTCCCGCCACGTCCCGCTCCGGTGCGAGGCGGGACCCGGCTCGGTACGGCGGGTCGGGGGCGGTTCGCCCATTTAACGGGCCGAAGGGGGAGGAAGAGCTCCACCCCTCCCACCGACGAACGGCGGTGCAGCGGCGGCGGACGGCGAGCAGGATCTTCGGACGGCGATCTGAGCGGCCGACGGCGGCGTTGGGCGGCGATCGGAGGTAGGTAAGTTAAATTTTTTTAAAATGGTCGGGGGTGGGGCGTCTGCCGCCGGGGGGGGGGGGGGGGTGCTGGGCGTCTGGGCCGCCGTGGGGGGACGGGGGGGACGGGGGCCGCCGTGGGGGGACGGGGGGGGTTGTTGTGCGTCCGTGGGGGGACGGGGGCCGCCGTGGGGGGACGGGGGGGGTTGCTGTGCGTCCGTGGGGGGACGGGGGCCGGCGTCTGCCGCCGTGGGGGGACGGGGGCCGCCGTGGGGGGACGGGGGGGGTTGTTGTGCGTCCGTGGGGGGACGGGGGCCGCCGTGGGGGGACGGGGGGGGTTGCTGTGCGTCCGTGGGGGGACGGGGGGGGACAGGGGGGGACGGGGGCCGCCGTGGGGGGAGGGGGGGGGGTGTTGCTGTGCGTCCGTGGGGGGACGGGGGGGGACAGGGGGGGGACGGGGGCCGCCGTGGGGGGACGAGGGGGGTGTTGCTGTGCGTCCGTGCGGGGACGGGGGGGGACAGGGGGGGGACGGGGGCCGCCGTGGGGGGACGGGGGGGGGGGGGGGGGTGTTGCTGTGCGTCCGTGGGGGGACGGGAGGGGACAGGGGGGGGACGGGGGGGGGGGGTGCTGCCGTGCTGGGCGTCTGCCACCGGCAGGCGGTGGGGGGATGAGGGGGGGGGGCGTGTGCGACCGTGGGGGTGGGGGGGGGGAGGAAAAAAATTTATTTTTTAAAAATGTAATATCTTTTTTTAATTTAAAAATATATGAATAAAATTTGTTAGATTGTCATTGTTTAATATTATTTTTGATGTCAGGTTGAATTTATGTTGTAAGAAAAATATAATTTTTATTTAATTCATCTTGTAGAATTTAATATATTGATATATTATTTAATTCTGGTTGTAGAAATAATATAAAGATCGTTTAATTCATGTTGTAGAAATATATTTATGTTTGATATATTATTTAATTAATGTTTAAATATTAGATTTAATTGAGATGTATTAAAATTTAAATTTAATTTTATAGAATTAATGATATTATTTTATTATTAGTTGTAGACGTAAAATAATTTAATATAATATAAATAATTACTGATAAATAATTTAATATAATATAATTTAATTAGACATGTTTATAATTATAAATATATAATTAGTGATAAATATGTTACAAATTAATTTAAACTAAATGTAGGTCTATTAAATAAAAAATTAGCATTATATGCATGTTTTAGAAATAATGATATTATTTTGAACTAAATTATATTGACATGTAGTAAATATTGAATTTAGTCTTGCATATTGTAGAAATAATGATATTATTTTCATTGTTAGTCTCTGTTTAAAATAATGTACTTAATATGATTTGTAATTTTTACATTTAGGAGATACAGTTAAGTACTTAATATGGCTCCTAAGGAACGAACAAATGATATTGGGTGGTCACACGGAGTTTTGTTGGATGGCAACCGTAGGTGCTGGCGTTGTAACTATTGTAAAATAGAACACCGGGGAGGAGGGGTGTCTCGGTTGAAGAAGCATTTGGCCGGAGGAGCCGGGGCAGGATACTCTGAGGTTGCTGGGTGTACCCATGTGCCTAGAGATGTGAAACTTGCAATGGCTAGACACCTGCGTGAGAAGAGAGCTGAGATGAAAGAAAAGGAAAAAAAGAAGAAAAGGGATCAAGCGGCAGTGAGCGGGCGCCCAAGTGGCAGCAACGAGGAGGAATGTGCATGGACACCCAGTGACGAAGACGAACAAGCATGTACTGAGCAGGCTAATGTGTATGTCACTGTGAACGATCCATACGAAGCAGAGCTTCGTGAGGCAGTACGTCAGAGCAGGGAAGAGTCAAGACATCCCGAGGAGACTATAGTCCGTAGTCGCGAGGCCGCGAGGACCGGAGCATCAGGGAGTGGTGGTTCATCTACGACTCGACAATCACGAGGCATAAGGAGTTTATTGACTGGTGACTCGGGGACACAAAGGAAAAGGACACAATCGATCAACATCGAAGATGTGGAGCCCGGTGCACTATCCCGAGAGCATGGTAAGCAAACGAGGATGGACGATGCGTATGGCCAGAAGGGACCTAAATGGAAACTTGGTCAAGCTGTTGCAAAATGGTGGCACCACGCGGGTCTACCTTTCAATGCAGCCAATAGCCCTTACTACAAGCCAATGTTTCAGGAAACACAGATCCTTGGGCTACACGTGCAGCCACCTACAGCGAGAGAATTGGCTGGCGTATACCTTGATGAACAAGTTGCTGAGATCAAGAGTTACATTGACTCATTCAAGCAGAAATGGACAAAGTACGGAGTCACACTGATGTGTGATGGATGGTCAGGTACCACAAAATCTAGCCTGATTAACTTCCTTGTTTATTGTGACAGACAGGTATTCTTTCACAAATCAGTGGATACGTCTGGTCAAATTCACAGTCACCAATATATTTTATCATTGATGGAGCAAGTGGTGACTGAGATTGGGGAGGAGTACATTATACAAGTGGTGACTGATAATGGGTCGAACTATAAGAAGGCTGGGGAGGAGCTAATGAAGAAAAAACGGCACATTTTCTGGACCCCTTGTGCAGCACATTGTGTAGATCTGATGCTGAAGGAGATTGGGCAGCTTCGTATGGTAAAATCTGTGGTCGAGGTGGCACAAAAAATCACGAAATATATCTACAACCACACACTTGTATTGGCATGGATGAGGGAGCACTGTGGCGGCGAACTGTTGAGGCCTGGCATCACACGATTTGCCACCAACTACATCGCATTGCAGAGCCTATTGAAGCACAAGGATGGATTGAAGCAAATGTTTAGAGGTGAGACCTGGCTGAGTTCCTCTTTTGCTGCTTCACGTGAAGGGGCGGAGGTCGAGGGGATTGTCAACACCTCGAATTTTTGGGATAGAGTGAAGATATTAGTGTCATTGATAGAGCCACTGTATGAGGTTCTACGATGCGTGGATGGGGATAGAGTACCAACCATGGGGTTGGTGTACAGCAAAATAGAAGCAGCCAAGCGGAAGATCCTTACAACGTCCAAAAAATATGGACCCACTATTCTGGAGATTGTGGGGGACAGATGGGACAGACAAATGAGCCGTGATCTTCACATGGCAGGTAAACACTTACATTCTCGTCCAATCAATGAGCTGTGATTTTCAGTTGATACTAATATGTAATTCATTGTCTTACGATTGCAGCGTACTATCTACATCCGGCCTTCCAATATGCTCGGGCCCTTGCTTATGACGATACGTTGATAGAATCGGTCAACATTGTGGTAGACCGATTGTCTTTCACCCCAACAGATGCCGCTGATGCGTTGAATGAGGTATACTTGGATATTTTAACATTGACAATATTAAATGAAATATACACTTCATATTTTTTGATAATGCAGATGAAAATATTTAGAGAGGGAATTGGTTCATTTGCGACACCTAATGCCGTGGCCAGTCGTGATAGACTCGACCCAGGTAATGTGTCTTCACAATGTACCTTCTATATCTCGAGAAAGAATTTTTACATCTAATTATTATATTGTACATGATCTGTCTTAAACACAGCTGAGTGGTGGCTAAATTACGGCACAAGTGCACCCGTATTAAGGAAGATCGCAATGAGAGTTCTATCGCAAACATCCTCGTCGAGTGGGTGTGAGCGGAATTGGTCGACGTTCTCCTTCTTGCATACTAAGCTGAGGAATAGGCTAACACACCGCAGGCTAGACAAAATGGTGTATGTTCATTACAACATGAGGCTAAAGGTCCGGCATGTACAAATGGATACAAGGAGAGGAGAGGGAGATTACGACCCAACGGATGCTGTGTACTTGCGAGACGATGACGACCCTATGGTAGCATGGGTTGCAAGAGCCACAACCGAGCGTGGTGAGGCAGAATTAGACGAGGAGGCTGAAGAACCTGGCGAGACACAACGGCCTAATACTTTTCTCGTATCAGCTGTACAAGAGGCAGTCGGGGAGGGAGATGACACCCATGTGCATTTGGGTGGTGACGACTCTGCAACGGGACGTGATGATGAAATTAATTTAGATGAAGACCTCGTCATTGGGGGTGGAGACACATCGTATGCGTATGATGATACAGCATGGGAGCGATTGATCCAACCCCCATTAATTGAGCGTCAAGAGCCACCTCAGGTGAATTAATACATGAAAATCGAATCGCAAATTTCATTAGATAGCATAGTCATATATTTATGTATGATAGCAATATATTGCAGGTCGGTCCGACAAATGACAACATTGCGGGAGAACAGTGGTCTCGAGTTGCTGTACCGCGGCATTCAATATCTGCGGAACCAAGAAGGTTATCCACTTCAAGAGAGGCTAGGGGGAGTTCCTCATTTAGAGAGGTGAAATTATATTGTCATTTCTACATTTGTTAATATATAATTCATTGGTAATTGAATATATTCTTCTTTCAATTGTGTAGTCTTCGGGAGCATCGAAACAACCATCTCAGTCTGCTGCGCCCCGACGCTCAACATCTAAGACTAAGGCACCCAATCAGTCTTCTCAGGTATACGTACAGACTTACACAATAGAAAGTAAATTGAAAAATTATCTAAACAGGCTTCTGCTTCTCAGGCATCTATAGGGACACAACATGCAGCATGTAAGCCGCCCCCTGCTCCACAGAAGAAAAAATCATCATGGACCACATTATTCACCAGCAAGAAGGACAAGGGACCACCATTAAATCCGATAGATTTTGCAGACATGGAGACATTAGATCCCAATGCAGATGACGACACTACCGAGCCTTCTGTTGAGCCCCGCATTAGTGGGAGTCATGACTCCGATGCTGAGAGTACACCGACAGGGTCTTCATCCCATGGAGGTGGTGGTTCTCAAGGTGACCAACGGAGTCCTCGTGAGAATACGAGTGCTGGTGGCAGAGAGTACAGCAGTGGTCATAGTAGAGGTCGTGGGGGCCGTCAACATGGCGCATGGACAGAGGAGCAGCACTTCACACATGCCACGCAAGATGAGGACCACGGTGTTCCACTGCCAGGGACGAGACGGGCAGCTGATCATTGGGATCCCTACTATGGAAGTTCGGTTGCAGACAGTACCAGCTATCAAGGCATGTTGTCTGATTTTGAGAGGATGAGCACACATGACTCCCAGGGATCTGGAAGCTCGTATGGACGGTCATGGCCGCAGCAGCCGATGTATCATGGCGACTCAGATAACAGTAGTTCATTTTTCCCATCGTATCCATATCCTTATGCCGCAGCTACGTCAGTAGAGGTCGTGTACGCACAAGGTTCGCATGAGTATGAATACTACGTACGCATGTACTGGGAGAACTATTCAGGTTCAATGCGCTATGAAGACTATCTGTCCTATCTGCGGACCACATTTAATGTCAGATTGTTTGGAGATGGGCACTGGCCCAGTTTGGGTCCATAGGCTTTATTAGTATGTATCATTTGGTTACATTTAGAACTAACTAATAATTAATTGTACATTTCTTCATATATAGAGTTTTGTACTTGTCATCGAAATCACTAATGTAAACTTTTACATCATTTGCAGGTCATCATGGACGGACGGCGTCACCCTGCGTGGGAGCATGGATATTCTGTTGAGGGTGATGGACATGTGCACTGTAGATACTGCGAACATCGCGTCACCGGCATACACAGGTTTGCGGAGCACCTTGCGGGAGTGGGACGCGATGTTCGTGCATGCGACCGAGTTCCGGGAGATGTTCGACATTCCTTTCGGACACAGTTACATGATAGATACGGTTCTCGTAGCACACCGAGGACATCTTCTTCTACGTCCCGGGTACCTCCACCACGAGCACATGGCGGAGCAGGATCTTCCTCCACGTCCAGAGTTCGAGCAGCACCAGCACCAGCACCAGTCGCACATGATAGAATTGAAGCTATAGATGTAGTGAGGACTTTTTTTACAGATTTTCATGTACCCTCCACCGCAGCACACGACCCATCATTTGTGCAGATGGTTACATATTTTCAGTCTCACCCATATGTACCTCCACCCACTAGGATAGAGTTAGATTATACGGGTGATCAGTCTCATGTATCTGATGATGAGTTTTGGGATTCGGGCTTCACTGATGATGAGGATTAGTGAGTTTTGGGTTTCGGATTACACACATGAGGAGGATGAGTGAGTTTTGAGATTCGGACTTCACAGATGGACACGGATTAGTGAGTTTTTGTATTTTATACTTCATGAATGAATGTCATTATTATGTCACTGTTTACTTTTACATATTTAGTAATTAAAATAAATTTTTATGTATTATATATAATAGGATGTTTAATTAAGCAGTGTAATATGTAATTTTTATATAATTTAATATGTATAATGTAGTATGGATCTATTATCATAAATAAATTATACATTCTAATATTTTTAAATATATATATACCATTTAATCTTTCAAAATAAAATTCTTAAAAATTTTAAAAAAAATTCCAAAAAAATCGCGTGGAGAGCCAAAGGGCGGACCGGGTCGCTTTGCGACCCGCCCGACCCGACCTGTCCCGCACCGAGACCGGGTCGGCCGGGTCGGGCGGGTCGGCAAACCCTGTTTTATACCCACCGGAGGTATTTCTGTAATTTTCTAACCACCGAGGGTATTTCTGTAATTTTCTATCCACCGGTGGTATTTCTGCAATTTTCTAACCAGTGGGGATATTTAAACAAAGTTCTGACACTTGCCTTCATTTTTCTTCAATTGAATGCATCTTCATTTTATTTTTCTCTCCCTTTGATTTTTCTTGAGTACATTTTGATTGTCCCTTCCCATCTGCAACACGAGTATTTTTTTTCTGATTTTCACATGGAAATCTACGATACAGACATTTATCTAATTTTCTTTTGCTGCAGGCACGTCTGATTTTCATATGGAAATCTGTGATATAAACATTTATCTGATAGAGCATACTCCACATAGAGCACAGGCATTTATCTGAATGCACAAGTACTTCTGATTTTCATATGGAAATCTGTGATATAAACATTTATCTGATAGAGCACACTCCATATAGAGCACAGGCATATATCTGATTGCACAAGTATTTGCGTTTTCCATACATCCGAAGCCTATTTGCATTTTCCATACATCTGAAGCATACTCCATGTAGAGCACGTTAACTTCTTCATAGCATCAGGTGAGGAGTTTCTTAGGCTCAGCACTCTCAAAGGAGGTCACCAGACCTCCCGGGGGGGCCTTTTTTGTGGTGACCATATCCATTCACATACTAGAGAGGCAACTTCCCAAAAACAACACCTTCTCTACTGTTGCTGCTTTCACGGGACATGCTCTCCTCCTGCTGTTGCCTTCCCAGAACTACTACTTCAAGACCGATTCTTCTCCTGTTCGCAGAACTGCTGCTTGGGCCTATTCAGAAGCTCTCCAAGCCTTCAAAAAAACTCCTTTGTATGTTGTGCGCTACTTGCTGCTGCTCCTCTCTTGCTTCGTATGCTCTTTCTTCGTCTTTCTCCAGTGGCTGCTGCTGCCTCCTATTTATAGGAGGAGAAGGACACTCCCGGAGGTGAGGAACTCCAGATTTTCTCCTGCCACTTCACCTCCCTCTTGTCTGTTTTTTTATTATGTGTGAGAGAGGGAGAGACTGGGGTGGAGGAGGCAGCCCCGGGTCTGTAGACCCAGGGGGCCCTCCTCCGGGTTCTCCTCTATTTTTTTTTGTTGTTCCTTCTTCTTTTTTTTTTTTTTGAAGCCACCACATGGAGAGGGGAAGGGAGAGGCCGGTGGGGCCCTTTCCCATGCACTGCACACCCGGAGGTAGGTGCCTCCGGGTTTGCAAACCCGGAGGTGCCACCTCCGGGTATTCTCTTCCTTTTTTTTGCTGGTTCCTCTTTTTTTTTTTGTTCTGTGCCACAGCAGAAAAAGGGAGGAGCAAGCTGGTGGGCCCTCTCCCATAGACTGCATACCCGGAGGTAGGTACCGCCGGGTCTTCTCTTCCCTTCTTTTTTTTTCTTACTGTCCTTATTCTGTCCAAAGTAGAACCCAGAGGTAGGCCTTTCTGTCCACAGCAGAATCCGGGGGTAGGTACCTCCGGGTTTCTCCTTCCTTTTTTCTGTCCACAGCAGAACCCGGAGGTAGTCTTCCATAGACTACATACCCGGAGGTAGGTACCTCCGAGTTTGTAAACCCGGAGGTGGGTACCTCCGGGTTTGCTAAAGAGAGGAAGGCAAGGGGGCGGCCCTGGTCCTCAGCCCAGTCAACTTAAAAAATTATAAAAGCCTCCCCTGCTGTCCTTTTCCATCTTTTCTTGAAGCTTTCTGCTCCTCTCAGCAGAACAGTACACCGGCGGTCCTTTCTCTCTTGGATTTTGTTGACTTCTCGGATTGGTATTGCTGTCCTTGTCACCGGAGCACAGGGATAGCTTTGTGGTCCCTTAGAAACATTTCTTGGACGTCGGGGGCTGCTATTTAATTGACTTCTCGCTACGTAGATGTGTGATTTTAACACACCCGCCATGTGTTTGATGAAATGCCCATGTGTTAAAACACACTAGTCTTTGCATGAAACTTCACCCAATGAGATGTCGAGAACATTTACACTTAAACCCATTATGGCGGCTATGATTTACATCACTTATCGCCGTCATTTAGGGGAATTACTTCAAGTGTTCGATGAAATTCCTGTGTGTTAAAAGCACACTGCTCCTTGTATTGATCTTCGCCCAATAAGGTGTCGAGGCATTTAAACTCCACTCCACTATAACGGCTGCGATTTGAATCGCTTGACGCCGGACTTTAGGGGAGTTAATTTCAAGTGTTTGATGAAATTCATGTGTAAAAACATGCAGTCCTCTTATATAACACATTGCCCGACGTAATGCCAAGGGCATTTGGGCTTGACCCATGTGTGATGGTCTAAGTTTTAGACCTTCTTCAAACCATCATGCAACTTTAATCTATTTACTTCATCTTGGTTCTGAAATTAATCAGAAAATTTTGTACTGAACATTGTGAGGTCCAACAATGCCAAAGTGAAGAAAGATATGAGATGGCTGTTGGAAAGATACCATGTTTCAAAGGGGTTTATGAATTAGTTAGGCTTGTATGCCCATTTATATGTTGACTGCCACCAAAATGACTTTTATTTATGGACACTTTGGATGCAAACTATTGAAGAAAGGTAACTTTTGTAAACTCATTTATCATAATTGCATTTTCTGCAAATTCGTGTATGCATTTTCTGTGTAAACACATTTTTTTGTTAAAGTGGATAGTACCACAAATTATATAAAAGAAAGAAAGAAGATACAGGTATAGAGGTTGAGCCCCACCAAACTCCCGCACATAAAAGGTGGCACATAAACTCTGCCATAGGAGCAGAACAAAGAGAGAAACAGAACCCCTAGAAACCCAGCACCCACCCACAACACAAACAACCAAGGCAAAGCCACCAACCACCCAAACACAAATAACTTCCCTACTCTACCCTCTCCGAAGCCCACACAATCCCTCTCCACGGCCCCCTCCCCCAAGGGCTCATCAACAGCTAATTACAAGAGAACATACCCCCACACACCTCAACTCTACCGACTAGCCACAACTGGATGTGTCCCCTCTGTAAGCATTTTCACTCTCTTGGATTCCCTTGCCAGCTTTGCTTGCCATCTTTTTTGGATAGTGCTTAGCATGGATTTGATATCCTTATCGGCTCCTTCAGAGGATACCCTGAGCAAGTTAGCCACATCTCTTGTCTTCTCTTCCCACATCCCCTTGGCCTCAGCGAAGATATTTTTGGCGTCTTTTCTTTTCCGCTTGACATTCTCCTTAAGTGCAAGGCCCACAAGTATGCAAATCTCCCTTGGCACCCCATCTTCCTACGGCACGAGACAGACTGGGAGCGCAGGGGCTGATGCACATACCCCCTCTTGAGGCACTGAGACCAAAGACAGATCTACTGGAGAGTCTGCCGAAGAGCCGCCCCCAGAAGCATCCACATCACCCGCGTCCTTGAAAAGGAGGCGAAGGCCTCCCTCGCTCCCCTCCTCGTCGCTCTAACAATTAGAGGCTCCGCCTGCGTCAGCCGGTACAGGTCTGTTGCCACTACAAATGCTTGACGGAATTGAAGAAGCCATCGGTACTACCACGACAGCCTCCTCTCCCCCACCTACCTTTGCCAAGATTGTCGGCCGCTCCTCCTTGCCTTCCAAAAAGTAGCAAGGATCGGCCATGGCCGCAAGCGGTGTCAGAACAAGGACAAGAGTCATCGCATCCTCCCTGCTCTCCTTAGGGCTGGACGCCTCGCCCTAAAGCAAAGGGTCACCGGCGGTGGAGATGGCCCCCGATCCCTGATGTTGGCATCCATCGATGGGCAAAGCCGGAGACTCCGTCAATTGCAGCCTGGAACCCACCTTCACCAGCCGTCCACCAGAGTCGTGGCGAACGTCAGAGCCTGTTGGTCCCCCTACCCTATAGGTATGACTCCGCCGTAGCCAGCAACTTAGACGGCCCATCAGGCTGACAGAAGGTGCCACTGTGCAGTCCATCTGGGGGGCCCACCACCACCTCCTGCACAGCCAATCTGTTGAGGAGGATCTAAAGGAGATCCTCCGCCTCCCCATCCTTACTATTACCGCTCCGTGACAGCAGCCAACGACCATAACTGCAGGGTTCGGAAGGAGAACAGAGGCCTAGGTGCTACAGAGCATTGTGCAGCACTATCGGGCAAGGAAGAGGAGCAATACCAGAACACTCGGGCCCCATAAGTGCTGGAAAGCCATATTCGGGTAAGTGAAGGGGCGGCTGAGGACCCGAACACTCGTTTGACCCTCTGCCTTGCTCTCGAGTCTGCATTCGAACACCCGTTGGCCCGATCCGCATCTGAACCGCTAGTCAACCCACCCATGGATCCGCAACGCGCCGGTTTGAAATTAAAACCAATGTGAGGGTGTGGACCGTACTCGTCTTGAACCTCCGAACACCCCGAGCTCCGCCCGATCGCCTCTGGTCACCAGTGAAACTCCCAGCTCCACCCGTTCTCCTCTGGCCGCCGGTGAACGCATATGATGAAACTATGTTCGCCGACATTGACGGTGATGACCGTCGGTATAGCCCCGTGTCACAGGCCCGGACGGTTGCCTCCACCACACCGAGCTCCCCCTCCGGCCACACCCTGACAGAGTCTGGCTCCAGAAAAGTGAATTTTTGAGCCACCAACTCCAAGGCGACCTCATCGCAGAGGAGACCAGCCGGATAGTGCACATGCAGTTCCTGGGGTCCGAATATGAGCATTTTTGGACGGACAACCTCGCCACCCGCAGAAAGATGTCGTTAGCATGCAGGAACCAAGAAGCCCGTTCTCACCGCTGCATCCACTTCTGCTAACAAAGGACCTAACGCTAGGAAACCTTCACCCAAGACCCAAGAGACCTGCCACCCCTCCTCCCTAGCACCCCCTTCCTCCAAGATCCGCTTGACCCCTGTCTCTGTCACCCTCCCCTCCACAATAGCCACCCACACGCACCTCTACAGCCATTGGAGCCTGGTCTGCACGAAGTCTACTGGAAGGGAGTCCACCTCAATGCATCTGCTTCTAAAGGTCCGCGGAACAACTCCAATTGGATGGCTTCTAAGGACATCCGCATAAGAGCGTCGGACACCAGCTCTCCGCTCCCGCACCGTCGTCGCCTCCTTTTTACCGGATAAACACACACCCACCGTAGATGACCCACTCTGCCGCAACGGAAGCACACCAGCACTAGCCTAGAGGAAGAAGCTAGGAGTCTCGCCAATCTCCCTGCCTCCAAAAGATTGCAAGCCCACCGGAGGCATTGTTGGTAATATCGGTTTCGGATCTGCTCACTGTAGCAGGTCCGAAATTAAAAAAAAAAATTAAATGGTTTCGGGAGAAACCGATACCGGTTTCGCCCGAAACTCACCTGTTTCGCTCCGAAACCCACCCGTTCGCTCCAAAACCCACCCGTTTCGGTCCGAAACCAGACGTGCTTAGTATAATTTTTGCCTTTTTTGAATGTTTTGAAACGGTTTCGGCCGAAACTGAAACCGGTACGTTTCGATTTCGATCCTGGCCGAAACCAGTATTGCCATCCTTGACTGAAGGTGACCCACCGAGCCACAACGAAAGCACCTCCTTGGGACTCTGGGGGCCGCCCCCTAGCAAGGAAGCCGGTTCACACTGGCCATCGAGGGTCCAACCTATTTGTGTAAACACAATTGAGTTGACACACTTGTCCTGAGTTTATGACACTTTATTTTTATTTGTCCAAACTAAGGGTACCATAAATGAGTTCATGGTAAACCTAAAGTCGTAGAAATCAGATGAATGGGCAAGTGGTAGAACATAAATCCATTGGACAACATGATAAATACATTGCATAAAACAAGAACAACACCCACTTAAAGGATGGCGAGTTATCTATACATCAGATGAATAATGCATTATCAGTTAAAAAACTCCAGTTCCTTAATTGTCACCAGATTTTATGAGGCTATCATTTCTCTTATTTTTCTAGTAGGCTTTGGGTTCTCATTCGTGAACTTTTGATGCAGATTTGGGAGGGGAAAAAGCAACTGACAAATACAAGAAGCATGGGCAATGAGATCTTACCTGTAAGCCTATCACTTGGTTGTTGAGAGAAAAATTTTTATGCAGTAAAGAGGACACACATGTCACAATGATCTGACCAAAAACAAAAAACACAAAACACCATATTAGCAAAAGTACGTAAAATTAATGCAAAAATGGGCAACTGCTCACTAAAAACTTCTAATGAAAGAGAAACTATGGGAATATTCTTGTGATTACAGCTGAATGAAAAAGAAGATGGGTTCATTGCAAATAAAACACCGTTAAAGTTGAAATGGCAAAAAAATCATGGCTGGTAATGCATTAGTAGGGATATCCTTACTTTTGTCAAAATAGTGCAAAAATGTCATCGCCGTAACCCCCCGTTAGCAATCACGAATCTAACTCTGGTTAAATTTAACTCGACTTGAGAAAAGACAATAATACCCATAGTTTATTTTTAAAAAAAAGACTCATCTCTCTGCATCTTCACACCTGCAGGGAGAGTAGCGGGGGGAGGGGTTTCGCCTATGCCGACACGGCCTCCATGGCCAGCCCCATCCTGTATTTTGCATCCCTCCACACCTACTCTCGTACTGCCGAAGCCCCCTCTGCGCCCACTTCTTTGCTTCGAGATTTTCTCCTCCCCCCACTCCCCGCCAACCCCACCCGCATCTCTCGCAGACACCACACGTCACCCCTCCCTCGTCTTAGAGCTCGCAGCGGCGACGGCGACGGCGGTGGCTTCCCATCCGCCAGGAACCCAAGAGAAAGCATTGCCACTTCCCCGCCACCGCACAATGGCTGCCGTCTGCCCTCCGTTGGGTTGCCACTTGAGAACCTACCTGAACTCTCATCAGTGCCTCTTCTGCACCTCTCTCTCTCTTCACGAGAAAGTGCAAAATCCTCACCAAGATTTCCTACCTTTCCCATTACATCTTTTTCATAGAATTTGTTGATTTTTTTCCCATTTTTCCTCCTGCGGTCACGCCTCCCTGATTCATATCTCTGAATCGGTCCTGTCATCACCTTCTGAACCCGCCTTCCAAGGTTTTAGGATTGCGCGGAGAGCTTCTAGAATCCGCACAGTAGAGGAACTAGATTGTCATTCGAGCCCGACAATGGACATAAAGAAGTATCCAATCCGGGAGGAGGACTACAAGATGTTCGAGGAGATCGGGCATGAAGTCAGCGCCTGCGTCTACAGGGCCAGCTGCATCCCCCTAAATGAGGTCGTGGCCGTCATGGTTATTGATTTCGAGAAGCACAACGCCAATCTGGTGACCTTGGATCAGGTCTCCAATATTATTTGAAAGTTATAGAGGCACTTCCCTTTATTCAATACATATATGTGTTCTTTTGTGATGTGGATGATCTCTAGCAGAATTGTAGAACAAATCTTTATTGTCTCTGTCGTTACCACAATCATGATTTGCCCTGTCGAGGTCTTCAATGTGTATGTAAATGTGTGTATGATGAGGATCTTTTTCCGCAATTTAGACACATTCTAATGATATATGGTACATGCTCCACGATGCAAATAGATCGAATATGAATAATTTTTTTCGTCTCAGAGCTCGCAGCGCATGTGGCTTCCAAAGCCCCCCTTGCTCTGAGGCACTTGTCTGCACACACATGCTGTGGCCGGGGAAGGGAGATAGGAGGGAGAGAAGGAGACTACGTCAATAAGCTCTCACCACCGTCAAGGCGTCAACCCTCTCTCTCTCTTGGCTAGCAGGGAGCGGAAAGGGGTTGGGGGTGGTGTTCCGACGAGGGGGGCTGAAGTGGGGGCAGAGGAGAGGGGGTTGCAGGGTTTGGAGGGGGGAGAGGGGGAGGGACTCCGGTGGGAGGGGGTAGCAAAGTGGGGCGGGGTGGGGTGGGGGGGACTGCGGCTATACTACCTCGACGCTCCTGAGCCATGAGCCCACCACCATTGTCAGTTTCTCTCTCTCTCTCTCCTGCCCCTTTCTCTCTCACACAATCTCTCTTTGTCCCCTCTGTGCAACTCACCCCCCACTGGGTGGGTTGCCAGCGCCAGAGGGGGAAGTCCCCTCCAGTGCCTCCCTCTCTCTATTCTCTAGGCCTCTCTCGTCTTTCTTCTGATAAGGGTGGGGAATTTGAGATTTGAGAAATATATTTTAATCATTTAATTATAAAACCAAAAGAATATTCTAATCTTTTGAGAATATTCTTCACAATAGTATTTTTGTATTATTTTAACAAAAGTAAGGATATCTCTACTAATGCATTTCTATGCATACTTTTTTTGACATTTCAACTTTAACAGTGGTTTATTTTGCCAAAAACCCAGAAAAGATTTACAGCTGAACGATGAAACGATGATATCCCCCGGGCCCGATGCCTCGGGTAAAGTCGAAGATATCTACCAAATATCGAGTATGACTTCCGAACGGATCGATGGGCCGTTCAATGGAAATACACGCTCTAAAAGATAAACAGGAAAATTTTCAGCTCACCGCCATCGACACAGCCGTGGACGACTTCACCTTGATCCAACTTCCAGTGAATTGCAGGGATCCCTTCCCAGTGCCCACCTTATCGGACGCGAATCCCACCGCACCGCCCGTGCTTCCACTCCCATCGATCCTAGGGGACTTGTGATCAAACCTGTGGCAAATCCCGGCATACCTTGCGGCCTTTCTCCGATGGACGGGGAGCGGAGGCGGAGGCGGAGGCGTTGATGTTGAGGGCGAGGAGATGCAAGAACCCGGGGAAGGCAATCTCCGCGGGTTGGACTCCGGGAGATAGGGTTTGGGAGGCCTCCTCGGGGTGGGGAAGGTGGACGAGAAGCTCC
The DNA here is from genome assembly GCA_022559845.1 of Amorphophallus konjac. NCBI lineage: Eukaryota > Viridiplantae > Streptophyta > Magnoliopsida > Alismatales > Araceae > Amorphophallus > Amorphophallus konjac. Next base: position 33,717,972 of record CM040128.1, on the reverse strand, counting down.
TGGGTTTTAGGGTTTTGGGATTGTGGGGCGTGTGTGGGAAGGAGGGGGAGGGGAAGAACCAGTCCCTGCTGCTGCCGATATAGATGCCGCAGCCGCCGCGGCCGCCGAGGGCCGGAGGCGGAGGCGAAGGCGAAGGCTCCGGCTCCGGCTCCGGGGACATGTAGGGAAATTTAGCAGAAAGGGACGGGCCATCCTGGGGTTTCGGAAGGTTTTGCCGATTGGTTAAAACCCGGGACCGAGAGGCGGCTAGCTAATCAGAGCCGTCCGATCAAAACAAAAGATGATTATTATACATATTATAAATATGTTTAAACACATGGTTGTCATATAAGAAAAAATACCGACTGTATATGTCTCATCGTATGTTTGTAGATGGCGAGTAATTGTTTAATACTTGTGTTCATGTAATAAAGCTATTTGAATTATTATATATAAGAATAGTACTTTATGCAATCATGCATGTAATAGGATAATCTTATTAACTATCTATATTAATATATAATAATGTTTCTCCAATTTTACGTGCTAAGTTATGACTCTAGACAAAACTTGTAAGTGTGATAATAATGAATATAAAAATATCGCAGGAAAAAAAACTAACTATACCCTCTGACAAGTGAGGATTTAATCAGCATAAGAGGCATCAGAGTCTTATCATAATTATTTGAGATCGACTATATGAATATTATTCCAACAAATATTTATATCAAATGTTATATTCATGTTTAAACTCCACGCACTAATGTCATTCTTAATAATATCGTCACATCTCATTTTAGGCCTTCCCCTAATTCTTTTACTAACATCCACTAAGATTCGGTCACATCTTTTAATCGGTACTGAGTTAGAGCGACGAAGTACATGTCCAAATTACCTGAGTCTATTCTCTCTCATTTTGATATCAATTGGGGCATCCCCAAGTCCGTACAGATGCGTTCATTTCTAATATTGTCTTTCTTAGTCTTGTCACACGTCAATCTCAGCATCCTCATATTTACTACACATATTTTGTGAATGTGTTACTTTCGTACTGTTAAACACTCGGTACCACATAACAAAGCAGGTCTCGCAGTCGTTCTATAAAACCTCCCTTTGAGTTTCACAGGCATACGACGATCACAGAGGACTCCTGACGCGTTTCTCCATCTTAACCAGACTGCGAGGTCAACTTCTAGGGCCTTTGTGGAGTTAAAGAAAAGGATGACCGAGGCTCCGGTCTTACGTCTTCCTGATTTTTCAAAGGTCTTTGAAGTGTCTTGCGAGGCTTCTGGTATTGGGATAGGTGGAGTTCTCAGTCAGGAGGGATATCTCGTTGCATTTTTCAGTGAAAAGTTGAATGATGCAAAGCAATGGTTAGATGAAAAATTGTGCAGCATGGCTTTGTTTTCTCCTTCTGGCAAGATGCCCAACCCCCTTTCTTCTTCTCTGACGTGATGTCGATCCCTCTATGATTTCTCTATGGCGAAGGCCAAAACCCCACTTCCCTTCTTCTTCTTTTTTTGATTCAGCCTGTTCTGATTGAAACCCTCCACCTTAATCACACTTCCCACTCCCACCGGCTGCCCCTGTTACTGTCGGCCGCCGCTGCGAGCCTGGTTGCCGCTGCCCCGACCCCAGCTGTACCGCTGCCACCGACCGTTGGCCGCCCCTGCGGACCTGCCACTGCCGCTTGCCCTGCTGCCATTCATGCACGGTTGCCATCGTTGTCTTCGCCACCGCCACTATCGTCTGATCTCGGTGCACCCGAGTACGGATGCCGACCTCCGTCGGACCTCTCTCACCAGCCGATGCGTCCACAAGTGCTGCTGCCCTCCCGATCGCGTCGTCCAACAGCATCGGGAGCCTCCGGCTGAGCACTTCGGCCACGTTGCCCTCTCCCGAGCTACAGCCAACTATGGCGTTCTTCCGCCGCGATCACGGGCTGCATGGAGCCGGCCAACCACTCCACCGTCCCCTTGTGACCACTCTCACATGTAAATATCATGTCTAACATATCCCATGCACAAGGAGGGTTGGCCCATATGTAAGATCTACTCTGTTAGCAACTCAGCATGAAGAAGTTAATTATATGTGGCAGTGCTGCGACAAGCACGTTGAACTGCTTTGCAGCTTGAGCCAAGGCTGCAACTCATTAACTTTGGCTGTTCAGCAAGGTTCATTGTCTCATCTGATAAACTTGTTGTTGGCTCGTGATAATTTGCAAAAAGTCTAACCGGAGGTGCATCTCTTTGTAGTGTCCCAAATGTGTTAAAAGAAAGCGCATCAATAACATTAACTTGTTATTGCAATTGGGAAAAATGCTCAAGAGAGTTCGAATTAATTTGATATGGTGAATCATATTTGTCCTGCATCAGATAAATCTCTCCATTCTATTGTATGATGGACCCTAACTATCAAAAGCTACTATTATTTAGAATGTTATGTCAATCAATTAGAACTATGTCTTCTTGTACCACTCTCTCATTACTAAAATTACAATCCACACTCTGACTTACTCCTGTTAATTTTAAAATATATAGACTCCAAGGCAAGTCCTCAACACTCTAATTTAGCATTTAAAGCATCAATACTCTCGTCAATTAAGACAATATCACATACAAATAACATACATTAAGGGAAATCCTCATACAATTATCTTGTTACTTAATGCATAACTAAGGCAAAAAGATACAGACTTACTGCAGAACCTTGACGCAAACCTATAGAAACTGGAAATTTACTAGTATCTTCAGTAATAATTCAAACACTAGTAATAGTACCGTTATGTATATCCTTAATCAAATCAACATATCCTCGAAAGACTCATTTCTTTCTTAATGTCCACCAAATCAACTCTCTCGGTACTCGATCATATGCCTTCTCCAAATCATGAAAACCATATACAAATATATTGTGTGCCTTGCACATGTTTATATTTTGATGATAACTAAACCTTATGTATGCTTGCATATGATTTTGATGACAGTGTACATTCATGATCATTGTGTTGATTCATATATTTCAAAATTCACATGTTTCATTGTATAAAAATGACTTATGTTAAGGTCTGGCTAAGAGAAACAGGATAATGGTTTAATGTTTACATTCATGCTCATGTGGTTGAATACATAATCTAACTGTTCATGGACTATGATTTTTATTCATGGGACTTTTGCGGAAGTATGTGTCTTAACATGCTTTGCATATTTCTTGATGAAATCAACTTATACGGTGGTTAACCATTCACGTGAGTTTGATGAGTTTGAGTGAATGAGTTTCATGTACAGCAAAAATGCATGTCTAAATGACTTCATTCTTACTTGAGGATTTGATGGTTTGAAAGTGTTTTTCATGCATAAAGTTCATGGGGTATTAAAGGTCATGAAACTTGGTGAGAACTAGATGAGTCATTCATATAAAAACTTGGTGAGCTAGCAATAAACTCATATATTTTCATGCATATTATTTATGAGCTGTTATGCTTGGAATATGGTTAAGCTTATTCATATGAATCTTACTGATATTTGGGTTGAATGATGCTCATATACATTGCATATACACTTGGCAAATTAGACCCAATCGCATTGTTGAATGGCATCCTCATGATGTATGAAATTTGGTTCAATGATGCTATCTTATTGCACAAATTTGATAGCCATACGATTTTGATCTTATGTTGTGGTTGATTGAGTTTTCCAAGTGTTTTCATCCTCATTGTTCATGATTTCATATATGTATTTCGTGCATTCATCACTTGGGATCATTGGGCATGTTTTCTTCCATGTTTACTAATATTTTTATGTTTTCTGCAGGTTTATGTCGACCTACAGGATGGCTTAGGTCGACCTAAATTAACAGATATGCCTCATCTGAAATGTTGTAAAGTTAGGTCGACCGAACTATGAGCTTAGGTCAACCGAAATTGGCAGAGTGCCTTTAAAATTCTTCTGTAAATTTTAGGTCGATCGACCCAATGTTTAGGTATACCGAATACGACGAAAACCAAATATGTGAATCCGAAAATCATCTAAACCCTATCCAAATGGATCCTAATGTTACTCTTTTGCCCCTATGGTTATTATACATATCTTAGAGGATTTTCTAAGGATTTTGTGATGGGTATATAGGTCTTTTAATGTCTCTTGTTCCTATATATACTAGACCTACGAATTTGGGGAATTTATCTCCAAGGGCTAATATCTTTCTATCTTGTAGGTGAAGAAAATGAGAAATAAAGGAGGAGCTTTTGTGGAGGAGATATCGTCTACATCCATGAGATTTTGGATATCTTGCATGAAGAGAAAGTGAAGCAGATGGAAGAGAGGAACGCGTTGACGTTCAAATCGACGGCATCTGACTTCCCTCCGACCCGAGCATCAAAGAACATCATCATTCGACTATGGAAAATAAAGGGGGATGATTTCTATATATTTTATATGTTCTTTGTAATGTCTTTCATGATTTATATTTTGGGTTGAGCATGATTTAGATATTTATGTTTATTTTCTGAACTTGAAAATACACTGTGTGTGTGTGTGTGACCGTCTGCGTACGGTTGTGGATTCATTGTGCTGCGGCTGTTGCAGCGAGTGTGTGTGTGTTATGATCCGGTCGTCGAATCGTGTGGGATACCTCGTCTCCGTGTGTGTGTGTGTGTTAGGGCGTGTCTCCGTATGTGTTTAGAGCGTCGCCTCCGTGTTGGGGATTTATCCCCGAGTGAAGTCTGCCCGATTTGGTAAGGGGTGGACGTAGGGAGCCCGTCGTGGTCCCGAACCACCTTAAAAATCTCCTTGTCTCGTGGTTTACATTGTGGGATTGTGTGGTTTGCATGATATATCCGTTTGTGTGATCGTGTAAGATCGGAGAGATTGAGAGAATTTAGTTATATTGTTTAGATAATATCTTCAATCTTGTTAATATTGTTAATTCCGCTGTGGATAGTTTTTAATTTGCCATCTAGTGTAGGGGACAATTCAACCCCCTCCTTGTCCGCTCGCCTATCCCGGGACCAACAATTGGTATCAGAGTGAGACTCTGCTATTTCAAGATCTAACGATCTTCAGAGTGATCCCTCGGCGAACTTCTTATTAGCATCATGTCTAACACTTGTTTGTCTTCTCCTCCTCCGTGTTTTAATGGTTCGAAATTCAATGATTGGCTTAGACACTTGAGTCAGTATGTTAAAACCATTGATCCTAAACTTTTGGATTTAGTTAAGCATGACTCATATGGAATGCCTAGTGATGAGTCTAAGTGGACTGTGGAGTATGTGAAGAGATACAAAGACAATGGTAAGTTTTAACATACTTTTAGAAGTTCAATTGATCTTCACAAATTTTCACTTATTTCCTCATGCAAGACGGCCAGGGAAATATTGAAGTGCTTGATCGAGAACTACAAAGGAAATAACGAAAGCGAGTGCTTGATGGCCGGCAAGCACGATAAATCAAGTCATGAAAGCTCCGAGCTAGATTCGGAAGGTGAGGAAATCTCTTTCGAAGAGCTTATGGAGTTGTACGATGAATTTGTTGAAAAGTATAAGAATGTTAAATCTGAAAATAGAAAACTTAAAAAGAAACCTGAACATGCTTTTCATGAAAATACTTATTGTGCTAAATGTTCTGAACTTGAAAGTTTGAATGAATCTTTCATATCTGATGTCGATATGCTTAAAGAAACCCTTTCATGTTTGAAAAATGAAAAAGAAGAAATTAAAAAGGAAAATAGTGCTCTATTGATTTAGAATTATTTGCTTGAAGGTAGATTAAAAGATCTTGAAAACTATTCATGTGATAAATGTTCAGAACTCGAAATTGAAAATGAATATCTTTTGATTGATATCAAACAGTATGAAGAAATCATTTATTGTATGAGAGAAGAAAATGAAAAGCTGAAACATTTGAATACAACATTGTCTGAAAAGTTGCTTGCTTTTGAAAAGGGGAAATCTGTAACTGTCAATATTGATGAATGTGAAAGAGTGCATGTGCTAGAACAAGAACTTGAAAGTTATAAATATGCAAATAGAGTATTGAATGAATGTGTTGTTTGCAGTGAACAGGAGATAGCTAGATATGAATTGCACATTGCATCTCTTGAGAAAGAAAGTATTGACTTGAATGCATCTTTGTCTACGTTTGTGAATGGGAAAGATAATCTAGATAAAATATCGGAGACTAAGGTCAATTTACAAAGAGAGGGGCTAGGCTATAATCCTGTGAACAAAAAGAATTTTGAAAATAAAATTTATACATCATCTGTGTACAGTTCAAACATAGTCAGCACATCAATTAGGTCACTACAAGAAAAAGTGGCAATAGCGACCGAATTAGAGACCGAATAAATCGGTCGCTAGTCGGTCCCAAATAGGGACCATATAGCGACCGATATAATCGGTCGCACGTCTGAGACCCATTTTGCGACCGAATTTATTTCGGTCTCTAATCGGTCGCTGATCTTGCGACCGAATTTATTTAGGTCGCGAAGCGGTCGCGGATCACTCATCTCCCCCCCCCGCCACCAGCTCCCCCCCCTCCCCCCCGCGTCCCCCCCCCTCCCCCCTGCGGCCCCCTCCCGCCCGAGCCCCCCTCCGCCCGAGCCCCCCCTCCCCCTGCGGCCCCCTCCCGCCCGAGCCCCTCTCCGCCCTAGCCCCCCCTCCCCCTGCGGCCCCCTCCCCTCCCGCCCGATCCTCCCTCCGCCCGAGCCCCCCCCCCTCCCCCTGCGGCCCCCTCCCGCCCGAGCCCCTCTCCGCCCTAGCCCCCCCTCCCCCTGCGGCCCCCTCCCGTCCGAGCCCCTCTCCGCCCTAGCCCCCCCCCCCTGCTGCCCCCTCCCGCCCGAGCCCCCCCTCCCCCTGCGGCCCCCTCCCGCCGGAGCCCCCCTCCGCCCGAGCCCCCCCTCCCCTTGCGGCCCCTCTCCCGCCCGAGCCCCTCTCCGCCCGAGCCCCCCCTCCCCCTGCGGCGCCCTCCCGTCCGAGCCCCTCTCCGCCCTAGCCCCCCCTCCCCCTGCTGCCCCCTCCCGCCCGAGCCCCTCTCCGCCCGAGCCCCCCCTCCCTCTGCGGCCCCCCCCTCTCCCCCCCGCGACCAGCTCCCATCGGCGGTGGACGGACGACTGCGAGCGGCGTGGCGAGCGGCGGTGGACGGACGACTGCGAGCGGCGTGGCGAGCGGCGGTGGACGGACGACTGCGAGCGGCGTGGCGAGCGGCGGTGGACGGACGACTGGCGTGGCGAGCGGCGGTGGACGGACGACTGCAAGCGGCGGCGGGGACCGGCCATCGGAGGTAAGTGAGGCGGACCCCCGCCGGAGCCCCCCTCCGCCCGAGCCCCCCCTCCCCCTGCGGCCCCCTCCCGCCCGAGCCCCTCTCCGCCCGAGCCCCTCTCCGCCCGAGCCCCCCCTCCCCCTGCGGCCCCCTCCCGCCGGAGCCCCCCTCCGCCCGAGCCCCCCCTCCCCTTGCGGCCCCTCTCCCGCCCGAGCCCCTCTCCGCCCGAGCCCCCCCTCCCCCTGCGGCCCCCTCCCGCCCGAGCCCCCCCTCCCCCTCCGGCGCTGCTCTCCCCTCCCCATCTGGTTTCCCCCTCCGGCGCGGCTCTCCCCCTCCCCATCCGGTCCCCCCTCCGGCTCCGGTCCCCCCTCCGCCGGGCCCCCCCTCCGGCTCCGCCCCCCCCTCCGCAGGGCCACCCCTCCGGCTCCGGTTCCCCCTCCGCAGGGCCCCCCCTCCGGCTCCGGGCCCCCCTCCAGCTCCGGTCCCCCCTCCGCAGGGCCCCCCCTCCGGCTCCGGTCCCCCCCTCCGGCTCCGGTATTAAATTTTAATATCCTGCTATATTTGATTTCTGCTCTTATGAATGTGTTGGATGTTAAAATAAAATTCATGCTTGGAGTGGTCTCTGATCTCAAACTAGCCCACCCACCTCCTGTTGCTACAGTACCATTAGGAACTGGGAACAATCTTCCTTTTGCATTTGGCTGGGTAGGTTACATTTCCACATGTATAATGTACATGTACAATTTGACTTGTTCATGCATGTGCATGTGGTTTGGGGCTCAGGGGATGCTGATCATGTACTTGCTTTCACAATTAGACAAGCTAGTCACATTGGGGTTCCTTAATTTCCATTTGTGTACATGCTCCCAATTTTAACCATTTTTGAGCCTTCTTCTGAGCCTTAATTGGCTACATTATGTTGATACTTAACAGTGGTGAGCAATGCATTATGCATTCTGAGGACCCCGAGTGGGTCGATAGAACAAGTTACTTCCTTTTCCTTGCTTTTCAGATGATGTATTCAATTTTAGAATTCATCACGTTATCCAACAAATGGATGCACATGAGATTAGATGCCTTTATTTTTCTTTTCCAAGTCCTAAGGTGAAAGCAACTGCTGCTGTAGGGAAAGAAGAATCCTGGTAATGGATGTATATGTATTTGGAGCTGATAATCAGTGGTGTACCCAAAATAAATAAACTAATATAATAGGTATTAATATGATGTTTAAATTTTATTTTATGTATACTTGATCATTAGATTAAATTAATGGATGATATTAAAGGATAAAATAGTAATTTAAGTATTATTCAATTATCTGATATTTATATGATACCTATAATACTGTAGCTTTTCGATAGAACTATAGGGTCTTATAAGACAGTTTAAGATGGTAGTTTCCTTGTTGACTTGGATTTGGATGCACCCGCACCCCATATCTGCACCAAAATCAGACCTGTTCATCCTTAGCCTGGATCTAAAGATTCAATTATGTTCAAAAGCATCTGGCAGCATGATTTCTTCATGTGTTTGTGGGAGTGGATCATAGATTCGTATGCATGCACTCAGTCAGAATCTTTTTTCCTTTTTCCCTTGTCCGTAGTCCAAATGGAATGATATGCAAGATATATATCTGACTATCACAACCTTATGATGTAGAGAGTTTGCTGCTGATTTTATTCTTTCTTTATGAAATGTAATTCAGTTGGCATATAATCATGCGGATGAGAATTCCTAAAGAAGGCTCTTGTGATCCTGTGGCGCTTCTAATCAGATTTCTAAAACAGAATGATGCACCTAACCTTATTTAGATGCTGGGCGGTTTGATCACGTATCTTGCAATATATCCATGCTCTGTCTAATCAGAATACTGTGTCTGAAGACCACTGTTCCGTTGTTTATTTTTTCTTTTTTATTATTTAGACTTGTAGCATTTCTAAAATAGTAATTATATATGAAGCTAGAGATAGTTGGGTGTTACTTGCAGCATTTCCAGCACATTCATAAGAGCATGAATTTTATTTTAACATGTTACTGCTATGTTTTTAGAATGTGTTATTATCTTGTCAATATTTAATTAGTTGGGTGTTGTATGTGAGCTGAGATGCGTGGGTGCAACCTAACATTGCACGCATCTTAGGAGAGCGTGTTAAACCCGTGTCAATCAATCTACCCGTTCAAGACTTTGGGATTGATGTGCACGTTCTCATTTTGAATGATGAGAATGTGTATATCTAACTCAAAGTCTTGAATTGTCCCGTTTGGACAGTCTGTGAATGTTTGATCGCACTTAGGTGGTTAATTACTATATGTGTTTGTGTTGTTTGTTAAAAATTTTGGCTGGATGCGTCTTCTCACTCCTCTCTGATATACCTTTATTGATTTTGATTAATTTCTTAACCACTTATTAGTAAGTGTTTAAGAAAATTTCTTAATCAATAAATATTTTGTGGTATATCGGAGAGGTGTGGGGAGATGCTGCCGAAATTTTTAGCAAATAACACAACACATATAGTAATTAATCGTGCGATCAAACCTTCACAGATGGGTTAAAAGTGAAAATCTAAATGATATTTCCGTCCTATTTAAAATGGCAGAGATGGACGATGTGAGGAAAGGGTTGGACTTTTTATTTTGTTAAACATGTTAAAGTTTTGTGTGTTTACATTTCATTCGCATAGGGAAAATGTCTGAAGATCGTTCATGGATGTACCGTAGAGTAGTTGATCAGGTGGTGTCTATGGAATTTAAAAATGGAGTTGAGAGATTCATTCAGTTTGCTTTGAGAAATCCTATTGAAGCTGTAGATTGTGAGGGTCGTATCCGATGTCCTTGTGTAGTCTGTAAGAATTTGAAGTGGCTGACAACATGGGATGTACAACGTCATTTATACAGAAAGGGGTTTGTTAAAGATTATACAAATTGGATATGTCATGGTGAAACATTGTGGTCCTACGAGCCTGCCAATAGAGGAAGTGGAAGTTCATATGTTGATATGGTCATAGATGCTGCTGGTCCAGAACTGGAACTTATTGATAGAAATGGTAAAACAGTTAAACCGAAAGCAATTTACGCCCTTGGAGCTGCACAGATTAAAGAAGTATGCTTTTGGCTAAAACAATTGAGATTTCCAGATGGTTATGTGTCTAACATTGCTCGTTGCGTGAATACAAATGAGGGGAAAATATATGGAATGAAAAGTCATGACTGTCATGTGTTCATGCAGAGGTTGTTACCTATTGTATTTCGTGATATGATGCCGAAGCCGATATGGGGAGCAGTGACTGAGTTAAGTCAGTTTTTTAAAATTTTATGTGCATCAGAGCTCAGGTATGAAGATGTGGAAACTATTGAACAGAATGTGATCACGACAGTTTGTAGATTGGAAAAGATATTTCCACCCTCATTCTTTGATTCAATGGAGCACCTGCTTATACACTTATCATATGAGGCTAAAGTAGGAGGGCCAGTACAATTTAGATGGATGTATCCATTTGAGAGGTAATATATATATATTTTCTCCTCATAATTCAATTAGATGCTGATGTGTTTTTCATTATCTTATGAACATTCTGGTAGGTGCATGCATGAATTGAAAATGAAAGTTCGCAACAAGGCAAAAGTAGAGGGTTCCATTGCGGAGGCGTACATTATGGAAGAAATATCAAATTTCTGTTCAATGTACTTTGAACCTGAGGTACAAACTCGTCGTACTCGGCCACCACGTAATGATGATGGGGGAGACTCCGTTCACTCTGAGCGGCTGTCTATATTTAAGTATCCTGGACGTGCGTATGGACGTTCTTCGAGTCGGATGCTAAATGATAGAGAATTGCACTGTGCAGAAATGTACATCCTTTTAAATTGTATGGAGGTTGAACCTTATGTTGCGTAAGTTCTCTGCTCACATTACATTATGTCTATAACTTATTATTTTTCATTCCATCTATAATGCTCCAATGGTCGTAATACAGACAATTTGACTCAGAATTAATCCAAAGATGTCCATATCTCACTGACATGGAGGTTGAAAAAGAACGAGAAAAATCATTTGCTTCTTGGCTGAAATATCGTGTAAGTATTATTACTACTCTTTCTCCTTGTTAGGCCAATGACAAATTCTGACTAGTGTGCTCTCCATATGTAGGTTGAAAATGGTTTTATTACTGATCAAAGAATTCGAGAGAGTAGTTATGGCCCATCGAAAGTTACACGTACATATCCAGCATTTATTGTGAATGGGTATAGATTTCACACTAGACAATATGGGCAGAATAAGTCAACAATGAACAGCGGGGTATGTGTGAAAGGAAGTACATATAATGAAAACGAACGTGATTATTATGGTATTATTGAGGAGATCTTAGAATTGCAATATCTCGGAGATGACAACCATATATTTCTGTTCAAGTGTCATTGGTTTGATCCCAATTCTGTTCGAAATGACACAACATATGGGATTGTCGATATCAGACATAAGTCTAAATTGAATACTTATGATCCATTCATTTTGGCCGCACAAGCCCAGCAGGTCTATTATACAAAGTATCCATCGTCTAGAAATAAAGAAAGAAATGATTGGTGGGCAGTTTGCAAGGTTAAGACAAGGCTTTTCCCGGATTATGAGTTGGATTTGACTGAAACAGTAGAGTTGGATGTGAATGCCGAATTCTTTCAATCAGACTTGGGTGATGATGTAGAGTTGCCTGCTTCTAGTGATGAATCTGTGGAGGCACTGTCTTTATCTAAAGAGAATGAAGTGGAAGAAGTCGATCCAGAACAACCTGAAATACAGTTGGGGGACTCCGAAGAGGAGGAATATATTAGTGATCAAAATGAATCTGATAATGAAGATGTGAATGTTGAATTTGATATATCTCCAACATCTGAAGATGAAATGGAGAATGTTTGATTAATGGTATACAATTTTACCTAAAATTTTAATACTCTGTAACTTTCTTTCTTTCACTATTTGATGAATATGCATGTATTTTATTACCAGTTGAAGATATGGTTCGAGGACGGCGTGTGACTTCTTCAGGTGGGAGGGGAGAGGGTAGCGGGAGGAGATTTACTTCCATTTCTACACCGGTAGTAGGTATGTATACTTTCATGTATAATGCATTGTAGTATTTGTTTAAAATAATTCTTTATGTTTTTGTGGTATCTTATTCTTATTTTCACAGGACCCACGACCTCTGCACCGTTACCACCGACCTCTGCACCGCTACCACCGGTAGTAGGTATGTATACTTTTATGTATAATGCATTGTAGTATTTGTTTAAAATAATTCTTTATGTTTTTGTGCTATCTGATTCTTATCCTTACAGGACCCACGACCTCTGCACCGTTACCACTGACAACAGGTAGATTGACGGCCTCTGCACCGCCATCACACATGGCGAGTGGATCTACACCTCCTCCAGCTGAGTCAGGTATGTTCATTTACATTTCTATATTTTTTTGATAGTTTGTTTTATTTATTTTTGTCCATTTCGTATAGTACGTGCTGATGACGAGACGAGTCATCACGAGGGGGAGGGCAGTTATAATGAGACGATGCGGGCAGTGTGGATAAATGAAGGGTATGTAATGCATTATTTTTATTATCTATTCATCATTGTGGTATTAATATTTTCAATTTCAGGAATAAAATAGAGCCAGCCCAAGCATCACAATTTATTACAAAGTCAATTGAAGCACATTTTCCAGGCCCCATCCGTCGCTTTTCTGATTTTCCGATGGATGTTCGGGATTTATTGTTCACTATGTTCTTGGTATTTATCTTATTTTATCATATTAAGTCATTTTCCTGCTATATTTTAACACACTTATTGTTATGTAACATATAATTTATTTTTTGTTAATATGTAGAGCACCTCCTGCACCTCCTGCACAGCAGCCTCCGGTAATTATTTTATTTGATTGATTTTCTATTTGTTAACTCTAAATATCATCTTACAAAATATAAGAATTTAGATTGAGAAGGGGAAAATATCATTTTCTTAACTCTATGAACTTGGGTTTGAGGGTCCAAAATTGAAAAGAGAGGTCCAATCAATCCATCGATTATTCCAACACGACATGGGGGGTGAAAGTAACCTGTAGAAACTGACGGAGTTCAAATTGGACTCCAAATTTGAGCTCGATGCTCAAATTTACATTTCCTAAATAGAACCAAGTTAATCGAGTGTAAGAGGGTCAAAAATAAAGAAATATATGTCCAATTAATTTGTCAATGACTCCAACACGACCGGGAAGGTGAGAGTGACTTGTAGAAACTGACGGAGTCCAAATTGGACTACCGATTTGAGCAAAACGTTTAAAATTGTCATTCGTCAATTTCACTTAAATGAAAAACATCTTGCTTTTAATTTTCAAGAAAAATTGATTTCTTTATTAAGGATTTGATTTTAATTTTTTTAAATGATATACATGATCATCCGTCGCGAGATGTTGGACGAGACGACGACCAGGATGACACATATGCGGAGGATTTGTGATTTCATTTTAGTTATTTGCATGTTGTCATTTTATTATGGATGTATGATTAATTCGTGTGTTTGTATGTGATGAATTTGAAGTTCGTGGAGATTGTGATTTGTGTAGTTGATTTATATGTTTTTATGAAATTGTTATTTTCAGGTTATTTATTTTATTAAATTGTTATTTATCAGGTGATTTATAGTCGATTATATAAATTTATAAAAAAAAATACTGCAAAATTAGCGACCGAATAGCGACCGAATAGCGACTGTCTTTATTATTTATTTTATTAAAGTATTAAAATTAGCGACCGAATAGCGACTGTCTCTATTATTTATTTTATTAAATTATTATTTATCAGGTGATTTATAGTCGTTTATATAAATTTATTTTAAAAAAATACTACAAAATTAGCGACCGAATAGCGACCGCATAGCGACTGTATATATTAGCGACGGGTCATGCGACCGATTGATATCGGTCGCTATCCGCGACTGATATTGTGACCGATAATTATCGGTCGCTATCAGCGACTGCTTCTGCGACCGATAATTATCGGTCGCTAACGGCGACCTATTCTACGACCGATTTATATCGGTCGCCATTTAGCGACTATTATATAGCGACCGACATGTTCGGTCGCTAATAGGTGTCTGTTTGGTCGCAGTATCTCTTTGCGACCGATCTGCGACCGAATAGCGACCGGGAGGTCGGTCGCTACTCGCGGTTTTTCTTGTAGTGGGTCTCTAAATCAATCTACTCCTCAAACAACAAAGAGATCAAGTCAAAATATGAAAAAGAAACAAAACCTGCATCAAAAGGTTAAAAATGTTATTGGTGTCACGGTGAATGCCAAGAAAAATCAAGTCACACACACATATGCATCCACAAAGAAAATCTCATATTTTTATTATGGTAAAATTGGCCACATGATGCATGATTGTTTTGTCATTAAATCTGATGAATTAGATACAAGCAAGAAAATTAATGGTTTTACAAAGTCAATAAAATTTTCAAACACAAAAAGATCTTTTGAAAAGTCTCGTGCTTATGCTAGAAATCATGCTGTCAACAAAAGCAAGGTTCATTGCTTCTATTGTGGAAAGTTTAGACATGAGATGAAAAAATATTCTAATAAAAAAAATTAAAACTCTAAAGTTCATGCAAGAAGACCATTTGAAAGATTTACTCCATTGAATTACTATCATTGTGGAAAATATGGTCACTTGATGAAATTCTGCTTTCAAAAGAAAAATGACAACCATCATGCTATGAAAACGAAAATTTTCCATGTTGAAAATAAAAACACTTTTGTTAAATCACATAACTTCAATGCTTATGCATATAAGAAAACTGTGAAGTCTTTTGATAATTATCATTATTATGGAGAGATTGGACATACTATGCATGATTGCTCTTTAATGAATTTTGATGATATACATGCCTAGAGAATGTGGAGAACACTCACTAGAGGTACAACTAACCATCCAGGACCCAAGAAGGCTTGGGTATCCAAAATTGTTGAATGGGAACTTTGTTGCAGGGATGCCTTGAGTTAATGTAGAAGACTTGAAAATAATGGCTGCTCAAGGCACACATTTTAAAAATAAATTTCTGAATTGTTTTTGAAAAAATGAAATTTATTTTATTTGAATTTTCATTAATGAAAATCAAGAAAAATCTATTTTTCTCATGTTAGTTTGCATTGCATCTATCTATTCATTGATGCATGACTACATGGCATATTAAATGGTGACTTGAGGAAGGGCATGTCATTCCTGTCTGAAATCTATCACCATGCATGGGAATGTGTCTCCGCCTCGTACCATGAGTCACTTGTTCATTTAGGTCATATGTTGCATGATTTTCAGAAAATGTCGACTGTGAATTTTATGCACATAGAAAGGGAGAGCTTGTTTTTGAATGAATATTTTTGAATTGTGAAATTAACTCGTCTTTCTGCAAGTATATCTCTTTACAAATAGCTTCAATGAAATGTTAGCCTCTCTTATGGCTATTGCTGAGCTAATATGCTTGAAGGCATATGGTGATACCTGCTGAACTCAGGTATTGATTATAAAACTTGATTTGTCATTTCCCTTACCTATTGTGATGAGTTTGTTTATTGGTTGAATGGAATTGAAAATCTTGAAGATTTTGTTGACTATTGAATATTTTTCAATCTGAATTGCTTGAACACATTTGAGCTTAATTGAGTGTCTAGTATATCAAATGCTGAGTAGTGAAAAGGTGGATTACGTCCACCTGGAAACTCTCACTATGCGTGAGTAGGGTCTTTGAACCTTCACCTCCGCCTGGTACCAGAATGTGAAAAATATGTTTGGCTTGTGGATGGTTTCTCATTTCTAAACTTGTGAAATGCTCTTGAAAATCTATTTTGGAAAAATTTTCAAAAACTGGGTTGCACTACTTAAATTTGATCATTTTTGTACCATTGTTTATAAAGGTCATGTCATGAAAAATGATTGTTTGTTAATCATTTGAATGTGAATGATTTCTTGTGCAATCTGTCATGATATTCTGAAAATCAAGCTGTAATGCCCCGAAATTTTTTCCAGATATTTTTCGGATATTTTTGTGGGTCTCGACGTGTATTTTGCGCTTTACACGTATTTTTCCTTGATGTCCCTTCGGAACTCTGTGCAGGGTAAACCGTGGTGTTCTCTGACTCCGAGACTGTACCACTGCGTTGTGTTCCTCCCGAGGATCGCGGAGGTAATTTTTCATATTTTTTATAATTTTTTGGAATTTTTGGGTTTTTCTATATATACTAACCATTTCTCTCTCTCCCCTCTCATTTCTCTCTTCCCTACCTCTCTCTTCTCTCACGCTCTCTCCTCTCCCCCTCTCACTCCGGGCGGTCGACGGAGGCGGCGAGGGCGGGGCGGAGTGGCTCGTGGGACGTGGAGCGATGGGCTCGGGACGAGGAGCGCGATGGTGGAGGCGGTTTGTGGGATCGCGAGCCGGCGAGGGTTTAAACGGCGTTTCTTCGCGGATCAGCGAGCTCGGGGCGCGAAATCTTCGGTGAAGGTAGGGAGATGGACCCCCAGCTCGTGCGCTTTCTTTTCCCGCAAGTTTTGTAGGCTACGGTGAGTCGAGCGGGTTTATTTGAGCGATTTGGGGAAAATCCATATTTTTGGGGTGTGCGCCCGATCTACCGTTCTACCGAGTTTCGGACCGAATCGAGGGTCTAGATGCATGCTAGGGGCCATAGGGGAGCTTCCCCGTTGTTTTCCCCATCATCCGTGGATGATCGGGGCGTGGAACGGAATTTTGGGTGTGAATTCGCCGTTTCGCCGCCGAGACGCCGTGGCGGTCGTTCCAGTGACCGTCACAGTGTGTAACGCGCCTGGGCAGGTGCGTTACGCTCCTTTGTTTTGAGTATTGGCGTTCGTGGGCCTGACGGTCCCACGATAGACTGCCACAGGGCTGTGACGCCCTCATGCTAGACCGTTACAGTGTTTCGACCGTGGTTTATGACCGTTGGGGGTCATAGACGCCTGACGCACTCAGAGTGGCGCGTCAGGGTGCGTGACGCCCCTGGGCAGGAGCGTTAGAGCTAACGCATCCACCCACCACCCTAGCGCGCCTCGGTAGGTGCGTTAGAGTGCGTGACGCACCGAGCAGTATGCGTCACGCCTTGTGTTGCTCTCTGGCCTAACGCACTGGCGTTGGTCCGTTAGGTGACGTAACGCCCCTAGGGGAGCGCGTTACGTTCAATTTTTACTTGCCTTCTGACGGCCCAGTGTTGGAGCGTCAGAGTTGTTGTGACGGTCGAGGCTTGGACCGTTACAACATGTGACGGCCCAAGGTTAGACCACCAGGCACTGTGTTGCGCCGAGGCGAGTTTTCGTGTTCTCCGCGTTCGTTCTGCGATGTGTGGATCCCTGGTCGACCCGGTTGTGACCTACTGGTCAACTTGCGGTCTCGTGAATGCCCCTGACACCCGTGGGATTCTGTGTCCGTGTTTTGAAGGTGTCGGGGGGACCGTGTTACCTCAATTAGCATGCCCATAGGTGTGGTGGGTCCGGGTGACCCCACGTGTTCTGGGCTATCGTGTTACGCTCTATCGAGTCACCGTGTATATGTGTGTGTGTGGTGGGGTCTCCCCCGCATGTCGTGAGTTTCTTTGGAAGGCGATTCCCGTGTGGGTCATGTGTTTGGCCTTGGACTGCGAGTCCAGTTATCCGGCCTGGGGCTGGAGGTTTCCCGCTTTCCCTGGGATGGGGAATCGGCGTGACGGCTTGTGTACTGCCCTGGGAATCATGCTTTTGCACTTTCTGCGTTGCCAAGTGTGTGGCCCGTGGACTGTGAGTCCCGTTTCTTCTCTAACCGTGGTCACCGTGCGACGGTGCTGGTACGTGGGGTGGTCCCCGTACTTCATCGTGTTCGGACGTTATTTTCCGTTGACTTTAGAGTCTACTCCTTCAGTGACCCTCCACTAGTTGTAGCATACCAGTACGCGTGTGCTGGTCTCACATGGGAGTAGGTGTATGGGCTTACCCTAATGACGGTTTTAGACTGGTTTCCGTCGGGCCCTGTGTCTAGCAGTCTGAGTCCGGCTGAGGGGAAAACCGGTCAGAGGGCCAGACCAGGGACGGACGGTCTATGTGTGCACATGTGGTTGGTGGCGGTTGGACCCACGCTGACGGGTGTGACCCCAGCTAGTCACTTGTTTGTGGTTACTTGTACTGTGTCTGTGCCTTTGGTAGGCGCTACCACGTCAGGCAGTTCACCTGCAGTGCGGTGTAAGACGTCAGGGGATGCTACCGACTGTGCTTCTAGTGGGAGGTACTCTTGTCGAGTCGGGAGTGACAGATTGTCAGTTAGTCTTTGTGACTTCGACCTTCGAGTTTTCGTCGTGTTAACCGTCGAGTTCCGGTTGTCTTGCCGTGGCGCGTGTGTCGATTTTCGTGCTGTGAGACTAGTGCTAATAGCTTTACCGAGGTTGCATCTTGTTGGTGCGGTGTCCGCGACCGGGTGGTCGGGGTTGCACCTTGGACAGCGTGTCCAGGTTAGCCGTGTCCTGGGAGACAGGCCTCTACAGCGGGGTTGCCGTGGGTTTTACTTCGGTAAGTGGTGCTAGTGTGGTCCGGTTCCCGACTGTGAGATCGGGACTTCCCTTTCTGCTTGACCGGTACAGTAGGAGTAGTTGTAGTGCCGAGTTTCGACCGGCCACCGGGTTTACTGTTCCTGCTGTTACTATTGCTCTTGTAGTTACAACTTTCCGTGCCGCCGTTGTTCTCAGTTGGGGTTCCGCGGGATCCCTACTGGGCCAGTGACATGAGGCTCACCCTTGCTTTTCAGGTGCGGCGGTTCTTCCTCGAGGTTCGAGGTTACTGTTCAGAGGTTCTTAATTGCTAGTTCGTCGGGCCGAGTGTTCACTCGGCATGTGGTACGCTTTACTGCTTTAGACTGTACTTTCTGTTGGACTGGACTCTGTTGTTGTAGTTGTTTATTTATTTCTGTTAATTGTTGAATTGTCCTACCTTATTTCTTATTTCTTTGTGCCTCCACACTCCTTTTAGCCCTTCTGAGCCCTCCCGGCTCGTGGGCGGCTGTGGACACCAAAAATTGCACACCCAAATATCCCGCTCGGCCCCGCGTCAGCAACGGCGCCGAGTGAAGAAGTCCCGGAGAGACTGATCGCCCGGGCTCCCCAAGTATACAGGCTGCTGTGAAGCCGCCTCCGGAGTCACGACATTGAAGAAAGAAACCAATCACCAAGAGTCCCACAATCCATGGGCCTCGAAGAAAATTAAATGTGCCACGACTCGTGCTCACAACTGGCTCAAAACCGCCCCCAATGGCCTTCAGCGGCACGCCCAAATGGGCCTCCAGCGGCACGCCCAATAGGCCCTCAGCAGCACGCCCCAAGGGCTTCAGCGGCACGCTCCAAGGGCTTCAGCGGCACGCCCAAATGGGCCTTCAGCGGCACGCCCAAACGGGCTTCAGCGGTACGCCTTCAGAGGCTCCAGCGGCACGCCCTTTTGGCTCTCCTGCGGCACGCTTGTGCAGCCCACCAACGGCACAGCGTAAGGCATTTTCAACGGCTAAACGACATGGTGCCTATGCCCTACGCATCCTTGGCGCGCAGTGAGCTCTATGAGATGTCAACCATGGGTTGGGCCACGCAGGCTACCCCACTGACTGCCAGGACAGGAGCAGGTCAAACCCATCATCACAGCCGGCTTCCCGCCTTCGACGGTCGTGCTCGAAGTCGCCGGTGGCTGGGAGTATAAAAAGCCTCATGTTCGACAGACACAGGGGGACGGAGGGGGGACAGACGAGGAAAACAGAGAGACAGAGAGAGACACACACACACCCACAGAGGAGAAGAGAGAAGAGAAGAAGAGGCATCCCGGTGGGAGCTTCCTCCGACGACCACCGGGAAGAAGCAAGAGTAAGAGAAGGAGAGCTTGATGTAATGGGGGGGGAGAGGGTTGGGGACAGTGGCCCATGTCTTAAGCCCCAATACTTTCTTCCCTTTTGTATTCCATTCCTCCTCCCATCCTTTGTCTTCGATTTTTCCCTTTGTCCACGGCCTCGCTTGGCCGTTTTCTTTTGTAATATGCATGTAGGGCTACGGCCTTTTACCTCCCATGAATGAAGAATCACCCTCCTTGGGCCTTTCTTGCAGTCTCTTTTGATTTATTCCCGCCTTCGCAGTGCATGTGGTATATCGTTCGCTTTCTACGTCTCCCCGATGTTTCTTTGGAACCTCCATAGCCATGTGATTTCTCCCATGAGCCTTGGCCTTATGGGCCCTTCGCTCCCCTCCATGCCCCCCGTTGTGTTCATTGGCCTAGGGGAGGGGGAGACCCTTACCCTCTCTCCGAACACCCAGTGGCCAGTAGCCTACCCCCGTCGTTGAATTCCCCCCTTCTTTCCCTGAATGGCCTGCAAGTCTCCTCCCGCGATGCACCTTTCCGGCACTTGGCCGGCACACTTGTTTTGGCCCTCAGCGGCACACTCCCATTGGCCCTCAGCGGTACACACCCCTTGTGGCCCTCAGCGGCACACCATTCAAGCCTTCATCGGTACACTCCCTTTCAGGCCCTCAGCGGCACACCCTCTTCTGTGCCTTTCATCCCAGCTTGTCTAACCCCATGGATCCTCAGGCCCGTTACTTCTTCCTGCGCGTTTTCCGAGGTTCTATAAAGGTGTTGCTGCCTGTGAACGCGTCACGTGGTGGACTGAGAGAGAGAGATGGGGTTTCTCCCTCTCTGAGTAATAAAGGGTGAAAGAAATGAGGACAAACAATGAAACGCGCGCTATAGGGGATATGGAAGAACGGTGGACAAGTACACCTACATATGACACTCTAATGGAGACAGAAAGAATTTAGACTGACCGAACTCCGGTACATGGCGGAGATAGGGGTCCGAAGACCCTCTCACGCAAACTGAACCCCTTCCCGGTAGGCGTAACCCACCGTTCCGAGGGCAGCTTTTCAGATACCGAATTCGAGCCCTGAGACTCTACGTAATAGGAGTTGACAGACGGGAAGACACGTAGACTCGGAAATTCTAACGATATATCATTCCCCGAACAGTTACATGAACAATATAAATAAAAGCACACCGCCGCAGGACATTGGTTTTTGCGGGGTTTTAACAGCAATATTGCAAGATGAGCAGTAATTAATAAATGTGCATCTAGAAACCACCGCGAGACATTGGCCTTACGGGATTTTTTTAAAGCGATATAAATAATATATATAAGTATACATATAAACCACCACGAGACATTGGCCTCTGCGGGGTTTTTGCTATGACATAGATGATAAATATAAGTATATAAATATATGAACCACCACGAGACTGTGGCCTCTGCGGGGTTTTTACTGTGACATAAATAATAAGTATAAGTATATAAATATATATAAACCACCACGAGACTGTGGCCTCTGCGGGGTTTTTACTATGACATAAATAATAAGTATAAGTATATAAATATATAAACCACCACGAGACTGTGGCCTCTGAGGGGTCTTTAATGCGACATAAATAATATAAATAATATATATATATATATATATATATATATGTATATATATAAACCACCACGAGACTGTGGCCTCTGAGGGGTCTTTAATGTGACATAAATAATATAAATAATATATATATATATATATATATATATATATATATATATATATATATAAACCACCACGAGACTGTGGCCTCTGAGGGGTCTTTACTATAATATAAGTATATGTGACAGGAAAGGAAAATGGATCAAATAAACCGCCGCGAGATGTTGATCTCCACGGGGTTTTAAAGCGATGATAGGAGAATGCTGAAATTAAATAGTTAGGAATTAGAAAGTAAAGTGCAGAAAATAAAATGCTGAAATGAAAACGGTCGCGGGAGGTGACCCACCACACCAGTTAGGAGTTAGATATACAGAAAGTAAATCACAGAAACCGCCGCGGGGAATAATCCTCCGCGCGGGTGAGGTCAGAGACGGAAGAAGATAACCGCTGCGGGAAGTAACTCTCCGCGGGTGTTATTAAAATAAAGATGATCAAAATGGAGCGCGCGTTAAGAGTGTTGTGATCGTCAGGGACCGAGGGTCCCGAGTGGATTGATCGCTTTCGCCTCAGGAAGGAGACGACGTGGACTCCTTCTTCCTCTTCTTTCGACAGGCCGAAGAAGAGGGCCTTATAACTGGTTACCCCTACACAAGGAACAAACAGAGAAGAAAACAACTAAATGAGAATGACGGGGGTGTAGTACCAATCCTTAGATAATAAAACGGTAAATAACATAAACGAACACGTACCTGGTTGGTGTTTTTAAAACCCCTTTAGAACTAAAAGGGTGGGAGAATGACATGATGAAATGCACGAACACACAAAAAATACCCACAAAGGAGGCCCTCTCGAAGAGAAAGGCATGGCACATGTGCTAAGATGATGCATGCGATATAATTGACTGACTGAATAAAAATAAGGGGGAGAAAAGCTTATCGGGGAAGACCGGCGACGAGCTTTGAGAAGGGCTTCAATATCACGAGCACAGCATGACTAAAGAGCTTCAGAGCGAACTTCATAAACTATTTAAATGGAGGACACAAACACACGTATATATGTATAAAGTAAGAATATATATACATATATATATATATATATATATATATATATATATATGAAGTGAGAGAAGATGATTAAAAATATAAGTAAATAAGCAAATGATAAACACTAATGATGTACGAAAGGTAGGAGAGGGTTAGAAAAAAGAAAGAGAAGTCAAGAGGGAGAGAGAGGAAGGAAGCTCTTTTTTTAGGCTTTTTATTGTACTTTAATTTTGATATATGTGATATATATATGTACATAAAAGATATATATAAGATATATATTAATGAGATATATATATATATATATATATATATATATATATATATATATATATATATATATATATATATATAGTATATGTATATGAGAGGAAAAGATAGAGATAGAGAGAGCACGTAAGGAAGAAAGGAGAGAGAGGGGGGGGAAGATATAGGAGAGAGTGAGGGAGAGAAAGAGAGAGGGAAATGAGAGATGGGGATATTAAAGAATAAAACAAAATAAAAGAAGGGAGAGAAAGGGTTTGGTGGATGGCAGAAAGAGGAAGGAAGAGTGGAGGAAAATAATGATAAAAAAACAAAAGAGAGGGGGGGTGAGAGAGTCACGGGAGGAGAGAGAGAGAGAGGATGAAAGAGAGAGAGAGAGAGAAGAGAAGAGAGAATAAAAAATTAAAAAAAAGAGAGAGAAAGAGAGAGTGAGACGGAGAGAGGAGGGAGAGATCGAGAGAGAGAAAAGAGAGAGAGGGGCGCGGTGAGAAGAGAGAGAGGGCCGGAGAGAGAGAGGCAGAGCGAGAAGAGAGAGGGGGAGAGATCGAGAGAGAGAAAAGAGAGAGAGGGGCGCGGTGAGAAGAGAGAGAGGGCCGGAGAGAGAGAGAAGCAGAGCGAGAGGAGAGAGGGGGAGAGAGACAGAGGGAGACGGGAGAGATGAGGGAGACAGGGGGACGGGAGCCGCGGCAGTTGCGGTGGCTGTGGGAGCCCGGACGGAGGTCGGAGGCGGCAAGGTGCACCGACGGCGAGGTGCAGGACGGCGGGGATGCTCGGACGTGGGCGACCGGACGACGACGGCTGTGACGGTGGTGGCGTCGGTGCGGCAGCGTGGGAGCTCGCGGGTGTGGCGGAGGAAGGTGCGGCCGGTGCGGCAGGGTGGCGGTGTGCATGCGCAGGGGCCGGAGGGGGGCTGTGGGTTAGTAGGGAGGTGGCAGCTTCGCGACGGTGAGCTGGGTGGAACGGTGGCCGGAGGTGGCGGTGACGGCGGCGGGAACGCGGGTGCGAGGCCGGTGAAGTGGAGGGCGACGACGGCAGTAGCGGCGGACGTGGGTGACGTGGGCGACGGCGCAGTGGAGGTGGGTGGTCGCGGCAGTCGGAGGCGTGCGCGTCGGGATCCTCGAACGGTGATGATGGAGACGCTGTCGGCAGCGTGGGTGTACAGCGGGCTCGACGGGGAGAGCGGCGGTGGCGTGGGCTCGTGGGGGCTACCGTGAACGAGAGGGGAGACCGGCAGGGGTCACGGGGAGGAAGATGGGGGTGGTTTCGTGGGCATGCAGGTGGGTGGTTGCGGCTGGGCGGTTAGGCTGTGGGAGAGGGGAGAGGGGGCGCTGCCGTGGGCGTGCATGCAGGGAGGGGGAGGTTCGCTGCGATGGTATGAGGGGCGGGCAGAGAAAATGGAATGAGAGAGGGAGTGCCACGGTGATGGTCGGGGAGGAGAATGTGGGGGGTTGGCTATGGTGGTGCTGTGAGGGGCGCATGCAAAGGGAGAGTGTGTGTGTGTGTCGTAGGGGAGGGAAGTGAGCAGAGAAACGAGAGGGGATTACGTGAGAGATAGGGAAGAAAACAAAAATAAAGAAAGGGATGGGGAGAGAATAAGATGGGGTAGGGAATATTATTTTTTATTTATTATATTTTATGTTTGTTTGTTTTGTTTATTTTTGTTTGCTTTTATGTTTTTTTGTTTATTATTATTATTTTTATAATTATCATATCTTTTACCCTTTAATAAATATATTTTTATCAATTATATATATAGTAATCAATAATATATACATTTACAAAAATAAATATATTATTAAAGAAAATCAATTACATAATTACACACGCATTTTTTTGGATTTCATTTTCTCTTTTATTTATTTATATGTACACATATTTTAATTTTCTCCCTTTCACAAAATAATGCAATTTAACCATAATTACGGAAATCACTCAAATAAAAGAAAATGTAAGCCACTTCAGGGCATTACAGTACAATATGGGATTTACTCATCGTAACGTCAGAAACGGCGTGTCTACAGCTGCCCCGCCTTGGCATCCACTTTGTAAGGGAAGGACGTGTAATGGAATGAAATAAAGTGTATTGGAGTGAAATGGAATGGACTGAAAAGCGGGTGCCAAGGTGTGATGAGACACGCTTCTAACGTCACAGGATGGGAATCTTTCTCGAGTTTCACGAAGCAACCTTGAGGAAGGTTCTCCGAAATCCACGATTGTTTGGATGGTAAACAAGGAAGGACATTGTGTGCACTGGGGCACAAACAAACTAAAAGGACTAACTTCACGGCGCAGAAGTACCTGGGTTGTAAACCTCAGGTTTCACCATTGGGGAGCGGTTACCAGCCATTGTGGAAGTGCTGCAGCCAAGGTGGGTCCGAGGGAAATAAACAGATGATTGGAGACAAATCCAAACAATGGTTTCATCCAGAGAAACGTCCGAAGGCAACCTCGGGGAAACTCAATACTCGACTCAGAATGGAATATCCCATATTTAAGCAATTAAGCACAGTGGCTCACACAATCAAAGTAAGTGAATGATTTTCCACAATGAACTCAAAGTCCTACATGAATGCATGCTGGGTTTAAAAAGAAAAATGAAAAAAACTAAAATAGAAACTAGCCAAGGATAATATTGCTAAGCTGTGGAGAGTGGGTCAGAATACCGATCCAATGAGCTGATACTGAGTCGGGGCCCGTTTATCCACGTACCGACTCATCGAATGGAACCATCGTCCCCATTCTATCACAACTTAACGGCCTATCCGTACGTCCTGAACTCCTCCGAGATCATCACTGTTTTTGTTGAAGGGGAACTCAAATCCCGGATTCATCCAAGGCGTATGGTCCTTGGCATGCTCTAGTAGCGTAAATATCATATAATACGATGCATGATAAGGGGGACCACAATAATTGAATGATTAGGGGACAAGGCGGGACAAGGTGGGGCATCGGTGGGACAGTGGTACCCCACTCGATAATTAACATAACAAAACAAGATCACAACTATGCAAGCAAATTATCACACACAACAAAACGAAACTGGCAACACTGTTCCTAGATTCCTTTCCTCACTATAAGTATCGCCCCTTTGGCCTTAAGAAAATGCATTCAAGGGCGAGTTAAGAAAGTTGAAGCTTAGGAGGAGATCAGAGTTCGAGATGGAAGGGGAGTCTTCCCGTCCCGTAAAGAAAAGCAAGCCCAGCAACGAGTGCAAGCGGCTCACTGACTTCGAAGGGCACCTTAGCGGGAGAATTCAGTCTCGAATGGTGAGTTACCATTTCTCTTTTAGTGTTTCTGCAAGACCTTCTTACGCTCATTTTCGCCTTCTCCACCTTTCTATTTCCAGCCGTATCCTCTCTTTCCTGGCCCGAGGAAGTTTTCAAGGTTGCCATGGCTGTCGAGACTCACTTCGAACATCTCGATCAGCATGAGGGCCATCATCAGAAAGTGGCATCTCCAAAAGCTCGTAACTCATGCCAAACATTACAACGAGATTCACATGGATTGGGCGGCTATGGGTGCACTGGTAGAGCTTTGACACCCTGTGGACATCAAAAAAAGAAAGAAAGAAAATAAGAATAAAAAATGGAGAATAAAAAATAAAATAAAATAAAAGAAGAAAAAATAATAATAAGGAAAATAAAGAAAAAAGAAGAAGAAAAGGAAAAGAGAATAAACAGAAAAGAAAAGAAATAAAAATAATAAATAATAAATAATAATAAAATAAAACAGGTCTCTCTCTCTCTCTCTCATTTTCTCCCTCACTCGGGTGGCAACCCGGCACACTCCCCGTCTCACCGGTACGCCGCCTTCGCACCCGGCATGCACACCCCTGTGCCGGATGGCACCCACCGCGCCGGAGAACCACTCCCCCCTCTCCCCGGCACACCACTGTGCCGGATAGCCCACTCTGCTCCTCACCCGGTGCACCCACTGCACCAGAGAACCACCCCCACCATGACAACTCCCCCGGCACACTATCTCGCTCACACCCTTGTGCCGGGTGGCAAACCTCTGTGCCGGATAGCCATGCACCTCACCGGGTGACCCCGTGCCACTCCACGGCGCACCCCTGCTACACCCGGCACACCACTGTGCCGGATAGCATAAACTGCACCGGATATGTCTCGCCAATCTCTCTTCCCTCGAAGTCCTCTGCCTTGGTTCTTTCAACTGCCAATAAAATCATTAAACCTGCAACAGAATCTGTCAGATAGTGCACTTCAATAGGCTATTGCAAGAACTGTCAGAAGAAAGATGACAGTAATACATCGGCTATGCAAGAAAATAATGGTGATGAGATTCTCACTGTTGCAATGGAAGCCACTACGTCAGATGGCAATGGAGTATATGATGGCTTAGAAGATCTTTCCACTCAGCAGGAACCAAACTCAGTAGGTGATGTGTCTTTTCCAATAATGTGGAAGAGTATGCCTTGCAGCATGCTCTGTTGAAGCTTGCAAATTAGGTGGAACCAAAAGCTTTCTACGATATCCACTCCTCAGAGGAGCGTATCTTGTGCCATAACCAATTGGGAGTCAAGGATGGATCGCACATGGAGATGAAGGATTTCACGTTTCCAGGGGAAGGAAGATTCCAGTGGAAATGCTGGTGAGCTACACTCGGCATGTTTTTGGTGGTTCAAGGGCTCATCGGACGACTGATGGAATTGGAGACATCAACGGCGTTCAAATTATCAAGTCAGAATTATAGAAGTGGCAACATGGGAGAAAGTATGCCACCATGGACTCCTACAGATAGCCTTTCCAAGAATTCATCTGCTTAAGGAAAACATGAAAATGTGAACAATTTCCAAAAGCTCAGCAGATGCTTTCATCTAGTATATACAACAAGATGCTGAAGAGCAACGCGGCCAGCTAAATTCACCCAATGTTGTGAACGGTTCAGGAATGCAAGAAAACATTCGCACTCCACCGTTCTTGCCAGATGGCAAGCTTAATAAAGTTCCAGCTGACAAATGATGCAATGCCTTCAGACTGGGGGTGCCAGCAGTCATTTCAGATTGGTAGAACTGAAGCTGAAACCAGTGGCAGCAGCAATACACTACAATGTGTAGCAGATTATACTGAAGGCCTCAGCCAGCACCCCTCAAGCGAACCGACGGGGCTCTGCCCATCCGGTAGGGCCCCTCTCGTCCGACGGCAGGGTCCATCCGGTGGATCCCCTTTCCACCCAGTAGCAGAATAATCCGGCAGCATGGCTCCTTCCCCCATCCGACAGAGCCTGTGTTGATCCGGCACAACCGCCTTTGCACCCGGCACACTGCCATACCGGATCAGCCACTGCACTCGGCAAGCCCCTCCATCGGTACACTGCCCAGAGGTCTCCACCGACACACCTGCGAGGGGCTTCGCCCGGCACACCCACGAGCGGCTCCGCCCCGACACACCTGCGAGGTGCTTCGCCCGGCACACCCGTGAGCGCCTTTACCGGCACACTCCAACCGCCTCCCACGGCACACCGCCACCGTGCCGGGCAACACCCCCACCGCTGCACTGGATAGCCCATCGCCTCCCAGCGCCTCCCGAAGCTCCCGGCCACCAACAACAAGTTCACCTGCAACTGTGATGGCCACACCTCCAATTATCTTGTTGAGAACGTACGGTTACACATATTGTGCGATGGCTGTTGAGTCAGCTGGAAGATAAATTCCCATTGCTTTCCTAGAGAGGGTTCGGAAAGATTTTGTCAAGAGGTATGGAGGGGGAAAAGCTGCAACTACTCCTACAAATAGCCTTGACCGGGAATTTGGGTCTAAACTCAAGGATCATATGCAGTACTGCGTTGATCATCCTGAGGAGATTAGTAAGCTTGCAAAGTAAAAGCTCAGGTATCAGAAGTCAAAGGTGTTATGATAAAAACATTGGAAAGGTTCTTGATCATGGTGAGAGAATTGAACTTCCTGTTGGTAGGGCAGAGAACCTTTGCTCTCAGGTGTAAGATTTTTAGATAGCCAGGGACAAGCATGAGGAGGAAGATGGGGCTGCAGAACGTGAAGATAAAGCTCGTCATCCTGGGTGCAAAGACCCACGTACAGTTGAAGCCCTTGTCGAGATTGTGAATTGTGAACATTGAAGGAGGCACAAATGTAAAGTTAGCTACACCTCCTTCTAATGTTATAGTGCTGAGTGCTGATAGCAGAGAACTTTGATCGGGTTGTTCGGGATGAAACGAAAGGTGTTCTTGTTGAGTTTCAAAGCTCTTCCCCAGAAGCAACAAGCTGTAGAGGACCATGATGGCGATAGAGATTCGAGTGGCCCTGTCACCGTCTCCAATGGAAAGTGTAGCACCGGCAGAGGCACAAGAGGGCGGCCCACCTCTCAGGCTGATAATCTTGCGAGTCTCGATGATCTGGTGTGGCAGCTCCTGTTCAATATTCTTCATGTCTGCCTTACACCCCAATGCTCTGTGCATGCCCGCCTCTGCTACCTGTCTCTTGTCTAAAGTCTACGCGACTTGCCTTGCGGAGAAGGTGGGCTGGCAGCGTTGCCTTGCGGAGAAGGTGGGCTGGCAGCGCAGAGTGAAACCAGACATCTCACATAGCTATTAGTTAGCGGCAAGAGATTTACCGGGGGGGATAATTTTGTTAAATGACGCATAGCCTGAGCACCACTATCCGGTGCACTCGGTCCCCATTCCACCCAGTGCTCTCGTCACGGCCTCCACCCAGCACACCTTAAACGGCCCTTGGCCGGCACAATCTCAGGGTATTTCACCCGGCACACCTGCTGCCCACTACACCCGGAACGCTGCCTGCTTTTCCCGGCCCACTGCCCAGCAGCCTCCAGCCGCCATGCCTCAAAGGAGTTTTACCTGGCAAGGCTGGCAGCGTCCCACCCATCACAGTTTATTTTCTTCTTCACCCGGTGCAGTCCAAACACCCTCAAGTGCCCCAGCGGCACACCCTCTTTAGCCTTCCACGGCACACTTTTATGCCCTTTAGCGGCACACCTTTAAGTGCCATCCACGGCCGTCTCCTGCCGGCCTTCAACGGCACGCCTTTTGCCCTCTTCAGCGGTACGCTTGGGCAACCTCCAGCGGCACGCCCTTTTGGCCCTCCTACGGCACACCTTTTGAGCCTGCGAGCGGTACAGCGTTAAGGCATGTCGACGGGCCGAACGACGTGGTGCCCATGCCCTATGGATCTTCGGCGCGCAGCGGCTGTCCGAGGTGTCGGCCAGGGGTTGGGCCACGCAGGCTACCATCTAGCCACCGAGGACGGAGAAAGTCAAATCCCCATTCAATGCCCGTCACTTCCTGCCTCTACCGTTCGTGTTCGAAGGCTCCCGCCACTGGGAGTATAAAAAGCCCCCTCTTCTCCAGCGACCGGAGAAGACCGGGGGACAGACGTAGAGGGCACACCCACGGAGACGAACAGAACCTGCCACCGGGAGAAGAGAGAAGAGGAAGAAGAAGCTGCTCCGACGTTGAAGGCTTCCCGGAGGCCAGAGAAAGAGAGAGAGTAAGAGAAAGAGAGAGAGGGGGAGGGTCTGTGTAGCAGGGGGAGTGGGGAAGAGCAGGGAGCCGTCGCCTCTGCTCGATCCCAGCTCCCCTCCTATTTCCTCTCTATGTTCTTCTTTTTCTTTTTCTCCCCCATTATGTGGCTTCGGCCTCGATGTATACCGCAATGTCCATGGCCGGTCACGGTCATTCCTTTTTTTTATGAATGAAAGTCTCCCCCCTTTCTTTTGGGTTTCTTGTGGCCTTCGTTGGTTCTTCCGAGCTTTCCGAAGTTTTATCAAAGGTGCGGTCGCCCCTGGCACACACCTCAGATTGTCGGGTTCCGCCACTCCATGTGGGCGCGTTCCCTTTATTCTCCTTCCATACCGGGTCCGGGGGAGATGCTGCCGAAATTTCGTCAGGATTGAAACTAATAAAAGAAATAAAAACGTAACATAATGTTAACATCTAAAACAATGGTAAATAAGAAATGCCTTGCATAAGCGACTAGAAACCCGGCACGCTCTTTCAGTCTTTACCCGGCACGCTTTTTCAGTCTTTACCCGGCGCACTCAATCGACCCTTAGCCGGCACACCTTTTGACCCCTTACCCGGCACACCTTTTTTTCCTTTTACCCGGTACACTCTTTCAAACCTTCCCCGGCACACCCTTTTAGCCCTTCCCCGGCACACTCTTTCAACCCTTTGCCCGGCACACCCTTTTAGCCCTTCCCCGACACACTCTTTCAACCCTTTGCCCGGCACACTCTTTCAACCCTTACCCGGCACACGTTTTGATCCTTTACCCGACACACATGTGCCCCCTCCTCATTTCTCCTATACACATGCAACAGGATGATAGCCATATATATATATATATATATATATATATATATATAACACGCACGTACGCTACACTCACAGACACCCTCGTATGCATTCATCTAATGCATGCATTCATTTAATAACATCAACACCCAGTTATAAACCCATTAATACTCCACTAACGTAATTAACACCCCAAATCCACTAAACACATGTTTGATGTACAACCCATTCAATACATGGTGACATGGGTTAATATGGATATATAAATAAATTTAAGAAAGCCAACACAATAAATATAAATAAGTGAATTTAAGAAAATCAACATAGTAAAAAAAAGGGATAACATAATTAAAAAAGAATCGAAGTAAAGCTCTGAAAAATAAAAAATGAGAATAAAATAAGAAGGGGAAACAAAACATCAAACAAATAATAGAAATAAGTAATAATAAAAGAGGGAAGTCATAATAATACAATCAAAACAAGATTAAAAAAAAGGGAGACAACACACGTGAATGGAATAAAATCTACATTCAAACAGAACCATAAGCAATAAGGTAAAAAGATGTAGGAAATATACGTCGATGTGCAATTCGGAGAATCTCACCTCCCCGGACCCTACGCATAGGAATATCAATAAGGCCTTCATGGGTCACGCTTAGACCTCGGGTCCGTCCTGATTATGGTCATTGTCTGACCCATATCATCGGCCTATAGCCCGCTCCCTTCGAACACGTCTTTGGTTCTGGGATCTGATCCCGGGACACTCCCCCGTTGCCCCTTTGCACCGGAAATATTAATGACGCTCATGCAAGTCTTGTTTCGACTGCGGGGGGCCCACCGCAGTATGGTCGCAACTTGCCCTTGCACCGGGCCAACAGACTTACTGGTTTTCGACCGCTCTAACCGAGGTTTGGCCGAACGTTCCCCGTTCTTCTGGATAATAAAATTGCCATATCCTGGCATACATATGCTCCGGTTTTCCCGTGGCGATTGTGCTTTTCTCGAGCCGGACATTCGTCCGAACATTAAATGGTCAGTACACGACCGACATGACCGCGGATGGTTTTCTTCTCGCCCTCGCGTGAGAATTTCAACACCTCGTAATAGACTTTTCATGCAATTAATTTCTTGGCCATGAGGCCCTGAATCTCGGCGATTAATCAAGGGTGTTCCCTCGTATGGAGGATGTAAATAACGTCGTGACCTTTATGGCGCGGCGGGTTTTGGTCCCGACACGAACCACACAATCGTCTGACTGAGTCAGATCGAGCGCACCATGGGCTTCCATGAAGCCCGAATAAATCGTCACTTTGTGACTGGCACGCCCACGCACTTAATAAACCAACGAACGAATAAGATAATTGTTAAATAAAAAAGTGCGTCCACACACCCTCAAACCCATACGTTCATTTTCCCCACTTTCGAGGCAACTATTCTTCTCGAAGAAGCAGAACTTCTGCTGGGCGTGAAGAAATTCCAGAGAAATGGCAAGGTAAAGGTTACGCGCATGCTAAGAAGGGTGACTTCCGAGGAGGTGCTCAGAAGCTTCATGCCGTTTGAAACCATCAAGGGCGTCCAGACTCAGAAGGGAATCCATCTGCAAAAACTTGCAGATTGGGTCATAAATGCTCTTGAAAGGTTGACAAGCGATGATGATCGCATTGAAGAGCTTATGAAGGGATTCACTATCTGCTTAGCGGGTGCTCTCCTATTTCCTTATACTGACAACATAGTGGAGGAAGATCAACTAAGCGCCATCTGTGGAATTTGGGAAGGAAAGAGAGTGGGACCTGCCATCCTTGCTTATCTCTATAGCGGACTCACGGCTTCCAGTATGGGTAAGCCTCCTTTTGGTTGCACACTCCTTTTGAATTGCTGGACTGACTTGCATTTCAAATTTAACCATCGTGAGGGAATGTCGTCTACTTCAAGACTCTTCCAACAAAGCCCGCTTCACCATATGGTCAATATGTTAGGCTCTAGTGGTAGTATAGCAAATCGCGTTCCCTGGCTGAAGAAACGAGAAGACTGGCGGGCTCACTTCAGTACCATTGAAGAGTATATGTTCACTCGTGCACCGACATGCTTACTCCCATATGAGCTTCTCACGAGGTCTTCTCTTAACATGGAGCTCCAGCTTGTTGGCGCGTCTGAATTCATCCTTTACAACACGCACCGGTGTCACACTCAGATGGGCCTCCCTCGCCATTCATTCCCACTGCTATCCAAGCTTCCTTTAATCAGGAAAAGGGAACTGGGCACAGGAGGTGACGCAAGAAATATGAAGACAATCAAAGCGTCATGGAAGGCCAGCATTACACTGAGGGCAACAGAGTCTGTGAGTGAGGACGAAGAACTGCTGAAAGCTTATGTAATCGAGTTGGGGAAATTGAGGCCTGAGATGCTCAAACCCTAATGTATCTTATCTTGGAATAAATATGGAAGCTTTAATGCCATTTACATCCTCACTCTCTACTATTTTTTTTATTCCTTTTTTTTTTCTCTTTTTTCTTGTTTTTGGCACAAACATCTGCAATAGCCAGTGCTAGGTGATAGCCAACCATTCCGGACAAGAGTCAAAAACTCAAGGCAACTATCATCAGGAGTTGCCCTGAGATGCCCGGGAGCTAAAGATTTCTCTCCAAATGGCTAAGAGAGAGATAAAGCAAGAGATAGTAGAGAGAGAGAAAAGGCAAAAATAGAGCAGGACAAGAGGCCCAGGAGATGGGGCTCTGAGAGAAAGAGCATCGAGAGATGGCTCGCTCTGCAGATTGGAGGGGATTAGAGCTCGCAACAGAGGAGCTCCTGGAGTTGGTAGCATCTTCATCGGCAGAGCATAGGGCAGCTCAGCTAGCGGCCTCGACTTCAAGAGCTTCGCGGTCATCAGGGTCGCGAGAGAGATAGGAGGACGGCGAGGAGCACCGCCGAGGAGCAGGTGGGAACGCATGGCGCGGCAAAGCGATTGCTGCGTCACGGAATTATAAAAGGCCTCCAAGGGACTTCTTGCCTTGAGAGAGAGAATAGAAGCGACCAGGAGGGTGGTGAGGGTTAGTGAGTGGCTTGTTCACTCACTCCCTTCTCATGACGGGCACAAACCCTTATATATATGTGCGAGTGAAATAGGTTGGTTTGAACACGGCTGGTTCGCCCTCGATATGTTCCTTCTGCTTTACAGCTCTTCTCTACCACATGGGTTCCCGCGAGACGTACTCGACGAGATGTCTTCTTAAAACACGGGGCGGTGACTCACCATAGCCATGATTTCCAAAGGGGATCATCCACGGATTTCAACAATATCGGCCCGTGGTGCTCTTTTCCCACGTGAATGTCCCTTATTTCCTTGTTTGCGCTAAAAGTAGTCGCAATAGGACAAGGGACACGCGGAATCTTCGGACCGAATAGGAGTGGCGGGTCAACAAATCACAGCTCTGCTCCATTTACTTCACATGGCAAAGTGGCACGCGAGTGTACCGTGGCCATGACTTTCAAAGGAATCTATCACCAATTTCAATAATGTCGGTCCATGGTCCTATTTTCTCGTAGAAATGTCCCCCACTTTCTTCTTTGCGCTAAAAGTAGTTGCAACGGGACAATAAACACGGGGAATCTTTAGACCGCATGGGGAGGGCAAGTCAACAAATCACGCCTCCAAATTGATCACTCCAGATGGCAGAGTGACATGCTAGAGTAAAGAGAGGGTGACTTGTCGTGAAGGATGTTGCTGGGGTGATGGTGATAGATCCATACCACCTTCTTTCCAATCCTATAAATATCTCCCCTTTCGCTCGACTTGGAAACACCGGAGTCCTGAAAGCAGACTTGAGGAGTGCAAATTTGTAAGGAAGGGAGGTTGCGAGTGTTGCTCACTTTTTCAGGATGGAGGGTGAATCCAGCTTTAGAGCAAAAGGTGAGTCTTCCCGCTCCTCGAAGAGGAGCAGATCTGGTAGCAGTTCCAGGAGACTCTCAGAAGTCGAAGGACAACTGAGTGAGAGGACCCGATCACAGCTTGTAAGTGGCTTCTTTGGTTTCCTTCCTTCATCCTTTTCTTCTCCTTACTTGCTTAGCAATGTTCCCCTTTTCACTTCTTGTATATGTGCAGAGCATGATGCGCTCGCACATCTCTTGGGAGCTCGTAGTGGCAGCATATCGAGGTCTCCCGGACTTCCAAAAGGCCAGGCTAGATGTGATGGGGTTCGGTGCCTTCCTCCGAATCGAGCCGATAAAGCTCGACCTTGCCCTGATCCAAGCATTACATGAAAGATGGGATCCGGCGAGTCGGGCATTCCTGATGCCTTGGGGGCACATGGTGCCCAGTTTGGAAGATATGGTCCGCATTACGGGCCTCAAAGTGGATGGAGAGGCAGTGATCAGCGTCACTTATGCGGATTATCGAGAAGGTGCCCAGAAACTGTTAGGACTGGAACTCGATGGACGGAAGAACAGGTCAGTAGCCAAGACATCGATCCTGGAGGTGTTAGGGCTTACTGACATTCGTCCACGGGATGACGAGTCCTTGGAGGAATTTATGGAAAGGGCAGAGAGAGGTGCCCGTGCTGTATACTGTGCGGATGCCAGCAACTGGGAGAGGACCAACATGGACCTGAGGAGGTTCCTCCTCTTTCTGCTGGGTAGGCTGCTACTGGGCGCCGAGGGAGACAACATACACTGCCGTTTCCTGGAGCTGCTCGTAGATTTGGAGAGAGTAGGACAGTACGCCTGGGGAGCTGCCGTGCTGGCACATCTATTTACAGGTCTGTCGCAAAGGACAGGCCGAGAGGTGACAATAAATGGGTTTACGCCCTTCATCCAGGTAAAAAAAATTATTTTTTTGTGGTTTTGGTTTTATGCTTTTTTCTTGTATTTGTTGGTGCCAATGACACATGATGGTGTAGCTGTGGAGCTACTATTATATTCCAATGGGGAGAGCTCGACACTGTCGGCCAGTGACGATCCCGTTGGCTAGGCGGTGGCAACCCATCATGAGTACAGCACCATTATCCTACCAGCTGATGGTATCGAGACGGGAGCTGCAAGAGTTCCCTGCAGCGATGGTAGGATACTTTTTTTATCTTTTTTATATGTTTTGTTCATTCTTCTTTTTTTTTGTATTTTTGAGTAACTAAGAAGATATGTACAACCCAACATAGGTGAACTGGAGGCCTTACTTGAATATGGTCGATGTCGACCAGCCATGGGTAATTGGAAGCCGTGCCCGATTCGGACGGGACCTCTGGCTTCATTGTTTGAATGAAATTGAGCCACTAAGGCTGCGATTAGCCATGAGGACTCTCGGGCTTGCCCAGGAATGGCTGGATATAACTTCCTCACCCAACGTCGGGAAGAAGACGTGTGGGCCGGCAACCTGCGTTGATTGGAGGGTGCGTTTCCCCGAACAGTATGAAGACTGGCAGCGGGGTGGCACGCTCCTGGAATCACAAGCGCAAGATAGTGAAGATTACCTACGGCTCTATAGGGCAATGTATGCGGAGAGGCTCCAGCTTGGAGGGCTTATAGAGGTAAAGTAAAACACCAATTTTTTATCTTTTATATTTTTAGTTTTTTTATTTTTATTTGTGAACTCAAGAGCCATGGCTGTAGGATGCCCGTGACACCATAATAACGAACTTACGAGCTCGTTTGGCGGACACGGAGCAAGAGTTAACTGATACTCGAGCGGCTCTGGGTTCATCAGTAAGTATATATATACATACTCCTGGCATGATTTGAAATTCATGGCGTTAACCATTTAACTGTCACCTCTCATATGTGTACGCAGCGTGCCCAGCTCGATATAGTTTCATCGGCGATGGGGGCAGACGGCGTTTCTTCCAGTCTATGGATTCCCACTTCAGAGTTAGATTCACTACACGAGCAACTTGCTCATGCCACACTGCGGGCTGCGGAAGCAGAAGGGATGCTTTCTGTACAGGTGAGAGCCTCACCATTTAAAATCCCTTGTTCAAGCGTTACCAGAAGCCTGAGATGAAACATCTGGCAGGAGAAAGAAACGGAGGAGGCACTCGCACATGCCGCCCAGAAGGAAGCTAGAATAGCCGAGCTAGAAGAGGAACTGCAGCGTCGTCCAGGTGACGACTTTTCTAGGGACGCTATAGAGCTGAGGATCACCCTTCAGCTGGAGAGGAAAGACAGAGCGAGAGAACGTGCTGAGAGGGAAAAGGCCAAGGAAAGAGAGAAGGCCAAGAAGTCGGCCGAGAAAGAGGAGAAGAGGGCCCTGGAGGCCCAATTATTTGAATTGAAGACCAGTCTCGGCCTCGCCGAGCAGTGGCTAAAGGACGGTGAGGAACGCTACCGAAGAGCACGAGAGCGTGGCTTTCGTGTCAGCAGCTCCTTTGGTGCCCCCGCAGATCGGCGCCGGGGAGTGGAGATCGGAAGAGGAGCACAAAGCGGTGGAAGGACCGCATTCCATGATTGGATAGCCCCCTCAAGAGTGTCTCGTCCGGAGGGTGGCGGGACAAGTAATGTGGAGAGAGAAGGTGAAACCTGATGTAATCTCTTTGTTGTTTATTTTTATTTTGAATAGAAGTGAAATAAAGTATTTTGTGTTTGATTCTCTGCTTCTTCCTGAGCTCTCGAATCCCTGCACACACCTAAGCAAACAAGTCAGTATTTCTGCTCTGACTTGCCCCTTGCTCAATGAGTAAATGTGATTTTGAGCTATCCTTGATAACGAGTCAAGGGGCAAGCCCTTATTAACAAAGGCACTGACAAAAGATGATGATGAATGCGACAGACAAGCACACGGATGCAAACGAGAATTTAAAATGAATGCTGCATACAAATGCGATCATGCAAAGATGTGATCTTTGTTTTTTGTAGGTGTATATTAATTTTTTTTTGTGTTTTGTTGTTTGTTTATTATTATTTTTGGTCTTTTACATTTCCATTTTTTTTGTGCATATACATTTTTCTCCCCATTTTTTTGGGATTTTTTTTGATTTTGTCATTTTTTGTTTATTTTTGACTTATTTATTATTTTTTTTTGTTTTTTACTAATGCATGATGACCAACCCATATAACATGTAAGTTGCACGAGGACGAGGGTTTCTTGGTAACCTCCCAGGTATCCTAAGTGCACATCTAGGTTGATTTGGGCCTCTAGACTCCTCGAATGATAATCCCGCCGGCTAAGACTTATCCTGATGACAATACCGTCATGTCATGCTTAGGCTCCCAGTTGCTTCCGACCACAGGGATTCACCCACAGGTGAATGATTTGCCTGACCCGGGTCTATTTCCTCACAACTCTAGATGGTATGTAATGGAACACCTTGGAACCCAAATGACCAACCGCGCGACGCTGACCCGGAATCAAACGCCGTCGCACCTATAGGTGACGCGCTTGCATTGGTCTAAGCCCGAGGTTATACTAAGAAGACATTAAGGTGGTAGATAAAGGTCTTGACCAGCCAGAAACACGGAGACTCCTTCACGACAATGACTTCTGCTTTCAAAATGGACAACCATATGCTTGTGTTAAAATAAAGTCGCAAGCTTTGGTGAGTTTCACCATTCAGATACTCCATTTAGCCTTTATCTTCCGGGGAAGAAGGAAGAGTATTGGGGGTAAACCTCGTGAGAGGACCGATAAAACCGTTAACCCGGCGAGCCAGTAGGGGCGCACTTAACTTCCCCTTTCGGGCAACTTCAGACCAAATCTCGAGCATTTACATCTCATGACCCCTTTTGTGTAGAATTTGACTTTCAGTCAAAGGGGTTTCATTTAGTGGAATCAGGCACGGTCACGGCCAGACCTTTCTTTTGACTTTGATTTCCTGCTTTTCTTTTGCTGATTCTTTTGATGGATTTTTTTTTGCGAGGGACATAGTATTTTGACATTATGAAATCCCTCTTGGATGCTTGCGGGGACGCTGCCCTCTTCTCGTGCTCTGATCCATGCTCGAGGAATTAGATCATACTCTTACCCTAGGGGGTTGTGTTTGCATTTCCCATGCTCAGCATTTTAAGAGCGCCGACTGTCTCATTCGATCGAAGGGGAAGAGAATAAAGATTCAACTTTCTGGAGACCCTCTGGGTGAGGCCCCACCATCAGCGATGCTATCAATTTTTTATAACACAGATGTGCATACATGTTGTCTTCTTTTGAGGGGGCATAGGCCGAACTGGCCGGACAGGGGTCTCCACGGTTCTGGCAAACCAAGACCTGAGACCTACCAAGTCTTAATGGGCACTTTCCTAACATGGAGGTTGAATGCCATGACTTAACTACATGGTGATCTCCAAGCATCAGCATTTTGAATTTTCTACTTTTTTATCTTTTCTTTTGTTTTATACACATGTTTTTGTTATTTTCATTTTTTTTATTTTTTTGTTGTTTTTCTTTTCAATTTTTTTATCTTTGACAGTATGTACACCTATCTAAGGGTAATACTTCTTAAGGTAAAGCCCATTCCAAGGGTGGGATAACTCAACTCCTTCAACATTGACTAGCCTATAGGCGTTGCCAGGATGCACAGACTGAACCACGTATGGTCCTTCCCAATTGGGTTGGAGCTTAGAACGCGGCCCACCAGGTTTTACAAAAATTCTTTTCACTACCATTTCACCAACTTTGAACTTTCTCTCAATAACCTTCTTCTGGTAAAAACGTGCGAGTCTATTTTGGTAGACGCGAGCATGCTCGACAGCAACCAGACGTTTCTCGTCTAAGAGTTCCAACTGGGCAAGGAGAGAATCACGACGTTCGTCAAGGGGAAGGTCCTTGTCCAATTGTACTCTCAGAGAGGGAATCAGAATCTCATACGGAACTACCGCCTCCATCCCGTAAGTGAGGGCGAACGGAGTTTACCCAGTAGGAGTTCGGATTGAAGTGCGATAGGCCCATAGAGCTTCGATAAGCTTCTCTGGCCAATCCGAGAATCTGCTAGACTCACAAGTTTTCTTTATGATTTTGATCAGTGTTTTATTCGTGGCCTCCGCTTGGCCATTGCCTTGTGGATAATATGGTGATGAATGATGCAATGCAATCTTATACCTTTGGCAGAGGTCCTGAAGATCCTGAGAGATGAATTGTGGCCCATTGTCGGTGATGATAGTTCTTGGAATGCCGAATCTAGCGATGATATTCTTCATGATGAACTTGCAGACTGTGGATGCCTTGACTTCTGCATAGGCTTCGGCTTCGGCCCATTTGGTGAAGTACTCCGTTGCAGTGAGGATGAATGATTTTTGTTTAGTAAGGGAGTTAGGATCACCAAGATGACCGATGATGTCGAATGCCCACATGGAGAAAGGCCATGGGGAGGATACTGGATGGTGAGAGGAAGATGGGGAATGGATCTTATCGGCGTGAAGTTGACATTTGACACACCTACGGACATAGACGGCACAATCTTCCTCCACAGTGGGCCAGTAAAAGCCTTACCGGAGGATCTTCTTGGCAAGCATCTGGCTATTCACATGGCCACCACACACACCTGAGTGTGCTTCCTCTACACACTTCCAGGACTCATTATCATCAAGACACCTCAGGAGAACACCAGTGAGGCTTCTTTTGTATAGCAATCCTCCAACCAATGTGTACCTTTGGGCTACTCTCCTTATAGCCCTCTTATCTTCTGCTGTTGCCTCTTCAGGGTAAGACTGGTCTTTGCAATATTTAACAATCTCATAGAATCATGGCTTCTCCTCATCAGCCAATTCTTCTTCCAATTCGACCTATATAATTTTCCTCTTTTCAGCAACTTCTCTATCCCGAGCCATCTTTGACATTTCCTCCTGAACCCTTAAATAGGAAGGGTTGTGAATAGCAGGGAGGAGAAGCTTGTGGATAGAAACGGACAGAGCTCTTCTGCCCAGAGAAAACCTTAATGATGATGCCAACGACGCAAGGGCGTCGGCCAAAATGTTCTGATTGCGAGGGACATGGACAAAGACCAACTTAGTGAACAGTTTAGCGAAAGCAACAGTAAGCTCTTGATATGGCTTGAGCTTGGGATCGCGAGTGCGATATTTGGTGAGCACTTGGTGAAGGATAAGTTGACTATCACCTATGACTCGTAATTCAGTGACCCAGAAGGAATAGGCAAGGTTCAGACCTGCCAGAAGAGCCTCGTATTCAGCCACGTTGTTGGTGACTGGAAATGAGAGCTGGAATGCATCTGGGATAGCGACACCTTCAGGTGATAAAAGAATAATACCAATACCTCTCCCCTGGGAATTCAAAGCTCCATCAAAATATAATGTCCACATGGGATCATCAGACTGGGTAATGGACATTAGTTCCTCATCTGGAAACTCTGATTGAACAGGGTCAAACTTGGGGAGAGGGTGATGAGCGAGATGCTCGGCTATAGCATAGCCTTTGATTGCCTTTTGTTGAATATAGGTGATGTCAAACTGAGATAGAAAACTTTGCCAACGTGCTAGCCTATCAGTAAGGACAAACTTTTCCAAGAGAAATTTGATAGGGTTCATGCGAGCAATTAAATGGACTTCATGAGCAAGAAAGTAATGTTTCAATTTCTGTACCACCCACACGAGGGCGGCACAGGTCTTTTCCATGGTAGTATACTTTCGCTCACAGGGGTTGAGGAGTTTGGACAAGTAATAGGTTGTCCGTTCCTTGCCTTCCTCATTGATTTGTGCCAGGACGGCTCCCACAGAGTCGTCTAGGACCGAGACATATAGGATCAAAGGCTTATCTGGAATAGGTGGAGTGAGAACAGGCGGGTTGGCCAGATATTCCTTTAATCCGTCAAAAGTATTCTGACACTTAGAATCCCAACAGAATTTGGTCCCTGCTTTGGTCAACTCGTAGAAGGGCCGGCACCTTTGCGAGTGTTGCGACACAAAGCGACGGATAAACTGCAATCTCCCGATTAATCCTCGAACTTCTCTCAGATTTTTCGGGGGTGGCATATCCCTAATCGCCTTAGTCTTGTTGGGATCTATCTCAATGCCCCTTTT
Source organism: Amorphophallus konjac (assembly GCA_022559845.1). Lineage (NCBI taxonomy): Eukaryota > Viridiplantae > Streptophyta > Magnoliopsida > Alismatales > Araceae > Amorphophallus > Amorphophallus konjac. The sequence goes on along the minus strand of CM040128.1, from coordinate 33,675,648 downwards.
GCTCACAATGAAGCCAAGTAACTTACCCGATGATACACCAAACACGCACTTTTTTGGATTCATTTTCAAATTGAATTCACGTGATCTTTGCAACACCTTTGCAAGGACCTCGGGATGTTCTGCCCTAGTTTTAGATTTTACCAACAAATCATCCACATACACTTCCAAATATATGTGCATCATGTCATGGAATATTGCCATCATAGCCCTTTGGTAAGTGGCTCCAGCGTTCTTCAGTCCAAATGGCATGACCACATAACAGTAAGTTCCCCAGGGAGTAGTGAATGAGGTTTCTCCTGGTATTCTTCTGCCAAACGGATTTGATTGTATCCAGAAAATCCATCCATGAATGAAAGGGTTTCATATCTTGCCGTGTTATCAATCAACACATCAATATGAGGCAAAGGGAAATCATCCTTCGGACACGCACGGTTAAGGTCCCGGAAGTCAATACAAATTCTCACATTTCCATATTTCTTCATGACCGGGACGATGTTTGCGACCCACTGAGGATAAAGGATGACTCTTATGAACCTAGCTTTGTGGAGCTTATCGACCTCTTCCTTCATTTTTAAAGCCATTTGTGGGCGGAAACGTCTTAACCGTTGTTTTACCGAGATGGACCCTGGTTTGAGGGTGAGACGATGCTCAACCAGAGTAGAATCCAATCCTGGCATATCCTCATAGCTCCATGCAAACGTGTCCTTATAATCCTTAAGAACCTTAACTAGTGCCTCTTCTTCAGATGATGGTAAATTATCACTTATGAGGACAATCCTAGGGTCTTCCTCAGTTCCCAGATTGATCTCTTTGGTAGACTCTTCTACAGCGACTGACGGCTCGTCAAATCTGCTCATTCCACTAGTATAGGTGTCAGCCGCGTCCTCATATTCTTCATCCTCTTCTTCAATGGGGTATTCCTCGTTAGTGAGTTCATAGACCCCATACCCTTCATCAATCATGCAATCATTCTCACATTCTATTTCTGGCAGTTGGACGGGATTTTCTAGTAATTGGGGGATGGCTAGAAGGGCTTGACACCTGGTGGCTAGATCCAAAAGGAATCGACGGGGAATCTGCCTACCCTTAGATTTCCTTTTAGGTACTACCCTTGACTTATTCCTAACCTGACACACATTATTTACAGAAGAAGAAGAAGCTAGAGAGGATGGTGAAGAATGTACAGAGAACGACCCCTCAGACGAGGGGAAAAGAAGGTCGCTCAGGGGACCTTGAATGAGTGGCCCGTGAGTCGGGGCACACTCGTGGGAGATATAGGAGGTTTCCTTAAAGATAATGCGCTGTTGAGGAGTTGTGGAATTGGCATTTTTTTTCATTTTCATTTTCATATGACAAAACAATGGAAAGGACTTAGAGGAGATAAAAACGGGACTACAGCTAGAGGGTTGTGTAGCTCGTAGAGCAAATCATGATTGAAAACCTGGCGTGAGTTAAGAAACCCACGTAGGTATATGAGTAAAGAAGGGGACCTGGGAAGATCATCAGACAACTGTCTGGCCCAGGAAGGAGACAACAATAAAGGCTGTGATATGTGGATAGAAAAGATGACGGCTAATGAGCCGTCGGTGACAATATTGGTGGCGGATGATGACCCGTCGATGACAACTCCTCTTGGCGAGGAGGGTTTGTCATTCTGGCAAGTGTGGTGGTGTCCCCTGGCATTTCGGAGATCAAAAGTGGGCCTTCTAGATGTGAAGAAAGAACATTCTTTCCAGTGCAATGGATATATCTGGTATGTCAAACCATTTATACCATTCACAATCCAGGTGAACCATCTTTCCCTTTTTAGGGATCCTTGAACATCCTTGAGCTAAAAACACATCCCGTGACCCCCCAGGTGATTCCAGTGGAGGATCTCCCATCTGGACGATGGGTCCCTTTTTGAAATGTGAGGACAAAGTCCAAGTGAGGGGTTTGCCGTCTGATTCGAATGGCCCCTTAAAACCCAAGCCAGCTCTATGGATTGGCTTTATCTTTTGGAGTGGTCTAAGCCTTCCTTGCAGTTGTGCCCCTAGACCTTTGCCATCTTGGTAGCCAATATTTCTCATAATCTCCCATCCTTTGGAGCAGAAGGGAAGACGCGAGTTTGACAAAGGGAATGGCTTTTGTTGTCTGAAGGGAGCACGACAAGGGTCATACACATCCAACAAGGATAGTATGGGCCGATGAGTCGGCCAGACCGAAGGTAAAGAGGTGTTGATGGCATCCACCGTAGAACAGAGAGGCATACTCATTACCTTAATAACCCATCCTTTGTATGGAAATTTCAAGCACTGATGATTGGTGGATGGCACAGCATTCATAGCTTCAATGTAGGTACGGCCTAGTATAGCCTTGAAAGTGGGATCCATATCAAGGATATGGAATTCCGTGAAGACTGATACAGGGCCTAGTTCTACATTGAGGGCAATCATCCCCATTGGCGGCCTCTTACTGTTGTCGTAGGCCGTGACTGTAATTGAGGAGGGCATGAGTTGTTCTTCATCAACCCCACATGCTTGAAGAGTACTCGGGGAAATCACATTTATAGACGCGCCCGTGTCTACCAGGCACGGATCCACTGATACGCCATTGATTTTCACCGCAATACACAACGCATATTTTCGAGCTTCCTTGGGGGCAAGCTCGTGATTATGGAACATGATGGGCGGTTGTGTATCGGTGGGCGTCAGGACTGTCGAGATTTTCTCCACAGGGAGATCCTCGTTCACCATAACTTTTTGAAGATAGTCTTTCAAAGCTTCTTGGTGAGATGGGGATCTTTTGATCAACTCAAGGATGGAGATACGGGCAGGCGTCTTATCCAGATGTTTCAACAAGTCATACTGGGTCCCAGGGATGGACTCTTCTGACTGCTCTTCCTTATCTTTCTGGGGCTGAGATTGTTCAGGGGCCTGACTATTCTGGGGAAACACCCGGTGGAACATTCTTCCACTCCGGAGCACCATTGCTTGTTGCTCTCGTTGCACCTCTATGGTATTGGGTGTGGACTTTAACAAAGGTTTAAGGGTTAATAATGGAGGAATGGTTGGTGGGATAGGGGTTATGATGGGTGTAGGGGTTTTGATTAGGGGTTTGCTTGGCGGAGGTATAGTAGAGGTAGAAGGAATCTCGGGTGAATCAAGGATGATAAGGGGTTTAGAATGTGAAAGAATAGGGGAAGTAGAGGGAATCTCGGGTGAATGGTGGATGATAAGGGGTTTATATGGTGGAGGGGGTATAGTGGAAGTAGAGGAAATCTCGGACGAACGGTGAATGATAAGGGGTTTGGAAGGTTGAGGTAGATTAGAAACGGAGGTGACTTGGGGTGGATGATGAACGATAAAGGGTTTATATGGTGGAGGGGGTATAGTGGAAGTAGAGGGGACCTCAGATGAACGGTGAATGATAAGAGGTTTAGATGGTGGAAGAGGAGGTTCAATGGGGGTAGAGGTGGACGGTGTGTCATACGGGTAATGGGCGGTAAAATGGTTAGAAGGCGGGGGTAAAGGTGCGATAGAGGTAGATGGTAAATTAGAGGAATAGGAAGTGGTCAGGGGACTTAGGGGTGAAAAAGGAGTGTGAGATGGCCTTTGGTGATGGACTAACGGTGAATTGACGATAGGGGTACGAATAAGAGGGCGTGATGGCTGTGGAACGGGAGAAGGACCAAATAGGGGTTGTGAGGGGGTCGAATGGTAAGAAGATGATGTTCGAAGAAGGCGAGGTGGTTGATTGGTGGTATGACTGGTAACAAGGATAGAGGTGCTTTCTAAATGACAGGTTTGCTCTCTTCCAACTTCCGAGAAGGAGGAAATCGGATTAACCTGGTAGTTGGGCTGTTGGTGCTCCGGAAACGAGTTATGGATGATGCCCATATTAGGCTGCTGTTGTGGGGCCTGCTGAGGCTGTTGTTGTTGATGTGGTTGTTGTGGCAACTGTGGCCTAGGCGGAGGTCTCCTGGCCTTTAGGGTGGCGATGCATCGCCTCATTTCATCCTAATCGATTTCACCGAGATCATTCATGTCGTAAATGTAATCTTTGAAGTTGAAACAATTCTCCACCGTATGACCCGGCTGTCTGTGATAGACACAGTACCTGGAGGTATCAGCATTTGGGGGCCATGCAAACTTTTCTTTGGGCAAAGTAAGTAGGTTGGCAGCCATGAGGGCATTAAAAATGTCCGGCAATGCCTCGGGCAATGGTGGATAATGGGCTCTTTTGGGTCCAATGGGCCTCATCTGTTGTTGTGGTGGGCCGTAATTTCCCGGGGGTGGAACTTGGTGATACTGAGGCTGTGGTTGTTGTTGTTGTTGGGGATGAAAGGGTTGAGGCATGTGGTTTTGAAGGGGGTTATTTTGGGGTGGAGGACGATAAAGAGGTGGACCCTGTTGAAAGGGAGGTCGTGAAACCTGAGGAGGCCTTGGGTTAACTGGTTGGTTGGGGGTGCCAAGCACACTCACTTGCTCGTTTATGACGACTCCCTCAGTTGTTCCTCCTTGGACACCAGTGCCCGTTTTCTTAAACACCCTAGGCTTTGAGGGTTCAAACATATGCATGATGGGGGAATCTTTTAACTGGGTCTGGATATACCGGGCCCTCTCATAAAGTTCCTCCATCGTGGTAAGCTTATTCATGGCTAAAATGTGTCTAAACTGTGGGGTTGCATTAGACACAATCATCTTGACTTGCTCGGGTTCTGAAAGGGTATCCTTTATTTTATCGGCCAGAGACCTCCACCTATCAGCATACTGGACAAAATCCTCATCTGACCTCATTTTCTCAGCAACTAGGTCGGTGATAGAAAGGGAGGGACCGACCCTATCCCGGTACTTCTGTATGAATTTGACTTTGACAATTTCAAAATCTCCAGCCTCACTCGGCTCTAGGGAATAGAACCATTCTAGGGCGGGACCATCCAATGATTTCCGAAAAAGGTAAGCCAGGGATTTTGGATCGTTCTGCCATGAGGAAGATTCATACAGAAAATCCTTGATGTGAATATAAGGATTTCCCGTGCCGTTATACTTACGGTATGTAGGCATTTCGGAGGGAGGAAGATGAAATATGGGGAGATTTGGCAGGGAAATGTCAGGGACAGACTTCCCATGTGCCTCTTTCTTGAAATTTCGGAACTCCTCGTTCATTTCAGTGTATTTGTTGAGGAGGGACTGAGTGAGCTCCTCGGCAGGTGAAAGTGGGGCCTGCCATTGAGGCTGAGAAGGCCTTATAGGGACCTGAGAAGGGAACCCTGAACCAGATGGGTATGGTGGCCCACTAGTGGACGGACCCGCTTGGGGTACCGTATGAGGGATGGCAGGGGTTTGAGACTGTAGAGGGGGGAATTGGTGAGAGGCGGGCTGTTGGCTCGCCTGTCCTTGAAATGAAGAAGAAGGAGCGACATATACATGTGATGTAGTAGCCTGGAGCGGCTGTTGGTAGGACGTGGGAGCCGGAGTTGACTCTTGAGGAGGGGGAGAAACAGACTTCCCCTTTAAAATGGCCTGAAAGGCCAGAAGTTGCTCAGGGCTGAGCTGTGTACTAGCGAGGACACCCAAAAGGGAAAAGATATCCTGGGGTGGAGCTACCTCCCGTGGAACAACGGGGACCTCTTGTGAGGTGTCGCGGGAGGGGCCTGAGTCCATTGCGTGGACCCGTGGGTCAGCTGACTGACCACGACCTAATTGATTCTCTTCGGAAGAGTCGTGAACCATTCCTGTAATTTTACCAGAGCGTAAATGCATACACTAGCAAACAAGTATCAGAGATTAACAGACAAGTGGATGATCTTACACCATTTTTTTTGTTTTTGGTTTAACCTTTTTTGTGTGTTTTGATTTACTTAGATTTTTTGATTTTGATTTTTCTTTTTTTTTTGATTTTAACAAATATAAAATTCACACTTAGTAGGAGGGACCCTAATTGCACTTTGTTTTACCGCCGTGTCAGCTAGGGGCACTCGTCTCACCACGAATAGGTAACTAACTCCGGGGTACTTCAGTGGTACAACCAGCCCAGTGAACGAAGAGGGAATCCTTCGCTATCGGGGACTTACGGAGGTCTCAATGGAGGAGATCCTAGTCCGTCGAGAGGAATTCCCGACGGAGAGTCCTTCCTTCACCGAGAGAGGTTAATCCTTAAATAAGTAAAAGAAAGAAAAGAAAATGGGTAAATGCATGAAATGCAGTGCTGAATAAAAGATGTATAACACACAAATACCAGAGATAAACACACAAATAGAACAGAGATAATCACAATGATATAACAAAGATATAAAAGCAATAAACAGATGGAGTAGGATACAACCGTTCCTCTTTCCGAGACACGTAGATCACTTGAAAAAAGAGAAAGGGGCTCTAAGGGTGCACGTAGTGCACGAGGGGAATGACGTAGCGCACGTGGGCGCAATAAGGAGGGGCACGAGGATGCCAAATAGAGGGGAACAAGGAGGCGGGGCACACGAGGGTGCCGAATGAAGGAGAAGGGGCACACGTGGGTGCCGAATGATAGGGAGGGCACACGTGGGTGCCGAATGGTAGGGGCACACGTGGGTGCCGAATGGTAGGGGAAGGGGCACACGTGGGTGCCGAATGGTAGGGGCACATGTGGGTGCCGAATGGTAGGGAGGGCACAGGTGGGTGCCGAATAGTAGGGGCACACGTGGGTGCCGAATGGTAGGGGAAATGCACGTGGTGCACGAGACAACGTTATCCTCTCAAGTAACCACAAAGGACCGGGGGAGTGCACGAGGTGCACGAGGGGAGTGAGCGCACGGGGGCGCAATAAGGAAGGGCACATGTGGGTGCCGAAAAGAGGGACACACGTGGGTGTCAAAAGGAGGGGCACACGTAGGTGCCAAAAGAAGGGGCACACGTGGGTGCCGAAAGTTTGTGGGTAACCAGAAAAAAGCAAAAAGCAGGTCCCACCGTGATCGCCAGAGATGTGAACGCGTCACGTGGTGGACTGAGAGAGAGAGATGGGGTTTCTCCCTCTCTGAGTAATAAAGGGTGAAAGAAATGAGGACAAACAATGAAACGCGCGCTATAGGGGATATGAAAGAACGGTGGACAAGTACACCTACAGATGACACTCTAATGGAGACAGAAAGAATTTAGACTGGCCGAACTCCGGTACATGGCGGAGATAGGGGTCCGAAGACCCTCTCACGCAAACTGAACCCCTTCCCGGTAGGCGTAACCTACCGTTCCGAGGGCAGCTTTTCAGATACCGAATTCGAGCCCTGGGACTCTACGTAATAGGAGTTGACAGACGGGAAGACACGTAGACTCGAAAATTGTAACGATATATCATTCCCCGAACAATTACAAGAACAATATAAATAAAAGCACACCGCCGCAGGACATTGGTCTTTGCGGGGTTTTAACAGCAATATTGCAAGATGAGCAGTAATTAATATATGTGTATCTAGAAACCACCGCGAGACATTGGCCTTACGGGATTTTTTTAAAGCGATATAAATAATATATATAAGTATACATATAAACCACCACGAGACATTGGCCTCTACGGGGTTTTTAATGCATCATAAATAATAAATATAAATATAAATACACATCACCACGAGACATTGGCCTCTGCGGGATTTTTGCTATGACATAGATGATAAATATAAGTATATAAATATATGAACCACCACGAGACTGTGGCCTCTGCGGGGTTTTTACTATGACATAAATAATATGTATAAGTATATAAATATATATAAACCACCACGAGACTGTGACCTCTGCGGGGTTTTTACTATGACATAAATAATAAGTATAAGTATATAAATATATAAACCACCACGAGACTGTGGCCTCTCAGGGGTCTTTAATGCGACATAAATAATATAAATAATATATATATATATATATATATATATATATATAAACCACCACGAGACTGTGGCCTCTGAGGGGTCTTTAATGTGACATAAATAATATAAATAATATATATATATATATATATATATATATATATATATATATATATATATAAACCACCACGAGACTGTGGCCTCTGAGGGGTCTTTACTATAATATAAGTATATGTGACAAGAAAGGAAAAGGGATCAAATAAACCGCCGCGAGATGTTGATCTCCACGGGGTTTTAAAGCGATGATAGGAGAATGCTGAAATTAAATAGTTAGGAATTAGAAAGTAAAGTGCAGAAAATAAAATGCTGAAATGAAAACGGTCGCGGGAGGTGACCCACCACACCAGTTAGGAGGCGACGGCGCAGTGGAGGTGGGTGGTCGCGGCAGTCGGAGGCGTGCGCGTCGGGATCCTCGAACGGCGATGATGGAGACGGTGTCGGCGGCGTGGGTGTGCAGCGGGCTCGACGGGGAGACCGGCGGTGGCGTGGGCTCGTGGGGGCTACCGTGAACGAGAGGAGAGACCGGCAGGGGTCACGGGGAGGAAGATGGGGGTGGTTTCGTGGGCATGCAGGTGGGTGGTTGCGGCTGGGCGGTTAGGCTGTGGGAGAGGGGAGAGGGGGCGCTGCCGTGGGCGTGCATGCAGGGAGGGGGAGGTTCGCTGCGATGGTATGAGGGGCGGGCAGAGAAAATGGAATGAGAGAGGGAGTGCCACGGTGATGGTCGGGGAGGAGAATGTGGGGGGTTGGCTATGGTGGTGCTGTGAGGGGCGCATGCAAAGGGAGAGTGTGTGTGTGTGTGCCGTAGGGGAGGGAAGTGAGCAGAGAAACGAGAGGGGATTACGTGAGAGATAGGGAAGAAAACAGAAATAAAGAAAGGGATGGGGAGAGAATAAGATGGGGTAGGGAATATTATTTTTTATTTATTATATTTTATGTTTGTTTGTTTTGTTTATTTTTGTTTGCTTTTATGTTTTTTTTGTTTATTATTATTATTTTTATAATTATCATATCTTTTATCCTTTAATAAATATATTTTTATCAATTATATATATAGTAATCAATAATATATACATTTACAAAAATAAATTTATTATTAAAGAAAATCAATTACATAATTACACACGCATTTTTTTTGGATTTCATTTTCTCTTTTATTTATTTATATGTACACATATTTTAATTTTCTCCCTTTCAGAAAATAATGCAATTTAACCATAATTACGAAAATCACTCAAATAAAAGAAAATGTAAGCCACTTCAGGGCATTACAGTACAATATGGGATTTACTCATCGTAACGTCAGAAACGGCGTGTCTACACTGCCCTCGGGCGCCCACCTCCAGTTGTCGGGTTCCGCCACTCCATGTGGGCGCGTTCCCTTTATCTCCCTTACGCCCCGGGTTAAGGGGAGATGCTGCCGAATTTTCGTGAGAAAATAACAAAACATTAAAAGGGGCAAAAGGATGTAACAAACAAATGGGATAATAAATACACATTGAAAGATAACAAAAGCAACAAATAAACAGAGCAACAACAGATTGCAAGAAGAAGGAGAAAAGATTTGTATAAAAACTACCTGAAGATCAAGAGAAGAAGAAAAGAAAAGCCTTAAGAGAAACAGAGGGAGAGTGGACCCCCTCCCCCTAACATTTCCAACCCCAGACCGCCTTCAGCGGTACGCCCTTCCCAACCTCCAACGGCACGCTCCAGAGGGCCTTCAGCGATACACAATGCCCATCTTCAGCGGCACACTCTGATGGCCCTTCAACGACACAACCTCCTGGCCCTTTCAGCGGCACACTCCCTCCCTTCGCCTCTCTCCCTTCGCCGGCACACCCTCATTCACCGCCTCAATGGGATCCAGTGTACAGACTTGGTAGACGGAGCTCAGGATGGGAGACTATGTGGTAGCCCCGCCACGCCCCCACGTGGCGGACAGCCCCAGAGCAGAAGCCTATACCCTATCCATCCAGTAGCAGGCGCCTGAAGATGCGGCTACCCCGGCCCCCGTCCACGCTATCTATGATGAGTACACAGAAGACCCCGGGGTGGCCCTGTGCTTTTCTGCACCGGCGGACCTCACAGACCCGGCGGCTATGGTCCAAGAGGGCTGCACGGCTGATCCAGCCTCCACGCCCAGCCAGGAGGAGCAAGAGGACGAGGATGCTATCCTCGAACCCGAGTGCAATGAAGACCAGGATTTTGTCGATTTGTCGCCAGCCCCGTCGGAAATTGAACATGGCGGCCAGGCCACAGTCGACGAATTGATTGAGATCAACCTCGGCACAGAAGGCGACCCCAGGCCGACCTTTCTCTAAGTACAGATTAGCATCTGACAAGTGACACTCGAACACCTCGAACGGGTGGAGGTCGGCGAAGATTCTGACTTCTTTCCCCTCGCAGGGGTACTTGATGCACTGATGTAAGGTGGAGGGCACCACTATGTTCTGGTGTAGCCAAGGCCGGCCAAGCAACGCCTTGTAGGAAATGTTGGAGTTGATGACGTGGAACTGGACTTTGGAGGTGAAGTCGTCAAAGGTTAAGTTGAACTCTGCGACCCCCATGGGCACCTCACATTTCTGGTTAAAGTCAGCAATCCTGACATTTTTGACCTCAACCAGGTGTACGTCAAAGTAGTGCTTTTGGTACACCCGGTATGGGAGTATATTCACTACTGCCCCTGGGTCGATCAAGACCCTGTTGATAGGCTGGCCGTTCAGCTGCCCTTTCATGTAGAGGGGCCTATTATGGCTGCAAGTCGGCAGGAGCATGTCATCTTCTGTGAAAGCCACTGCTACTTCAGGTGATATTTCTGCCAAACAGGCTTCAAGGTGTGCTGGCGTCTGGAGTGCGGCGATGATGGCTTGCCGTGTTTCTTCGTTCAAGGACAGCATCTCCCATGTCGTAAACTGGGTCGGGATTTTCTTGAGGTGTCTGACTATTCGCTCGGCCGCCCGCACCTTGAGCAATTTCATCTCTTCGGGCTTGCTGCGCCTGCCCTCATCCTGAGGTTGGGGTGCCAGATCAGGGGATGCCTGCTTTGCGGGCTCTACTGCAGCCTGTTGAGCTGGCGGGGCCTGCTGGGCTTCCTCTGTTTCTCGCATGAATTCGGCGAGGTTTGGGATGCCGTTGAATTCTCCTTCTGGCTGAGGAGGAGTAGCCGCAGGTAGGGCTCGGGGACTGCTTGCTTTCCTGGTGGAGGGAGGCACTGGGGAGCGCGCCTGCTTGCCTGCTCGGGCTGACAGGAATTCGGCGAATGAAGGGGTGCCTTGACTCCTGGCCCCACCGGGATAGAGATCCGATGGAGGAGGGATCTCGGCGCCTCGGACCTCAGGGTCGGGAATCTGGTATGGTTGTTCTCCCCTGAGCATGATGTTGAGGTTGTCCTGAGGAGGGCGCCCCCATTTCCTTCTGGACCTGGTGGCGTGTTGGGAGGCAGACGCCTCAGCTTGATTCACCTCCGCCGGTTCATGGGGTGGCTCTTCTTCTTTTTCTTCCAGGGAAAGAGCGGTGTCGAACAACGCCGAGAGGGTGTTGCAGACGAAGACGACCTCCTTCTTCTTATCGCCCCTGGGTCTTCTCTTCTTCTTCTTCTTGCCTGCTGCAGCGGATGGCTTCTCTTGAGGAAGTTCACCCCACAGAGGAGGCTCTTTGTCTGCATCGACTTCTGTTCCCGGAGCCAGCTCGAGTGTTTCGAACTCCTTCCAGGGGACATACTCCTTCAGCTCCACAGGCTGGATTTCGGGTTGTTCATAATCTTCGAGCCCATCAATAATAGCCTGGAGTCTTTCGACCGCCGGGCTAGTCTTCTTGTGCATCCGCAGCGGGACAGAACTCTTCTTGCTGTGAGTGGGCCGCCTCATGACCAGCCGAGGGGCCGTGTCGTGGCAAACCGGGCTTGCCGGGGGCGGTGCAGGCAGGAGCGCTGCCACCCTCGGGTGAATTCCTGGGGTAGGCCGGGAGGCGCGCGCCTTTCTAGTTTTTCTGGGTATAGTCTGCCACCCTTCTTGGTCTTGAGCTGGGGCCATGATGAAGGTCTCATAAGTGGCGCGGGCGCAGGCCTCCGCCCACTCCTTTGGCAGTTCCTGGTACAATGATACCATGTTGACGGTGGAGGTTATGCTGGGTAGCTCATGCGGCTGCGGGGGGTCTACTTTATGCTCCCCCATGTCTAGCTCCCCGTTCTTGATTAGGGCTTCAATAACATCCTTGAAGACGTAGCAGTCTTCGATAGTATGCCCAAGCACCCGGTGGTATAAGCAGAAGCGCGGGTCATCTTTCTTCTTCAGGTCACCGGGCCTCTACGGCTCTGGCAGTGTAATTTTGCTGTAGCTGGTTGCCCATTCGAACAGGAGTTTGGACTTGTCTCGGGAGAAGGAATAAAGCTTATTTTTCATCTTCTCCCTTAGTGAGGGGCCCTCCCGCCGTTCTGTAGTTCTGGGCGGAGGAAGGTTGGCAGCCGCCTTGGCTTTCTCTTTTTGCTTCTCAAAAGCCTGGAAGTCTAATGTGTGCACCTCAGGGGGAGCTGGCTTCTTCTCGACCTGTCTGGCTCTCTGGCTTGACATGGCTGGAGTGGAGGAGTATCGGGCCAAAAATGCCTCGATCTCTGCTACCACGTTGTTCAGGCGGTCGAATGTCTTGACCTCAGTGCCGATCATCCTTTCCAGGATTTCTTTCTTCAAGTTTTGTTTGCAGATCTGCACCGCGTCCTCCTGGTGCGGGGGACGCCTGCACCTCATGCTGAGGTTCCTCCATCTCTTAATGTAGTCGAGGGCCGACTCATCGTTCTTCTATCTCGTAGCATAGAGCTCTGCTACAGTGACTTCCCGTTCTGCAACATAAAATCTTTCCTTGAACTTCTTTTGCATGTCAGGCCAGTCAGCAACGGACCCGGGTGGCAGGCTGGAGTACCACTCGAAGGCGAGTCCGGTAAGTGTCGAGCCGAAGAACTTCAGGAGATAGGCTTCATCAGCAGCTAGATCTCCCATGATGTTCACATAGTAAGCAATGTGCTCCCTGGGGGACCCTTGCCCGTTGAAAATTTCAAACTTCGGCGGCTTGGTGATGCCGACCGGCAGCTTCCTTGCGGCATAGTGGGCCGGGTAGGGTACCCGGTAGACGTCAAACGGCGTCTGATCCCCTTCGCCCCTCTCGGCCAGCTTCATATCTATCATCTGTTCGAGCATCAATCGGCTGACTGCTACCGGGTCGACCGGATTCGGGTAAAAATGAGCGGGCTGCGCACTCGGGGTGGCTACCACGGTCGCCCGGGGAGCCATGGGGGACCCTTGTGAAGGCGGGGCCTGTGGCGGGGCCACTGCCGTGCAATGTGTTTGCTGTGGGGGCACGCCCCCGAGAGGATTGAGGGTTGCTGGGAGAGCTTCCTCTAAAGACTGCCCCCTGTCCATGGGTACTTCGGGTATAACCTCGGTCTGCCAGGACATCGGGGGCGGTGTATTCCGCTCACTTAGCTGCTTCTTGAGTGACTCGATTTCCTGCTGGAATCGTTGTATCATGAGCATCATTGTAGGGTCAGCTGTGGGGAGACTGGGCATGCCCCCTGTCTCTTCGGCCGGGGCGTCCTCGGATGATGTCGAGGGTCCGCCACTCGTGTCGCCGGTGGTGACCACGTTGGCCGTGAGGGCCTCAAGGGGTTCTTCAGGTAGGGTCCCTTCGGCGCCTGCGGGTGTCGCGCCGCCTGCCGCTCTCCCTCTTCTAGTAAGGGGTCCTGGCCTGACGGCTATTCTGGCCAATTCTTCCGGATCGGTGGGCAAGGCCCCATAGCGACCATGAACTCCTGCCATGTCGCAGGTGAATGTTTGCCATTTATTGTTCTTGTTTCTTTTTGTCGCCCTCCTGGACGATCTCCCTGGGAACACCAGTCTATCAAAGACCGACCGTCGGGGCGGCGCTTCCTCCCATACAGGGGACTGGCGCGACTCCTCCGGACGGGTCCTCGACTCCACGCTAGGTGCGGGTCGGGCGCCTTCCTCTTGAAAAGCGGAAGCCATTACCCCCAGCAGTCTCTGGCGGCCGGCGGGGGTGCTACCCGGGCCTCGGAGGTAATTCCTCATAGCCTGCTCGATCCCTTCCCACTCCTGGTCAGGGAGAGCGGCCTGGGGTTGCATGTCGCGGACAGCGGCAGGAGGAGAGCAGGCTGTGAGAGCCGGGGGGGAGGCATTGTGCCGGCGCCCTCGACGACGGCGGCGGGCATTCTCGGACGGCGCCGGGATGACGGGTGCCGGTCGGGAAGTTGGGGTCATCATCTCGACCCTGTCATCTTGTCGGGCCCTCCTCGGGCAGAAAGCGCTGGGCCCCGCTTGGGCGGGTGTAGCAGGCTGGGCCCCCTTGGGTACCCAAACTTGTTTCAGTTTGGCCGGCCTGTGTAGGGTTGCGGGCGTTGCCCTTTCCTTCAGCTTCTCTAGTCCTTGGAAGGAGTTGCGGACTGGGATGGTCGGGACGACGCGGTCCGGCGTCGCCTGGGACCTCTGCCCGTCTAGGCGGACTCAGAGGGCCCCAACCGTCATGGACTTTCTGGAGTTGGACATGCGACGCCCTGAGCCGGCGCCGGTGTTGCTCCTCCGAAGCCTCCTTCGGTGGGATGCCGACCCTTGGTGGGATGGGCCGGTAGTTTGGTGCACGTGGTGCACGTTGCAGCTCAGCGTCGTTGTCGGGATGCTGGTATTGTTCTTGGCCATAGCTCGGCCGGTAGCAGCTTCAGTGGCCCCCGGGGCGGGAGCGTTGACCTGGGACTCTTCGGGCGTCTTCACCTCGAGGATGTTGGCGAAGGCTACCCCCAAGAAGTTGGGGAAGCCCACGGTGGGAGGGAAGCTCCCCAAGTTGAGGGGCACCGCCAGGTAGCCGCCTCGGACATGGTTCTCCACGACTTGAGGGCCGCAAACAACAGCCATTGTCGGTTCCATGATGCCTCTCTCTCTTCTTCTGCATTTAAGAAAGTAGCACAATTAGTATTACAAGAAGGGGGCTGCGGGGCCCCTAATTTCGGCAATGAGATGAAGGGCGGATAAGTCCCACCGGGCGTGCCAGAGCTGTGGACGCGCTTTCGGTTTGTTTTTCTCTTTATCTTTCTTGGCGCGGTGCGCGGGTTTATTAAGTGCGTGGACGTGCCAGTCACCGGAGTGACAATTTATTCGGGCTCCGAGGAGCCCATGGTGCGCTCGATCTGACTTCGTCAGACGATTGTGGGGTTCGTGTCGGGACCGAATCCCGTCGCGCCATAAAGGTCACGACGTCATTTACATCCCCCATACGAGGGAATACCCTTGATTAATTGCCGAAATTAGGGGCCCCGCGGCCGAAAAGAATAATACTAATTGTGCAAGAAAGAGATAGGAATGGATCACACTGAGGGTTGTATTCAGACCACAAACCGCTGGTCATGTCGGTCACTCATGGACCTTTTCATATTCAGACACGAGTCCGTGATGGAAACGCAACAGGAAAAGCCGGGACAAATCCGTTCAAGTGTTTGCCGAACACCCTGGCAATTTTAGTGATGACTCGGAGGGCTTCCGGAACGAGGAGCAAACCCGGTCTGATCAAGATGTCGGCCCGAGGCTAGGTCGAGACCGGACCATGTCGGGATGACTCCCAAGATCCGAGCCCGGCCTGAGAGGGCGGCATTATTGTTCCTTTTGCCCCGGGTCGCAGGGAGAGATGGGGGCTGCAGTGTGGGCCCTAGCGTCTTTTATTTGGGGTTTTCTTGGTTATATGTTCTGATCTCTGATTTGCCATCTACTACCCTTCCCTTTTTTATGCTTCTGTCCGGGATGATTTTCTATCCTTTTATTCATCAATGTCGTTATTACTATCATTATTTTCTTTACAATTTTTTTTATTACCCCTCCCACCTCTTTTATCATTATTAATGTTGCGTATTCAAAGTCCTTTAACTAGCATAATTCTCATTAATTCATTTGTTGTTGTTAAGGCTCTTATCATGATATATTTGTGTGTGTATGTGGTGTGCCGGCGAAGGAGAAGTAGGGGTGTACCGCTGGAGACAAGAGTGTGCCGCTGGGGGACGGAGGGGCGTACCGCCGGGGACAATGGGGGCGTACCGCTGGAGCTTAGAGGGGTGTACCGCTGAAGCCAATGAGGGAGTACCGCTGGAGGTAATAGGGGTGTACCGCTAGGAGGCTCAAGAAGTGGTGTACCGCTGAAGGTTTGAAGGGGTGTACCGCTGGGGGCTATTTGGAGCGTGCCGCTGAAGGGTGCTTGGGGTGTGCCGCTGAAGGCTGCAACGGCGACGGTGTACCGCTGGGGCCATAGCTGGAGAGTGTGTCGGAGAAGGAGGGGGTGATATAAAGTCTGTACGTTCCCCAGCCTCAAGTCTATACATTGCCTATTCAACCAGCACACAAAGTCTATGCGTCCTTTAGTCTAAAGTCTGTACATTGCCTATTGACCGCATCTCGAAGTCTATACATTGGCTGCTCAAAGTCTGTACATTGTCCATTGGCTGCAGTTCAAAGTCTATACATTGGCCGTTGGCTGCAGTTCAAAGTCTATACATTGGCCGTTGGCTGCAGCTCGAAGTCTATACATCGGTGACCCCAAAGTCTACACGTTGCAGCTCAAAGTCTATACATCGTCCAGCATAAAGTCTGTACGTTGCGACATGAAGTCTGTACATTGCAGCATGAAGTCTATACGTTGGCCACAAAGTCTATACACTGCAGCAGAGTCTGTACGTTGCAATATGAAGCCTGTACATTGGCTGGCACAAAGTCTATACGCTGCAACACCAAGTCTATACATTGCCCCTTTGGCTGCAGCTCGAAGTCTATACATTGCCAAGCCCAAAGTCTGTACGTTGTAACATGAAGTCTATACGTTGCTTGTTACTGCGCTTGTGCCCACATCGACCCCTACCTGACGGTCGATCGGCGCAACTGGGGTACCCTTTTCCACAGCCTCCGGCAAGTCAAGCCCCTGAAACCCGGAATTGACAAGAAAAGATCATTAGGTAACCAAGAAGGAGAGGAAGGAGCCGGCCCAAGCAAGCTCACACTTACAGCAGTCTTCCCCACAAAGCTCGGGGAGCCAGCAAGTAAGGGGGGCCCGAAGACCGGCTCGGGCGGCCCCGATGCCCCGGGCACACCTTCGTCAGGAGCCGCTTCATCGGAAGAGTAATTGTAGTCTACCTCTTCGCCCGACGATGATTTGACCGCCGCAGGCTCTCCCCTTGCCGGCAAAGGGGCCTCCACTTCGAGGTCAATGGCTGGCGCACCCTCCCTCGAGCTAGATGAGGCTGGTACGCCGGACTTCAACCTCCTCCTCACATATAGACGCGTCGTCTGGAGTTGCAGGCGGGGCCCGAATAGTCCAGCGACTGCCTCTGCTGTGCCTGTCATGAAGAAGAAAAGGGTGGATTACATCAAATCCAGTCGGCTCCCAAAGAACAAAGAAGTCGTTTAGGCCGACAAAGACAAAAACCCTCTTCGACCCCTACAGCCCGGGATGACCCACGGGCTTCCTCGACGGGCAAAGCCTTCTCGGGAGTTGCAGCCCTGCCCTCGCCCGGGACTGACACGGGCGCCGGTTCCTTTGTGCCGCCCGCAAAGAAGAAACGCATTGTTGCCATATGCGAGTGCGAGGCCAACCCAGGAGGCAAATCGATCGCGGACGACACAGGCGGCCGATGAACCTCACAAGCTTCGTGACTCGGCCCGGTCTGGGTAGCTTCAAATTCCTCAAAAGATAGGATAGGGGCCACCGGAGGGGCTACCGTCGGAGCCGGGAATTCCTCAGCCCGCCTCCGCTTTGCCGCTTGTGGCCCGGCCACCTTGGCAGCAGCCAACGCCTCCTTAACAGGCGACTTTGCTATGGCCGCGGCTTCACCCATGTCAGGCGCGGGCACAGGAACTGGCTCCCCCGCGTGAGGAACAGGTGTGGGCACGGGCTCTTCCACAGGAGCTGAGACAAAAAAAAATATTCAAGTGTCAGGGATCTGCTCCAAGATGGAAAATAAAAAAAGGGAGACTTAAAAGACACGGCGATAGTCGAAGGTACTGACCGGCAGGTTGGCTGGGCTCGGGTCGGGAAACCTCAAATTCCTCAAAAGAGGGGACCCGTGGCGCCGAAGGAACGGCGGTCGGGGCCTTGGCCGCCTCGGTTTTTCTCCGCTTCATGTCCCGCTGCTTGGCTACCTTTGCGGCATCCACTGCTTTCTTCACGGGAGATTTTGCCCGGGGCCTCTTCGCTGCCTTGGGCAGAGGAGCCGCAGTCGGGGCTAGTGGCGCGGCTTCAAAATATGCAGGCTTCTGCACAAGCCGAAGGAGATTCCGGTACGTGGCCATTTGTGCGCTATCAGGGTGGTCTGTCAGAAAGGAAAAGAGAAAGAACAAACACGCATTCATGATTAGCATCCAACTATCTGCAAAGTCCGTAAATATAAGAGACGAAGACGAAAGAAGAAAAAGAGATCAAGTACCGTGAGGGCCAGTATACAGTCGCAGTGTAATCGGCCAGTAGCTCAGGGATGGCTCTTTATCCCAACGCGCCACCTCTCGAACGAGCCAGCACACATCCTCGATCTTCTGGCACCGGTCCGTAAGACTGGCCAGATCCGCGTGATTCTTCGAGGAGAGGTGGTAGAAAAGATTGAAGTGGTCCATGCCCCACCCATTGGCATAATAATACGGGATGTGCAGGCGCTTGGCCAGGATGGAGGCCCTCTGATCTTCGGTCTTCAGTCCGTTCACCCGGAGAAGGACGTATAGTCACGTGGTGTCCTTATAGTTCTCGGGCTTCCTCTCCTCCCGCCTCATGAATGTGCGGTATGGGCAGAGCGTATCTCTCTCCGGACGCCAGCTCTTTGCGGGGGTGCCCTCCTCCTCTATAGGGAGCAGATAGTTAATGAGCTCCAGACGATCACTCCCTATTCGGCAAAGATCCCGCAATGTCTTCTTATAGTCGTCCTTCGCCACCGGAGGCAACTCCACTTTCGACGTCGGCCTCGCATCCCGGGCTTCCCGACGAGCTGCCATATATGCCGCCATCTCCTTCTCCTATTTGTTTTTGAGCCGAAGAAGATGATCGGGCTCAATGTCAAGTACCGACACCGTCTGCCTGCTGAGGAACCTCCTCTCGGCCCCATCCCAGCAGTCGGTCTTATGCAACCGATAGAAGGCCGTCCGGGCGTTCCACCACTTTATGTAGTCTTGGGTCACTCGGGGAACGCGACCCGGGGTCGGTACCCTGAAGGAGGCAGAGTCCGCCCGGTGGAAGAAGTCCCACCAGCTCTTCGCATGCTCAGCAACTGAGCCCCCTCAGACATTCCGCGAGGGCAAGCCGAATTGCGCATGATAAGCAGGGATATGCTGATCATATCCAAAGTTACGGCTAAATCGGAAGGGGTAATACGGCTCCAGCAGCACATTATCTCCCTTCCGGAACACCAACACGCTGGGGCGAATGGACATCGCCCAATCCCTCAGCTCGGGCTCCAGCAACGGGCGCACCACGTTTTCCTGGCTGATGGGGTGGACGTACCTCTCCACCTGGTCATCCTTGCACTCCCTTTTATTATTCACAAGGGGGCTTGAATGTGCGGCCAGCGTCTGTAGACACGCCATTCCTGACGTCTCCTGAGAAAGTCTCATATTACTATACGATGCCCCGCAACGGCTTACGCATTTTTGAATCGCTTGAGTGCTTGCTTTTCTTGGGTCTTCTTCTGCCTTTTTCGGCATCCGGAATCGTCTCGACACGGCATTCGGACGGCATCAACACCAGTCGGACGCATCAAGAGGTTCCGGAATCAAGAAGGGTGTCTGCCCGGCGGCCGCCAACCCCTGAACCAAGGACCCGGGTGGGTCTTAATGGGGGCGTCCAGGCCCCTGGACGCCCCCATTCTTTTTATTTTATTTTATTTTTTTTCTCAAAGCCCTAAAATAAATAAAAAATAATATATTAATGGAGGCGCCCAGGCCCCTGGACGCCTCCATAAAAATAAGTATAAAAAATTAAAAATGCCAGCTTTGGCATAAAAACAAAATAAAAATAAAAAAAATATTTTCTTGGAGGTGTCCAGGCCCCTGGACGCCTCCATCAACTTCCTCACGGGCGCCGGCCACCGAACGACGGTTTGTTGTGTGTGAAAAAATCTAAATTATGGAGACGTCCAGGCAGCTGGACGCGCCCATTTCTGAATCACGAGGCGCCGCTCACAAAACCACGCGTTGTGCCAAACCGCGTGCGGCCGTCGGCGGTGTTCGGTGGACCTGTTGGAGGCGTCCGGGGCCCTGGACGCCTCCACAAAAATATTCCAAAAAAATGAATAAAAATAGAATAAAATATTAGTTCGGCCCTGATGGAGGTGTCCAGGGTCCTAGACGCCTCCACCCTCCGGAGCCCTATAAATAGAGGCCCACCCCCTCAGTTATGGAGGAGCTTCGAAGAGATCCGATAGGCTGCCGGAGCCCAGAGGCTACCGGAGTCATTTCTAACCCGTGGGGTCTTTTGTAGGTGGAGGTTCTGCCGGCTTCTCGGGTGCCCACGCTCGCGAGAGGAAGGTCGTCTTCATCCACCGCGCTTCCACGTCGTCCCTACGCTGCCGGAGCTCCGCCGGATTTCACCCTCGGCTCATCCAATAAGCCTTTCTCCCCCTTTTTCTCCATAGTTCTTTACATTCATCGTACTGCATCCTCTATCTCCCTATATAAGGGCGCCGTCTCTTGCATACTTCTTGCATCCATCATCTCATTTTCCTCCTACTCGAGTCCGAGAGGGGTTTAAAAGATAACACCAACCAGGTGTGTGTCTTGCCATCATTTCGTTATTTTTATCACAAGGATTTGAATACTACACCTTCATCTTTCTAATCCACTTGTTACTTGTTTGTCGTTGTTTTGCAAGGGTACCCAAGGAAAGCCCTCTCCGTCGGCCGGCCGAAGGGGGAGGAAGAAGCAATCCGCCATCTCCCGCTCTTGAGGTAGGCGCGATCACCTTCTTTATTTTGGGGTCTTTTGGCCCCTGGCGATCACATATTGTTCTCGAGGCCGCGGCGAGTCACTTCCCCAATGGCCGTTTAAATTTCCTGTTCTTATATTCTCTTTATATTCTGTTATATTCTGCTCATATTCTCGAGGCCGCGGCGAGTCACTTCCCCAATGGCCGTTTAAATTCCCGTTCTTATATGTTATATTCTTATCTATTCGTGTTCTCGAGGCTGCGGCGAGTCACTTCCCTAATGGCCGTTTAAATTCCGTTCTTATATGTTATATTCTTATCTATTCATGTTCTCGAGGCCGCGGCGAGTCACTTCCCCATTGGCCGTTTAAATTCCAGCTCTTTATATTCTTCTTATATTCTGTTATATTTTTATCTGCTCATATTCTCGAGACCGCGGCGAGTCACTTCCCCAATGGCCGTTTCAATTCTTGCTATTTAATTTCTGCACCATTCCCGTCCCCCCGAGGCCGCGGCGAGTCACTTCCCGCTATGGCCGTTTAACCCCCATATCTTGCTATATCACATTTGTCCCGCTCGCCCCGCCGGAGCAATCTCCCGTGGTGGCCCCTTCTCTTTTCTCTTATTTCTGTGTTGCAGCAAAACAAAAGAGGAGCCCGCGCGCTCCGCGTCCTCTCCGCTCCCCGAACCGCGTGACGTCGATCACAGATTGGCGATCACGGTGGGACCTCTACTGCTTCCTTTCGGCTACCCTTGCAAGTTCGGCACCATCCGTGCCTCTCCACCTTGGCGCCCGCGCGCGCCCCCGTTGTGCTCACGGCAGCACTGTCAGTTGTGATTGGTTGTCTGTTTATTATATGTCTGTTATTTCTGTTGTTTTCCCACTCCATATCTCTGTCAGCATTTCATTGCATGCATCCATCCCTCTTTTCTATCCTTTTTTCATTTTTTTGAGGATCACCCTTTCCCGGTGAAGGAAGGACTCTCCGTTTGGGAATTCCTCTCAACGGACTAGAATCTCCTACACTGGGACCTCCGTAAGTCCCCGACATCGAAGAATCTCCTCTTCGTTCACTGGGCTGGTTGTACCATTGAAGTTCCCCGGAGTTAGTCATTTCATTCGTGGTGAGACGAGAGACCCTAGCTGACACGGCGGTGAAACAAAAAATAAACTAGGGTCCCCATTTTGTGTGAACTTCGGATCTCGCTAAAAACACAAAAAAAATCATCAAAATCAAAACACAAAAAAAGGCGTAAAGGCATCCACTTGTTTGATAATCTCTGCTACCTACTTGCTAGTGTATGTTTTTGCGTTCTGGGAAAACTGTGAGCATGGCTCACGAGTCTTTTGAGGAGAACCACCCTAGTCGTGGTTTGTCAGCCGACCCGCGAGTCTATGCTATGGACTCGGGTCCCTCTCATGAGCCCTCGCATGAGGTGCATGTTATTGCCGGGGACACATCCCCACCACAGGATATCTCTTCCTTACTGGGCGTCCTCGCCAACACGGAGCTTACCTCTGAACAGCTCCGGGCCTTCCAGGCCATTCTGAAGGGGAAATCTGTTTCCCCCACGCCCCAGGAGTCAACTCCGGCCATCGCACCTCTCCAAGAGTCCGTGCAGGCCATTCCATCTCCTTCATTGGCGCAAGCCATCCAGTCTCCCTCGCTTCAAGGACAAGCGAGCCAACAACCACCCTCATTCCAGTTCCCGTCACAATCTCAAACTCCCGTTGTTCCCCACACACCGCTCCAGCCAGGGCCAACTGTCGGCGGTCTGACAGCTCCCTCTCATTCCGGGTTCCCCCCTCAAGTCTCCGGGAGACAGTTTCTCCCGCAGTGGCAAGTGCCACCTTCACCTCCAGAGGAGCTCGCCCAATCGCTCCTCAATAGGTTCAATCGCATGGACGAGCAGTTTCAAAATCTGAGAAGGATGGTGGACGTGAAAGCCACCCCGGAGGTTGCTTTGCCAATCCTTCCCGTCATTCATCTTCCTCCCTCCGAAATGCCCACGTACCGCAGATACAATGGTACCGGTAACCCCTTCATTCACCTCAAGGATTTCATGTATGAATCCTCCTATTGGCAAAACGATCAGAGGTCCCTGGCATACCTCTTTCGGAGATCATTGGATGGTCCCGCGCTTGAGTGGTTCTATTACTTGGAGCCCCGCGAGGCCGAGAATTTTGAAATAGTCCAGAGAAGGTTCTTGCAGAAATATAGGGATAGGGTCGGTCCCTCACTCTCCATTACCGACCTAGTGGCCGAAAAGATGAAGCCCGATGAGGATTTTGTCCGCTATGCTGATAGATGGAGGTCTCTGGCGGAAAGAATAAGGGATACCCTCTCCGAGCCCGAACAAGTGAAGATGATTGTGTCTAATGCAACCCCACAGTTCAGACACGTCCTGGCCATGAATAAACTTACTACAATGGAGGAACTCTATGAAAGGGCCCGGTACATCCAAACCCAGTTAAAAGACTCCCCCATTATGAACATGTTTGAGTCACCAAAACCCAAAGTGGTCAGAAAGACAGGCGCTGGTGTCCCGGGCGGAGCCACAGAAGGGGTCGTGACAAATGAGCAAGTGGGTGCGGTCAACAATGCCAACTATGCAGTCAACCCAAGGCCTCCACAAATGCCCCGACTTCCCCTCCAACCAGGTCCTTTCCCTCTTCGTCCTCCACCCCAAAATAATCCACCCCAGGATAATATGCCTCCATTACGTCAACCCCAGCAACAACAACCACAACCTCAGCAACAACAACCACCGCTTCAGTACAACCAAGTTCCACCCCCGGGGAACTATGGTCCCCAACAGCAACAAAGGAGGCCGCTCGGTCCCAA
This sequence comes from Amorphophallus konjac, assembly GCA_022559845.1. Classification (NCBI taxonomy): domain Eukaryota; kingdom Viridiplantae; phylum Streptophyta; class Magnoliopsida; order Alismatales; family Araceae; genus Amorphophallus; species Amorphophallus konjac. The sequence continues at coordinate 33,651,987 of CM040128.1, read as the reverse complement.
GAGAGCCTACTATCCACCATTGCCAGAAACCTTAGCAGACATTTTTAATGCCCTCATGGCATCAAACCAACTCGCCCTACCCAGAGAAAGGCCCGTGTGGCCCCCAAATGTTGATACCTCCAAATACTGCGTCTACCACAGGCAGCCAGGACACACAGTAGATTACTGCTTCCATTTCAAAGATTACATCCACGATATGAATGATGAACATCAAATAGATTGGGATGAAATGAGACGATACGTCGCCGCTCTTAAGGCTAGGAGACCTCCTCATAGGCCACAGCAGCAGTTACAACAGCAGCAGCAGCAGCAACCACAACAACAACAACAGCCTCAGCAGGCCCCACAACAACAGCCCGACATGGGCATAATCCAGAATCCATTACCGGAGCACCAACAGCCCAATCATCAGGTTAACCCCATCTCCTCCTTCCCGGAAGTCGGGCGAGAGCAGGTGTGGCAGCAGGAAAGTACCTCCATTCTTTCTACCGCCAATCCTATCGTCACGCAACACCCTTGCCTTGCCCGGGTAACACCTCTCTCTCATCAACCCGCGTCAGTATCACCTTCACCATTTCCGCTACCATTACGCCCTCTCATCCGTACCCCGATCCCCTATCAACCGACACTCTCCACTACGCCTTCACACCCTCTCATCTTCTCCCACTCCCCCACTTTATCATCCACCTCTACCACATTTACCCCTACGCCTTCTAAACCCCTTATCATCCGTCAACCATACATGACCCCGTCTTTCTCCACTATATCACCACTAATGCCTTCAAAACCACTCATTACCCATCACCCACCTCAAAATCATTCCCCGCTTCAAGCCCTACCCACTTCTACTTCGTCTCCACCTCCACCTTCCAGACCCCTTATCCTTCATAATCCGCGCGATATCCCCTCTACCTCCACCATGCCTCCACCTAACAAACCCCTCATCAGAATCCCTACTCCCGTCATCACCCCTGCTTCATCAACCATTCCTCCACCACTACCCCTCAAATCCCTGTTAAAACCCACTGCTACCCCCACAGAGGTACAAAAGCCGCAGGCAATGGTGCTCCGGAGTGGAAGGATTTTCCACAGGGTTTTCCCCCACAACAGTCAGAATCCTGAGCAATCTCAGCCAGAGAAGGATGATGGAGAACAACCAGAAAGAGCTATCCCTGGAACACAGTATGATCTATTGAAACACTTGGACAAGACGCCTGCTCGGATCTCCATCTTGGAGCTACTTCAAAGATCCACATCCCACCAGGCAGTCTTAATGGAGTACCTTCAAAGGGTCATGGTAAATGAGGACCTCCCTGTAGAAAAGATCTCTACCGTCCTGACCCCAACAGACACACAACCGGCCATCATGTTCCACAACTACGAGCTCGCTCCCAAGGAGGCTCGGAAATATGCATTGTGCATTTCAATAAAAATTAATGGGGTATCCATAAACCCGTGTCTTGTGGACACGAGTGCGTCTATAAATGTGATCTCCATGAGCACTCTTCAGTCATGTGGGGTCGACGAGGAACAAATAAGACCTTCCTCGATCACGGTCACGGCTTATGACAATAGCAAAAGGCCGCCGCAGGGGATGATTATTCTGAAGGCAGATCTAGGCCCCATGACAATTCCCACGGAATTCCATGTCCTCGACATGGACCCCACATTCAAGGCTATACTGGGTCGCCCTTACATCGAAGCCATGGACGCTGTGCCTTCCACCAACCATCAGTGCCTGAAGTTTTCTTACAACGGGAGGATTATTAAAGTGGTCAGTACACCTGTCCTTCACACAGTGGATGCTATCAACACCTCTCTGCCCTCTGTTTGGCCGTCTCATCGGCCCATATTGTCACTGCTGGACGTGCGTGATCCATCTCACGTTCCACTAGCACCAAAAGAGCCGGTCAGGGCAACCACAACATCATGTCTCCCTTTTCACTCCAAAGGTTGGGAGATTATGAGGAACATCGGCTATCAACAAGGAAAAGGTCTGGGCGCACAGTTACAGGGTATGCTCAAACCGCCAAAGGAAATTAGGCCGAACCGAAGGTTTGGCGTAGGCTTCAAGGGACCGTTCAAGGCGGATTGGAAGCCCCTCACATGGACTTTATCAAACCACTTCAACAGAGGGCCCGTTGTTCAGATGGGAGATTACCCACGAGAAGCATATGGGGGATCACATGCTGTATATTTGGCTGAAAAATGTCCGAGGATCACCAAAAGAGGCAAGATCAAAGATCCGGAATGCGAGTGGGACAAATGGTTCGACATACGGGACATTTCTGTTGCACTGGAAAGGATGTTCTCGTCTCCGCAGCTTGAAGGACCACCATTGATCTCCGGAACACCAGAGAATATTACCACTCTTGCCAAGGTTCCAAACTATCCTCGTCCTCGCCAGAAGGACCCTGTCATCGACGGATCTTCATCCGTCCTCAACATTGCCTTCGACGGCTCATTAGCCGCCATCTTCTCCATCCACTCGTCTCAGCCTTTGCTGATATCATCTTCTTGGGCCAGACAATTGTCTGATGATCTTCCCAGGTCCCCTTCTTTGCTTACATACCTGCGCGGGCTTTTCAACCCGCGCCAGGTCTTCAACCATGATCTGCTCAATGAGCCTCACAATCCTCTAGCCATAACCACTTTTCTCTCTCCTCCAATCTCTTTTCACTGCTTTGTCATTAAAACTGAAAACGAAAAAAAAACGTCAATTTTCAAACGCCCCAACAACACATCTTCGTTGAGGAAACCTCCTACATCTCCCACGGGTGCGTCCGCCCTGCGGACCACCCGTCCAAGGTCCGATGAGCGACCTTTTCTACCCCTCCTCTGAGGGGTCTTCTCCTGTACATTCTACACCATCCTCTTCATCTTCCTCTTCTTCTGTAAATATTGTCAGTCAATCTAGGAATGATAGGCCAAGGGTAGTACCTAGGAAGAAATCCAAGGGTAGGCAGATCCCTCGTCGATTCCTTCTGGATTTAGCCGCCAGGTGTCAGGCCCTTCTTGCCATCCCCCAGTTGTTAGAAAACCCCATCCAGCTACCGGAAATAGAATGTGAGGGCGACTGTGCATTTGATGAAGGGTATGGAGTCTACGAGATCACGGATGAAGAATGCCCCACTGAAGATGAGGGTGAAGAATATGAGGATGCGGCGGGCGCATACGCTAGTGGAATGAGGAGATTCGACGAGCCGTCAACCGCCGTAGAAGAATCCACCAAAGAAGTCAACTTGGGAACTGAGGAAGACCCTAGGATCATCCTCATAAGTGACAACCTACCACCCTCTGAAGAAGAGGCATTAATTGAGGTTCTCAAGGAATATAAGGACACGTTTGCATGGAGCTACGAGGATATGCCGGGTCTGGATTCAACCTTGGTCGAACACCGTTTAACCCTAAAACCAGGGTCCGTCTCGGTAAAACAAAGGTTAAGGCGTTTCCACCCTCAGATGGCTTTGAAAATGAAAGAAGAGGTCGATAAGCTCCACAAAGCCAGGTTCATTAGAGTCGTCCTTTATCCTCAATGGGTGGCGAACATTGTCCCGGTCATGAAGAAAGATGGGAAAGTCAGGATTTGCATCGACTTCCGGGACCTTAACCGCGCGTGTCCAAAGGATGATTTTCCCTTGCCTCACATTGATGTATTGATCGATAACACGGCAGGTTATGAGACCCTCTCATTCATGGATGGATTTTCAGGATACAATCAAATTCGTTTGGCAGAAGAGGATCAGGAGAAGACGTCATTCACTACCCCTTGGGGAACATATTGTTACGTGGTCATGCCGTTTCGGATTAAAGAATGCTGGAGCTACTTACCAAAGAGCTATGATGGCCATATTTCATGACATGATGCACATATATCTGGAAGTGTATGTGGATGACTTATTGGTGAAATCAAGGACCAGGATGGAACATCCAGAAGTTTTGGCTAAGGTCTTGCAGAGGTCAAGGGAGTTCCAATTGAAAATGAACCCGAAAAAGTGTGTGTTTGGTGTGTCGTCGGGTAAATTGCTGGGGTTCATTGTGAGCAAAAGAGGGATCGAGATAGATCCCGACAAAGCTAAGGCCATCAGGGATATGCCGCCTCCCAAGAATTTGAGGGAAGTCCGAGGTTTAATCGGGAGGTTGCAGTTTATTCGTCGGTTTGTGTCCCAACATTCACAAAGGTGTAGACCTCTCTACGAGTTGACCAAGCCAGGAGTAGAATTCCACTGGAATTCTAAATGTCAGAAAGCTTTTGAAGGGTTAAAGGAATATCTGGCTAGTCCACCCGTTCTCATTCCACCCAAACCAGAAAAACCTCTGATCCTTTACGTCTCAGTCTTGGATGACTCCGTAGGAGCCGTCCTCGCACAAGCTGATGAAGAAGGCAAGGAACGGGCAACCTATTACTTGTCCAAACTTCTCAATCCCTGTGAGCAGAAGTACACCGGCATGGAGAAAACCTGTGCTGCCCTCGTTTGGGTAGTGCAGAAATTGAAGCACTACTTCTTGGCTCATGAGGTCCACTTGATTGCTCGAATGAATCCTATCAAATTCCTTCTGGAGAAATCCGTCCTTACGGATAGGCTAGCACGCTGGCAAAGTTTTCTCTCTCAGTTCGACATCACCTACATCCAGCAAAAGGCGATTAAAGGCTATGCCATAGCCGAGCATCTCGCTCACCATCCTCTTCCCAAGTTCGATCCCGTCCAATCAGAGTTTCCAGATGAGGAACTAATGTCCATCAACCAATCAGATGAGCCAATGTGGACGCTATATTTTGATGGAGCTCTGAATTCTCAAGGGAGAGGAATCGGCATCGCCCTCCTGTCGCCTGAAGGCCTCACATTCCCATTGGCATACCAGCTCAAATTTCCAGTACCAACAATATAGCCGAATATGAAGCTCTTCTAGCTGGCCTAGAACTCGCTCATTCTTTTCGTATCACTGAGTTGCGAGTCGTAGGTGATAGTCAACTCATCCTTCGCCAGGTGCTCACTAAATATCGCACTCGCGATCCCAAACTCAAGCCATACCAAGAACTCACTGCTGCCTTTGCCAAACTGTTCGCCAAACTGATCTTTGTTCATGTCCCTCGTCATCAGAATATTCTCGCCGATGCCCTCGCCTCGTTGGCATCATCCATAAGGTTCCCTCTAGGAAGATGGTTTAAGTCCATTTCCATCTACAAACTTCACGCCCCTGCAATCGATGATGCTTCCTACGTAAATATCAAAGACAGGATAGCAAGGAAGATCCTGCAGGAAGATATCCTTGAGAAGAGGGAGATCATGTTGGCAGAGGTTGAAGAAGAACTGGCTGATGAAGAGAAACCATGGTTCTATGAAATTGTCAAATACTGCCAAGATCAGTCTTATCCTGAAGGAGCCACCACAGAGGACAAGAAAGCCATAAGAAGGGTGGCTCAGAAATATACTTTGGTTGGAGGTCTACTCTATAGGAGGAGCCTTACTGGTATTCTGTTAAGATGTCTTGGTGACGATGAGGTTTGGAAATGTGTGGAGGAGACGCACTCGGGTGTGTGCGGTGGCCACGTGAATAGTCAGATGCTCGCCAAGAAGATCATTCGCCAAGGCTTTTATTGGCCCACTATGGAAGAGGATTGTGCTGTCTATGTCCGTAGGTGTGTCAAGTGTCAACTCCACGCCGATAAAATCCATTCACCATCTTCCTCACTTCATCCAATATCCTCCCCATGACCTTTCTCCATGTGGGCATTCGACATCATCGGTCCCCTTGGTGATCCCAATTCCCTCACCAAGCAGAAATCTTTCATCCTTACTGCGACGGAATACTTTACCAAATGGGCCGAAGCCGAAGCCTACACGGAAATCAAGGCGTCAACAGTCTGTAAATTCATCATGAAGAACATCCTCACCAGATTCGGCATCCCAAGCACGATCGTCACCGACAATGGGCCACAGTTCATTTCTCAGGACCTACAGGACCTCTGCAAAAGGTACGCAATTGCATTGCATCATTCATCACCTTATTACCCACAAGGTAACGGCCAAGCGGAGGCCACCAATAAAACATTGCTCAAAATCATCAAAAAAACCTGCGAGTCTAGTAAGTTTTCAGACTGGCCAGAAAAACTTATCGAAGCCCTATGGGCCTATCGCACTTCAATCCGTACCCCCACCGGGCAGACTCCATTTGCCCTTACTTATGGTATGGAAGCGGTAGTCCCGTATGAGACTCTGATCCCTTCTCTCAGGGTACAATTGGACGAGGAATTTCCCCTCGACGATCGTCGTAATTCACTCCTCGCCCAGTTGGAACTCTTGGATGAGAAGCGACTGGCCGCTGCCGAACACGCGCGTGTGTATCAAAATAGACTCGCTCGCTTTTACCAAAAGAAAGTCGTTGAGAGAAAATTCAAAGTCGGTGAGATGGTCGTAAAAAGAATTTTTGTCAAACCTGGAGGTCCGCGTTCTAAGCTCCAACCCAATTGGGAAGGACCATTTGTAATTCAAGCCGTGTACCCTGGCAACGCCTACAAGCTAGTCAACGCCGAAGGGACCGAGTTATCCCACCCTTGGAATGGGCTTTATCTTAAGAAATACTACCCTTAGCACAAAACAAAAAAAATGATGATGAAAAGATAAAAAACATTAAAAACAAAGAAATACCGAAAACCACTAAAAATATGGAAAATTCAAAATGCCGATGCCTGGCAGTCACCATGTAGTTAAGTCCCTGCATCTAACCTTCATGTTAGGATAGGGCCCATTAAGGCTTGGTAGGCACCGGGTCTTGGTTTGCCAGAACCGTGGAGATCCCTGTCCGGCCACGTCAGCCTATGCTCGCTCGAAGGAAGCTAACATGTGCTCACTTATGTATTTTATTGAAAAAAAAAGTCGGTAGCATCACCTATGGTGGGGCCCCACCTAAAAGATCTCCGGAAGCTGTAATCTTTATTCTTTTCTCTTCGACCAAATGAGACAGTCGGCGCCCTTAAAACGCTGAGCATGAGAAACCGAAACTCAAACCCCAAAGGCAAGAGTAGGATCTATTTCCTCGAGCATCGATCAGAGTACGAGAAGAGGTTAGTGTCCCCGCAGGCATACGAAAAGGGAGCCACACAAATGTCAAACGATTATATCTCCCTCACAAAAAGAAATACAAAATCAAAATCAAGAGAAAAGCCTGGTCGTGACCGTGCCTGTTGCGATAAACGGAACCCCTCAAAGCAAAAGTCTGAATCCACAAAGGGGGCCGTGGAATGTAAATGCTCGAGATTTGGTCCGAAGTTGTCCGAAAGGAAAGAGTTAATGGGCCCTTATTCGCTCGCCGGGTTAACGGCTTTGCCGGTCCTCTCAGGAGGTTTATCCCCTACACTCTTCCTTCTCCCTCTAAAGATGAAGGTTCGATGGAGTTTCTGAAGGGTGAAAACTGCCTAGGGTCTGCGACCTTATTTTAATATACACATTTGGTTGCCTACTTTGAAAAGCAAAAGCTATCGCTGCGAAGGAGTCTCCGTGTTTCTGGCTGGTCAAGACCCCTGTTTACCACCTTGATGTCTTCTTGCTTAACCTTGGGCTTAGGCCAATGCAAGCGCGTCACCTATGGGTGCGACGGCGTCTGATTCCGGGTCAGCGTCGCGCGGTTGGTCGTTAGGGTTCCAGGGTGTTCCATCATATACCATCTAGAGTTGTGAGGAAATAGACCCGGGTCGGGCAAATCTTTACCTCAAACACCTTTTGGGTGAATCCCTGTGGTCGGAAGCGACTGGGAGCCTAAGCATGGCATGACGGTATTGTCATCAGGGTAAGTCTTAGCCGGCGGGATCATCATTCGAGGGGTCTAGAGGCCCAAATCAACCTAGATGTGCACTTAGGATACCTGGGAGGTTAGTAAGAAACCCTGTTCTCACGTAGGTTAGGTGCCATTTGGGTGCTTGCCGGGCGTTAGCAACAAAAAAAATTGAAATGATAAAAATAACAAAAAAGGAAAAAGAGAAAATGTACATATTTGCAAAAAAAAAATCTTTTTTATGATAAAACAAAAAAATGCCAAATATAAAAAAGAAAACAAATCAATTTTGCATGATTACATTTGCGTGCAGCATCTCACTTTAATACCGCTTGCATTCGTGTGCTTGCCTGTCGCATTTATCATCACCACTTCTTTCCCTTGCCTTCGTTAATAAAGGCTTGGCCCCTTGACCAGTTATCAAGGACAGTCACAGTGACCATTTGCTTATTGAGCAAGGGGCCAAGTCAGAACAGAAATTCTGATTTGTTTGTTTCAGTGATGTGTGCAGGGATTCAGGCAACAGAAGCAAAGGTGAAAACCAAACAAACCGAACCTTGTATTTTATTCCAAAAAACCAAAAAAATTACATCAAGTTCCGCCCTCTCTCTCTGCATTACTCGTCCCACTACTCTCCGGGCAAAACGCTCTCAAAGGTGCTACCCAACTACGAAAAGCGGTACTCCTACCGCTCTGTACTCCCCTTCCTATTCCCACACCCCGGCTTTGATCCACGGAAGCAGCAGAGAAGCTACCAACACGAAAGCCGCGCTCTCGTGCTCTTCGGTAGCGCTCCTCACCATCTCTCAGCCACTGTTCAGCAAGGCCAAGGTTGATTCGGAGTTCGAATAGTTGGGCCTCCATGGCCCTTCGTTCCTCCCTTTCAGTCAATCTGTTGGCTCTTTCTCTCTCTGCGTCTCTTTCTTTCTCTGCACGTTCTCTCTCGCGGTCTTCCCTCTCCAACTGGAGAGTGATCCTCAGTTCCACGGCATCCCTAGAGGAGTCGTCATCAGAATGACGCTGCAGTTCCCTCTCCAATTCTGCTATCCTAGCCTCCTTCTGCGCAGCCTTGGCAAGCGCTTCTTCCGTCTCCTTTTCCTGCCGAGTGTACCATCTCAGATACGCGATAAGGCATAAACCAAGAGAACTCAACACTGAAACTTTTACCTGTATACAGAGCATCCCTTCTGCCTCCGCAGCACGCTGCGTGGCATGAGCAAGTTGCTCATGAAGCAAGTCAAGTTCTGAGGTGGGAATCCACAAGCTGGAAGAGGCACCACCTACTCCCATCGCTGGGGAAGCCGCGCCAATCTGGGCATGCTACGACCGTGTGAATTAGCAGCCAACATCTAGAATCTGCGGTTCTAATTAGGAACGCACTGTACACCTACCAAGGCGCTCGTAGCTCCGCGGGCATCGCCCAACCGTTGCTCCATCTCTGCCAAGCGAGTTCGTAAATTCGCTATCATGGCATCCCAGACATCCTGCAACCTTACGAGTCAGCATTTCCACCAGAAAATCAAAAAGGGAGAAAGAAGAAAAGAGAAAAGGGGAAACTTACCTCCACAAGTCCCCGGGGTTGGAACCGCTCTGCGTACTTTGTCCTATATAGACGCAAGTAGTCCTCGCTATCCCGCGCCTGCGATTCTACAATCGTGCCACCCCGTTGCCAGTCTTCGTACTGTTCGGGGAATCGCACGCGCCAGTCAATGCAGGTCGCCGGTCCTCACGTCTCTCTCCCAACGCGAGGTGGCGCAGCTGAATCCACCCATTCTTGAGCCAGTCCCAAGGACCTCATAACCAATCGTAGCCGAAGCGGCTCGATTTCATTCAGGCAGTGCATCCATAATTCCGTCCGAACCGGGCACGACTTGCTAGAACCCACGGCTGGTCGGCATCGACCATGTCTGAGTAGGGTCTCCAGTTTACCATCGCTGCAGGGAACTCCTGTAGCTCCCGCCTTAGCACCATCAGTTGGTAGGTTAGGGGTGCCGCACTCATGATGGGTTCCCACCGCCTGGCTAGCGGCACCATCGCGGGTCGCCAATGCCGAGCTCTCCCCATGGGGAGGTAATAATAGCTCCACAGCTGCTCGGCGCAGGTCATCAGTACCTTACAAAAACACAAAAAAAATACAAAACAAGCAAAACCAAAAATACCTGGATGAATGGTGTGAAACCACTCACAGTCATCTCACGGTCCGCTTCTTGGAACAGACCTGCAAACAAGTGTGCCAGCATGGCAGCTCCCCAGGCATAGTATCCTACTCTTTCAAGGTCTGACAGCAGCTCCAGGAAGCGACATTGGATACCGTCCCCTTTCGAGCTCAGTACCAATCTCCCCAAAAGGAAGAGGAGAAATCTCTCAAATCTATGTTGCATCTTTCCCAGTTGCCGAAATCTGTGCAGTACACGGCACGGCATCCTATTTCCATCCTTTCCATGAACTCTTCTGAGGATTCATCGTCCCGCCGACGAGTGTCGGTGAGCCCTAATACATCCATGAGGGACGTCCTAGCTACCGACCTATTTTTCCGACCATCTAGGTCCAAACCCAGTAGCTTCCGAGCACCTTCTCGGTAATCCGCATAAGTGACCCCAGTCACTGCCTCGCCCTCCACCTTCAGGCTTGTGATCCGGACCACATCCTCCAAGCTGGGCACCATGTGCCCCCAGGGCATCAGGAATGCCCGACTCACTGGGTCCCATCTCTCACACAAGGCTTGGATCAGACCAGGTCGAGCTGGATCGGCTCGATCCGAAGAAAGGTGCCAAAACCCATCACGTCTAGCCTGGCCTTCTGAAAATCTGGGAGACCTCGGTATGCTGCCACTACCAACTCCCATGAGATCTGTGATTTCATCACACTCTATGCATGCAGGGAATGGAAGGAGGTTTGGTCAGAAGAAAGGAAGAAAAAAGAAGAAGAAAAAAGGGGCAGGAAAACTTGGCTTACGAGTTGTGATTGGGCCCTTTCACTGAAGTGCCCTTCGAGGTCCGAAAGCCTCCTGGAACTACTACCACTGGATCTGCTTCTCTTCGAGGAGTGGGAAGATTCGCCCTCCATCCAACTCTCGGAATTTTGAACTCCTCCTCTCCCGTGAGAACTTGTGCTCCTCGAGTTAGCTCTCGATATACCTGGGAGGATAAAAGGGACAAGAATTTATAGAAATGGAAGGAGTGCGGGCCAAGATTGCCTCCATCACCTGTTAATGGTAGCCCTCGCGATGAGGCACCTACCATGCGGTCCCGTGTGTCACTTCACCGCTCGCACAGGGTGATTGATTGGACGAAGAATATGACGACTAGCACCCTATGTTGTCTAGGGATACCCTATCATGTTTTGGAGGACGTCCGCAAAATTTGACACAACATCCGGGAAAAGGGACTAGGGCCGTCATTATTGACTTCGACGGCAGATTCCTGTGGAAATGGTCACAACAAGACGCGATTCTCCGCTCGGGGTGGAGTCTCGACAGACCCATCACATGGGAACAGTGCAAAGGAGAGGAAGTGTAGGGAGGAAGGAACGCACAAGAGAACAAACAAGCAGCAGAAAATCAAATCATTCCATTCATAATTCTACATAAGCTGTCATAAACACTACAATCATAGAGAGGTGGCGGGTCCACTAGCTCGCCAGCTCTTGCCATTATTTTCATGCTCGTCCCTCTAGGCGTCCCTCTCCTCTCCCCCGAGGTGAGGGTCCCTCAGAAGCCTCCGGGATCCCCGTGCAGTAGCACCTGCCTCGCCTCTTGGCGCCTGCTCCGCAGCAGTGACTCGCTGCTCCTCCCCTGGCGTGGCGAAGAAGCCACTAGCGGCAAAGCGACCGGACTGGCGGAGTCGCTCCCCGAACTCTCGCGCTCTCTCGTAGCGCGTCTCCATCCCTCCTAGCCTCTGCACAACGGCCTGAAGGCCCAGCTGGAGCTCCCTCACTTGGGCCTCCAAAGCCCTCCTCTCGGTCTGATCCCGCTGTCGCTCGGACCTTCTCTCGGCTTTCTCTCTCTCTGCCTCTCTCCTCATCATCTGCAGAAGAACCCTTAACTCCAGGATGTCTGGAGAAGGTCTCTCCTCACCGCGATGCCGCAGCTCCGCTACAGTCGCCACCCAGGCATCACGCTCCTCCTCCGCCCGGGTCGCGCGGGCCACCGCACCGGCAAGTTGTTCCCGGAGGGAGGCAATCTCGAGAAAAGGGGCCGAGGAACTGGAAGATGCGCCACCAATCATCCCCGCCGTCGCTGTCTGCTGGGCACGCTAGAACAAAATAAACAACGGCCGTCAGTGAAACTCCAAAATCTGAAGATAAAAGTGCGGCACGTAACTTACCAGGAGCGACAGCTCATGTTGAGCGACGGCCAGCTGCCGCCTAGCCTCTGACAGTTGGGCGCGCGAGCCGCCGATGCCACGCGTGTCCCCAGCTTGGGGAAGCCCCGCATAACTCTCTCTCTGCCGCCGCAGGAAGTCGGCGCTGTCCTGCACCAATACACTCCCTTGCTGTCCAGGGAGACGTACGTGCCAGTCCTCGAGCCTCGCCTTGCCGCGACTCTCCCTCCTGACGCGGCTCGGCTCGTCCGCACTCGCCCACTCATCGGCCAGGCCCAGGGTCCTCGCCATGTCCTGCACCAAGAAAGAAGGGCCTCGCATCATAACAAAGAACGCGTCCCCTGTCTAGGACGCGTCCATCATTTGAGTGCAACACTCGCCGAACCCTTTCCCCCCTCGCGCGGCTCACTTCAAAACTCAAAATGGATCAAAAGAGGAAGAGATTGGAGGACCTACCAGACCGTGTTCACCTCCCTCCGTGACATCGGGCCCCTCGGGTCCCTCGGGGGCCCGAAGCGGCCCTTCCTCCTCCATGGACGTCGTTCCATGTTCTTGCGTGTCCCTCCTCGGGCGAGGAGTTCCTCGTCCCTCTCCACCTTCACCATGGTCGGGCCCACCGAACTCCATCGATCAAAAGAGGAGGAAGACGAAAAAGGGGGCAAGCGAGTTTCGGCGGAGGCGGGCTCGTTTGCGGGTAAGGCACGGGAGAAGAAAGGCCACCCGACGCTTTAAATTTGAATTCAAGGATTAAGACGCATCCTCGCGCCTGGACGCGCCCAAAAGGGGGAGAAAGGAACAGAATCCCCCCGTGCAAAGCGTAGTTCCCCGCTGTTCAGGGCAAGGTCTCGTGGAGAGTGCCTCGAAGGACAACTCAGTGCAAAGAAGAAAGTGTGGGAGAGAGAAAAGTACACACAACACAAGAAAGCCATTTTCATTTCATATAATAGCCTAAAGTACATCATACAGTGAGAAGGGTGACGTGTACAAGCAACTCTCTAACTCTCGCTACCACCCTCCTGGTCATCTCTCTCCTCCCTCCTCTGCCGGGGATCCCTAGGGGGCCACTGCGAACCCTGAGAAGCCGTGCTCGCCTCGCCCTGCGGTGGCACTCCAGCCTCGCAGGCGCGACGACGCTCCTCGGCCAAAGAAACCAGATAGCTGCCCATGGAAAAAGAACCAGACTGACGAAGTCGCGCCCCGCGTTCCTTCGCCCTCTTGTACCGCTCCTCGCTCTCCCGAAGCCTCCCCTCCGCCGTACCAAGACTCAATCGGAGCTCCAGCAGCTGGGCCTCCAGAGCCCTCCTCTCGGTCTGATCCCGCTGTCGCTCCTCCCTATCCCTCTCCCTCTCTCTCTCCACGCTCTCCCTATCCCTCTCTCTCTCCTCTCTCTCCCTCATCGCCTCCCTCCTCGACAGCTCGAGGGCGATCCGCAGATCCAGCACGTCACGAGGGAGCTCCTCAGCCTCCCGTCGACGCTCCTCCTCCAGCTCCACAATCCGGGCGTCACGCTCCGCCACCCAAGCGTCGCGCTCCTGCTCGGCACGAACAGCACGCGCCAGGGCCTCTCGGATCTCGGCCATCTGTCAAAGCACGCATGCACCGTAAGAGAACAGTGATAGAAGGAGGGCAGCCAGAAGGAGAGTCGAGGTCAGGCAAATGCTCACTCGAGCCTCGCGGTCACGCTCGGCCTCCTCAGCCCGAGCCACCGCATACGCCAGCTGCTCCTGGAGGGCAGAAACCTCCGGAGGAGGGCCCCGCGAACTGGAACCCGCTCCACCAGCCATCCCGGCTGCCGCTGTCTGGTGGGCCCGCTGAAACATAAAGCAAACGACAGTTAGAGGCCAAGTATCAAAATCCAGGTCACAAAAAAATGCATCGCATAAACTCACCAGGATCTCCAACTCCTGTCGGATGGCCACCAACTGCCGCCTGGCGTCCGCCAACTAGGCCCGCAGGTCGGCGATCATGTTGTCACGAGCATCCTGCATTGTACATAAGTTAGTGCCACATGCATATACATATAGAAGAGTGAAGCATTCACATTTCACTTACCCCTGCCATACCACCAAGGAAGAGGCGGTCCCCATACGTAGCCCGGTACCGTCTCAGGTAATCAGTACTGTCCTGTACATGGGACACCACTGGGACCCCGCCCTGCTGCCAGTCCTGGTACTGTGCTGGGAAGCGCGTACGCCAGTCCACAACCTTCGCCTTCCCCTTGGTCTTCCGCCCGATGCGGGCCGGCTCATCTACATCAACCCACTCCTGGGCTAGCCCCAACGTCCTCATAACCAGCCTCAGCCGAAGCGGCTCGATCTCGTTCAAGCAATGGACCCACACGTCCCGCCTGAAACGAGGAAGACCCGCTACAACCCAAGGCTGGCCAGCGTCGCCCATGCCCAGGTAGGGTCTCCACACCACCTGCATCACCATACATACATCATGTTAGTTACCATTCAGTCACATGCATAAACACAAAAAAAATCATACGCATCATACCATGGCCTCGGGATACTCGCTCAGCTCCCGACGAAGCGACGCCAGCTGGTAGCCGTGGGGTGCTGCAACCACGACCGGCCTCCACCGCCGCGCCAGAGGCACGGCCCTCCTGTTCCCATGCCTAGCCCTCCCCATCGGGAAATAGTAATAGCTCCACACCTGCATCCATCATACATCATTAGTACAATAATTGCATATTTAACTGTGAAATGCATAAATAAATTGTGTACCTGGAGAAAAGGTGCGAAGCCGCTGACTGTCGTCTCCTTCTCCGAAGTCTGGGAGAGATCAGCAATCAAATGGGCAAGCAGAGCCGCTCCCCACGCGTAGTGTCCCACTCTGTCCAGATCCGCCAAGATCCCGAGGAAACGGCAGTGGATGCCATCCCCCTTCGTCCCCAGCAGAAGGCGGCCCAAGAAGAAGAAAAGAAACCTCCGGAGGTCTAGATCCACCAGCTCCCTCTCGCTCGGGTCCTGGGTGAAAGCTGTACGGGCATCTCCCTCCAGTCGTGCCAGAAACTCCGCTCCAGTCTCGCTAACCCGCTGGCGCGGGTCAACGAATCCGAGCGCCTCCATGATCTCCACTCGGCCAACTACCCTGCTGTCCCTGTCAGTCACGCTCGTCTCTAACCACAGCAGGTCCAAGGCACTCTCTCGGTAGTCGGGGTAGGTGACCCCGCTCACCGCCTCTCCGTCCACCCGTAGCCCGGTGATCCGAGCCACGTCCTCCAGTGACGGCACCATGTGCCCCCAGGGCATCAAAAACGCCCGGCTCGGTGCGTGCCACCGCTCCCTCAATGCCTGGATAAGAGGAAGGTCGAGCCGGAAGGGCTCGATCCTAAGGAAAGCACCAAAGCCCATGGCGTCCACACGCGCCCTCTGGAAGTCTGGCAGCCCACGGTATGCCGTCACCACTAAGGACCAGCTGATCCGGCCCTTCATCACGCCCTGCACACCACAAAACCAATAAAAAATACATCAGCATCATGAATAATATTAAGCAATAACACTATATATTCTACTTATATGTTAGCTTTAAAAAATTTTAGGATTTTTATGGAGGCGTCCAGTACCTTGGACGCCTCCTCTCTATTTTCCTTATTTTCTTTATAGAAAACCCAAAACAAAAAAATATATTAATAATATATATATTATTATGGAGGCGTCCCAGGTCCTGGACGCCTCCTTATTTTTAAATCCTATTTTATTATTTACGTAAATAAACAAATAAACAAAAAGAAAAAGAAAATGTGGAGGCGTCCAGGCCCCTGGACGCCTCCTTCCCTCACACCCGGCGTTCTCCACACAGCCTCTCGTCCGCCCTTTTAGCCCAGTGAACCAATAGAATGGAAGTCTAAGGGGCTTACCGGATCGTGCTCGTCCTCTCCCGCGTCGCCGGCATCCACTGCAGCCTCCAAGGCCAAAGGAAGAGCCTCCTCCCCCGCGGCAATCTCCTCCGCCGCAGCAGCCTCCTCGGCATCGTCCCTCAGCCTCCTCAGACGACGAGCCCGTCGTTTCCGCTTCTCTCCACCCTGGCTCGGGCCTCCTTGCTCCATTGGGACGAAGAATGGGTCGTCTGGAGTGGCTGGACGGTCAGGATGAACAGTGTAAGTGAGTAGGGGTGAGCCCCCCCTATATATAGATTGACCTTTAATTGGGGCGTCCAGGCGCCTGGACGCCCCCACACTTTTATTTTTTTCAAAATTCAAAAACTTAGGGGCGTCCAGGCGCCTGGACACCCCCAAAACAAAAAAACCAAAAAAAAATAAATAAATAAATAAATAGGGGCGTCCAAGACCCTGGACGCCCCCAAAACAAAAAAAAACTGAAAAAAAAATTTATAAATAAAAAATTAGGGGCGTCCAGGCCCCTGGACGCCCCCATAATAAAATTTTTAAAAATATATATATAATAAAAGGAAAAAAGATAAGAATATGTATATAATCCAAACAAAAGAAAAAACACAAAGAAAAAGAAAAACCACAAAAAAAGATAATAATAATTAAGTGGACGGGGGTCCCAAAACATCAATGCCAGATTTTATTCCATCAGAAAGCAGAATGAGCTACATCAGGGGCTTAGGCGCCTTAGGCCTTAACTTCCCCAGTTCGGTTATATAAGCCCTCCACAGCTCACATTCTTCCCCCACGTACGCTAAGGCCTTTCCTGCAACACTTGTCTTCCATGGTGCTTTGACGGCCTTCGCTTCCTTCGCATCCGCTTCAGTGCCCAACTCTCTCTTCTTCAAAGGAACAATGCCAGTCGGTAGCGGGAACGAATGGCGTGGGATGCCAATCTGGAGGCAGCACCGATGCGCATTATAAAGGACGAACTCGGTCGCACCGATCAGTTGAAGATCAACTTCGGGAGAAGGCCTCATGAGGAGATCTAGCGAAAGCAAACATGCCGGTGCGCAAGTAAAGAAGCCTTGTGTCACGGTGCGGAAGTGAGACCGCCAGTCTTCACGTTTCTTCAGCCACGGAACGCGGTTCACTACAGTACCACCGAAGCCTAACACGTCGGCTATGTGATGAAGAGGGCTTTGTTGGAAGAGCTTCGAAGCAGTTGGCATTCCCTCGCGGTGATCGAACTTGAAGTGCAAATCCAGCCAGCAACTCAGGACAAGTGCGCAACCAAAAGGAGGCTTACCCATGCTCGAGGCAGTAAGGCCACTATATAGGTAGGCAAGGACAGCGGGTCCCACCCTCTTTCCACGCCAGATCCCGCAGATGGCACTTAGTTGATCTTCCTCCACCATGTTGTCGGTATAAGGAAACAAGAGAGCACCCGCCAGACAGATAGTGAACCCCTTCATGATTCCTTCTAAGTGTCATCATCTGGTGCCCCCTCAGGGCGTCCATGACCCACTCCGCGAGCTTTTGCAAATCAATCCCCTTTTGATTACGCACCTTCCTGGCCGCGTCAGGCGGCATGAAGCTTCCAAGGACGTTTTCGGAAGTCCCCCGTGTCAGCATCCGCATAGCCTTCACCTTCCCGTCACTCTTGAATTTCTTCAATCCGAGCAGAAGTTCCACCTCCTCGAGGAGGATGGTCACCTCAAAGGTCGGGAAGATAAAAGTGTGGGTCTGGGGATGCCAGATCTCCACTAGTGCGCCCATAGCCGCCCAGTCCATACGAATCTTCTCATAGTGTTTGGCGTGAATAAGGAGCCCCTGCAGATGCCACTTCGAGAGTATGGCCCTCATGCCGATGGAGATGTTGGAAGTTAGCTTTGAAAGCCATGGCAGTTTGGAAAACTTCCTCGGACCTGGGAAGAGTGGATATGGCTGGAAGAGAAAAGAAAGAAGAAGAAAGGAAGGAAGTAAGAAGAAGGTTCACGTGGAGAAATTTGAAATGAATCAGTTTACCATATGCGACATGATCGTCCCACTCAGATGACCCTCGAGGTCGGAGAGTCGCCTGATCTCGCTGCTAGGCCTGCTCCTCTTCATACGCGGGAAGACTCTCCTTCCATCCTGAAATCTCTAGATTCTCCTCTCTTTCCTCTCCTGAGCTTCCAAAACCCACCTTGGTGCATTTGAATGAACTAGCCTAAGGGAGTTCTTATAGGAAGGGAAGGGCGCTACAAGATAAAACATGCCACATCAGTGGTCATTGTCAAGATTTTGTCTAGATCTCCTTTGTACTGTGGTGCGATTCTGCTATGATTCTGCTACTTTCTGATGTTGCTAACCTTTGCTAGTCTGTGCAGGTTTTACCAACGGACGTCTTTGTCCTGACTCCTGTCCCACCTTTCAATGGTTGGTCCCACCTTGTCGTGCATCGTAGTATATGATACCTACGCTACTAGAACATGTCAAGGACCTTGCGGCCCGAACAAATCTGGGATTTGAGTTCCCCTTCAACAAAAACGGTGATGATCCCGGAAGAATTTGGGTTGTACGGATAGGCCGTTAACTTGTGGTAGCATGGGGACGACGGTTCCATTCAGAGAGTTGGTGCGTGGATAAACGGGCCCCAGCCCAGTGTCGGCTCACCGGATCGGTATCCTGACCCGTTCTTAACAAGTTGACAATATTATCCTTGGCTATTTTCTATTTTAGTTTGTTTTAAATTTTTATTTTAACCCAGCATGCATTCATATAGGACTTTGATTTATTGCGGAAGATCATTCAAGTGATTCGATTGCGAAAGCCGTTGTGCTCCAATTCTTACAAATATGAGATATTCCACTCCGAATGAAATACTGAATTTCCTTGAAACGGCCTTACGCTGCTCTTCCAAAGGAGACCCTTGTTTGGACAGACCCTCAGATATTCCTTTGCTTTTTACCTTGCTTGACCCACCTTGGCCGCAGCACTTCCACATTGGCTGGTAACCGCTCCCCAAAGGTGAAACCTCCAGTTTATGACCCAGGTACTTCCACACCGAGAAGTTGGTCTCTTTTTCGTGCCTGAGCGCACATCTCACCCTCCCTTATTTGATCTCCGTCCAAGCAATCGTCAAAATTTGAAAGACCTCCTTCAAGGTCGCCTCATTGAAACTTCAGGAAAGATTCCAAACAGTAACGTCAAAAGCGTGTCTCATCACACCTTGGCATCAACTTATCAGTCCGCTCCCACTTCATTTCACTCCACTTCGATACCATTCCACTACGTGTCGCTCCCTTGCAAAGCAGACGCCAAGGCGGGGCAGCTGTAGACACGCCATTCCTGACGTCTCCTGAGAAAGTCTCATATTACTATACGACGCCCCGCGACGGCTTACGCATTTTTGAATCGCTTGAGTGCTTGCTTTTCTTGGGTCTTCTTCTGCCTTTTTCGGCATCCGGAATCGTCTCGACACGGCATTCGGACGGCATCAACACCAGTCGGACGCATCAAGAGGTTCCGGAATCAAGAAGGGTGTCTACCGGGCGGCCGCCAACCCCTGAACCAAGGACCCGGGTGGGTCTTAATGGGGGCGTCCAGGCCCCTGGACGCCCCCATTCTTTTTATTTTATTTTATTTTTTTTCTCAAAGCCCTAAAATAAATAAAAAATAATATATTAATGGAGGCGTCCAAGCCCCTGGACGCCTCCATAAAAATAAGTATAAAAAAATTAAAAATGCCAGCTTTGGCATAAAAACAAAACAAAAATAAAATAATATTTTCTTGGAGGCGTCCAGGCCCCTGGACGCCTCCATCAACTCCTTCACGGGCGCCGGCCACCGAACGACGGTTTGTCGTGTGTGAAAAAATTCAAATTATGGAGACGTCCAGGCAGCTGGACGCGTCCATTTCTGAATCACGAGACGCCGCTCACAAAACCACGCGTTGTGCCAAACCGCGTGCGGCCGTCGGCGGTGTTCGGTGGACCTGTTGGAGGCGTCCGGGGCCCTGGACGCCTCCACAAAAATATTCAAAAAAATGAATAAAAATAGAATAAAATATTAGTTCGGCCCTGATGGAGGTGTCCAGGGTCCTGGACACCTCCACCCTCCGGAGCCCTATAAATAGAGGCCCACCCCCTCAGTTATGGAGGAGCTTCGAAGAGATCCGATAGGCTGCCGGAGCCCAGAGGCTACCGGAGTCATTTCTAACCCGTGGGGTCTTTTGTAGGTGGAGGTTCTGCCGGCTTCTCGGGTGCCCACGCTCACGAGAGGAAGATCGTCTTCATCCACCGCGCTTCCACGTCGTCCCTACGCTGCCAGAGCTCCGCCGGATTTCACCCTCGGCTCATCCAATAAGCTCTTTCTCCCCCTTTTTCTCCATAGTTCTTTACATTCATCGTACTGCATCCTCTATCTCCCTATATAAGGGCGCCGTCTCTTGCATACTTCTTGCATCCATCATCTCATTTTCCTCCTACTCGAGTCCGAGAGGGGTTTAAAAGATAACACCAACCAGGTGTGTGTCTTGCCATCATTTCGTTATTTTTATCGCAAGGATTTGAATACTACACCTTCATCTTTCTAATCCACTTGTTACTTGTTTGTCGTTGTTTTGCAAGGGTACCCAAGGAAAGCCCTCTCCGTCGGCCGGTCGAAGGGGGAGGAAGAAGCAACCCGCCATCTCCCGCTCTTGAGGTAGGCGCGATCACCTTCTTTATTTTGGGGTCTTTTGGCCCCTGGCGATCACATATTGTTCTCGAGGCCGCGGCGAGTCACTTCCCCAATGGCCGTTTAAATTTTCCGTTCTTATATTCTCTTTATATTCTGTTATATTCTGCTCATATTCTCGAGGCCGCGGCGAGTCACTTCCCCAATGACCGTTTAAATTCCCGTTCTTATATGTTATATTCTTATCTATTCGTGTTCTCGAGGCCGCGGCGAGTCACTTCCCTAATGGCCGTTTAAGTTCCCGTTCTTATATGTTATATTCTTATCTATTCATGTTCTCGAGGCCGCGGTGAGTCACTTCCCCAATGGCCGTTTAAATTCCCGCTCTTTATATTCTTCTTATATTCTATTATATGTTTATCTGCTCATATTCTCGAGACCGCGGCGAGTCACTTCCCCAATGACCGTTTCAATTCTTGCTATTTAATTTCTGCACCATTCCCGTCCCCCCGAGGTCGCTGCGAGTCACTTCCCGCTATGGCCGTTTAACCCCCATATCTTGCTATATCACATTTGTCCCGCTCGCCCCGCCGGAGCAATCTCCCGTGGTGGCCCCTTCTCTTTTCTCTTATTTCTGTGTTGCAGCAAAACAAAAGAGGAGCCCGCGCGCTCCGCTTCCTCTCCGCTCCCCGAACCGCGTGACGTCGCTCACAGCGTCCAGAAATGAATGGTGCCAGCCGCATCCCGGGGAACCATTGTCAACCGGCCCCGAATATCAAACATCCGCATGGAGGTAGAAGCCGGTTCTGCACTGGCGAACTCCAGCATCCTCGGTATTAGTCCCCAATCCTGGAGAACTCGCGGGGCGAACTCGGGGAACAGCGAGCAAACCCACGCGTTGAAGAAATGTAGTGGGCACACATACCGGGTCTGCCTCGGAAACTGATGGGTGCTGATATCTCCTAGCGCCTTGTAGATCAAGCAAAGGGTTGCCGGGCACAGTGACAGCTTGATACCCCATGCCATCTGACATGTCGGGTAGATGGCATCCGGCCGGATCACTGTCTCATCCCCGTACGGCATGGCAAATGAGCACAGCCAGTACGTGAGATAGGTGGCACAGTGAGTCTGTGAGTCGACACCCATTGGGTTGGCCCCGCTCCGACGCCCCCTGGAGGGGATCTTCACACCGAGCTTAGGCTTCGCACGCTTCTTGGGGGCAACGGCGGTGCCGACGCACGGGAATTCCTCATACTGCTTCAGCCCGTCATAAAAATATTCCAGCCACAGGGGCATGCGCACCCTCTTCCTGTCCCCGCGGGCGGGCTGTTTTCCCTTGTGCGACAACTGGTACAGCTCCCGGTACGCCTTCATCAGGTACCGGTATGATTACCCAAGAGAATAATAGCCATCCCCGTTAGTCTCATCCTTGATTAGATCGGGGAGGCACACTTCTTCATAAGGCTCCCCGTCAATGGGCAAGCCACTCAGCTGACTGAGACTCCATAAGTCAAGAGAAGTCTCGCCCTCTGCCATGTAGAAGGTGTTAGTATCTGCGCTGAATACCTCTATCATGCCACAACAGAGACCCTTGGAGATGGGGTAGCCATACCGGGAGGCATGTACGCTGTGGTAGATGCCGGCCCGAACCAGCAGTGGGGCGTAGTTGAACAGTACATATTCAGTGAACTCCACTGCCCCTTCCCGGAAACTGTGAGCATCTGGAAGCTTCAGCTCCCCGAACCAGCCCAGTGATAGTTCATACTTGAATCTGATGGCCAAGCAGTCCAAGACGAAGGGTTCCTCCCTGTAACCCCATTTCAGGGGAGCCAAGAACAAACCAAATCGGGACGGCTCGCCCTGCACCTTCCCTGCAGACATATCCCACTTTGCTGGTGTAAATTGAGGGGCCCGCACTAATTTATCTTCAGCCGGCAGCACTCCCTCAATACCCAAGACCGGCTTCCATTCCCGGGCTTCTCCCACCAGATACATCGGAATGCTCCTGGGGACGCTGTACAATAGACTGTCCCGGGCATGCAGGATGGCCCGCTCGACGGCTTTTATAGTGCGAAAGTCTCGCCCCTCTCGGGAGCGCAGGTGCTTCAGGAATCGGACAAGATGTCTATCCTTCAGGAAGTCTTTCCTGTACTCCCCAGTGGCCCGATCAAAAGTGAAGCCGCTGTCAACTCTGGCAAGCCGGCCGAAGTCCACGCTCTCCCAGTCGGACCCCGACGACTCTGCCAAGGCAGCTATTTCCGCATGCTCGCGGTCCAGATCCTCCACATTGAGCCAAGTGACCGCTGGCACGGGACCCCGCGGAATGAGGTCGGCACCAACAGCTGCAGTAGGAGCAGAAGAACCACTTGGGGCAGCCATTTGTCTGTAAAGATATACAAAGCAAAGATCAGAATAAGCCACATGCAAAAGGAAATGAAGAACTATAAAGGGGCTTGACTACAAGCAAAATAAATAAGACATAGCCAATTTCTGACGAAATTTCGGCAGAGTTTCCCCTAGGCCAGAGGCGTAAGGGAAAACACTGGTGCGCGCCCACAAGGAGTGACGACCCCAACAAAGTCATGGTGGGCCCCGAGAGGCAACACCAGAAGTCCACCGATCAAAAAGTCTTTATCCCCGGGCTTAAGGCCTCTTTGCTGGCTCACTGACTAGTGCCTTCCCCGGCACGCCCTGAAGTTGCCCTCGCCGGCACGCTTCGAGCGGCCTTCCCCGGCACACCCAGACGAGCCGTTCGCCGACACGGCCTGATGTGAAACGAATTAACGTCGGGCATAAAACTGACTCTTCTTTCATATTTCTCCAAATTCTTTTATCAGCCCGGTTCTGGAATCTGTGACCAGCAGCTGTTGAAGTGGCTGTAGATCGCACTCTGGAATTTTTCCGGAGGCGCGGTTGGTGCCGTTGGCTTCGTAACAGGGTAGGGATGCAGCACAATTTTTCTGAATTTTGGTTCCGCCCGAACCTGGTCGCCACGGACGACTGAGCGGGGACCCCGTTCTGGTTCTGTGCAGGGGCAGCTTCTGAACAGCGGCTTGACATGGACACCACGAGCAATCCCGAACTCCGTTTGGTGCGCAGCAGGTGGCGTTGGAATCGTGGGGACGACTACTTTCCAGCGGCACTGGTCTCGCCTCAGTCGGATGTCGGTGTGGACGTGCAGGTCCCGTTGAGTGGGGACGGGTCGGAGGAGGGGATCGGTGGACAGAATGACCCAACAGTGGTAGGAAATTGATAACTTCACACCTTGAGCTCCGATCGACGAACCGCCTTCTGTTCCTGAGAGCTGACAGAGAGGGGAGGAACTTTTCTGAACAGCTCGGAGTCGGATTCCGTCAGGGTTGGGCGTGGTGGTGGTCTTCCTCAGCTTCTGGTCGGGTTCAGGAGCCTCCTGCGCAGTCGTGGGAGATTGGCCACTGCCGATGCTCACGAACTCGGAAGAGGACGATTCCACCTCGCCTGGTCAGAAGACTCGCCAACGTACGTTTTTGATGAAGAACCCGGAAGCCGATTCTGCCTGGAACTGCTCCCAATATCGACTGCAACTCGGGCTTGATTTCTGCCTGCGAATGGAGCTGATTGAGGAGGGGGGATTAAGGGGGATGGAAGGGATTTGTGGGTTTGGGTTAAGGGAGGGGGGGGGATGGACGTGGCTGGGGTTGCAGGGGGGTGCTTTGGGAGGTGGGGAGGTAATGGGGTGGTGAGAGAGAGAGGAGGGAACACCCAAATTCGAAATTGGGCCTTGGGGAGATGAAAGGGTGCCTGGGAAGACGAAAGGTTGTGTGGGGAAGGGGAGAGAATGCCTAGGGAGTGGGAGTTCTACCTAGGGGAGGGGAGGGGACTTAAATGAGGGGTATAGGGAAGGGGGAGGGGTCTTAATTAGAGGTGAAAGAGAGGAGAGAGAGTGGATTCCGAATTTGGGGTGGGGATGAGAGAGAATTGGAGAGAGATAGAGAGAGAGAGAGAGAGAGAGAGAATTAGACGAAGGGCATCACTCACCCGTGGTTGAGGAAGGGAAGAAATGGGCATCGCACCCGTGGAGAGGGAAGGAAGAAAAGGCACTAGCGGCCATGGGAATTGCAGGGGGGTGAAGGGAAGAAGATAAGGGAGGGGGAAAGGTCCCCCTACGTGGGACTCACATGGGTTCCAAAAATAGATCTTCATTCACTGTTTTTCCACCGTGGGATACAAGACTCTTATATAGGCATACAAGGAAGATTAAGAGACACTTACCACTTAGTATCATGACTTCCTAGGAATACTAAAAGACACCCTATCGGAAACATCAAAATACATAATAAGACTCCTTAACACTTAATACTTTCTTATCATGATTCCCTAGGAATACTTAAAGACACCGAAAGACTAAAATACATAATAAGACTCTTTTATTGTGAATAAAATTTCATAGAGATGACCCATTAGGCCCATGTATACGGCCCAATAAAATGAGACGATTAGCATGGAATGGCCCATTTGATTGCATTTGTTGATGAAGCTGCTTGCCGATCACTCGGAGATGCTTGTTCCGTCAAACTTCCTGACTCGGAGAAGGTTCAGCTCAGATTTTGTGTAAACTGTCGATCTCATCAAACCCACAAAGCTCGTGAATTTTGAATCTTGAACTGAGATTTCCATCATACTCCTCCGCTTGGAGGAGGTTCGACCTCGAACCTCAAAGCTCAGGATCTCGGTCCGATGGGACGGCCCGATTCCCTAAGCTCTGATACCACTTGATGTGAAACGAATTAACGTCGGGCATAAAACTGACTCTTCTTTCATATTTCTCCAAATTCTTTTATCAGCCCGGTTCTGGAATCTGTGACCAGCAGCTGTTGAAGTGGCTGTAGATCGCACTCTGGAATTTTTCCGGAGGCGCGGTTGGTGCCGTTGGCTTCGTAACAGGGTAGGGATGCAGCACAATTTTTCTGAATTTTGGTTCCGCCCGAACCTGGTCGCCACGGACGACTGAGCGGGGACCCCGTTCTGGTTCTGTGCAGGGGCAGCTTCTGAACAGCGGCTTGACATGGACACCACGAGCAATCCCGAACTCCGTTTGGTGCGCAGCAGGTGGCGTTGGAATCGTGGGGACGACTACTTTCCAGCGGCACTGGTCTCGCCTCAGTCGGATGTCGGTGTGGACGTGCAGGTCCCGTTGAGTGGGGACGGGTCGGAGGAGGGGATCGGTGGACAGAATGACCCAACAGTGGTAGGAAATTGATAACTTCACACCTTGAGCTCCGATCGACGAACCGCCTTCTGTTCCTGAGAGCTGACAGAGAGGGGAGGAACTTTTCTGAACAGCTCGGAGTCGGATTCCGTCAGGGTTGGGCGTGGTGGTGGTCTTCCTCAGCTTCTGGTCGGGTTCAGGAGCCTCCTGCGCAGTCGTGGGAGATTGGCCACTGCCGATGCTCACGAACTCGGAAGAGGACGATTCCACCTCGCCTGGTCAGAAGACTCGCCAACGTACGTTTTTGATGAAGAACCCGGAAGCCGATTCTGCCTGGAACTGCTCCCAATATCGACTGCAACTCGGGCTTGATTTCTGCCTGCGAATGGAGCTGATTGAGGAGGGGGGATTAAGGGGGATGGAAGGGATTTGTGGGTTTGGGTTAAGGGAGGGGGGGGGATGGACGTGGCTGGGGTTGCAGGGGGGTGCTTTGGGAGGTGGGGAGGTAATGGGGTGGTGAGAGAGAGAGGAGGGAACACCCAAATTCGAAATTGGGCCTTGGGGAGATGAAAGGGTGCCTGGGAAGACGAAAGGTTGTGTGGGGAAGGGGAGAGAATGCCTAGGGAGTGGGAGTTCTACCTAGGGGAGGGGAGGGGACTTAAATGAGGGGTATAGGGAAGGGGGAGGGGTCTTAATTAGAGGTGAAAGAGAGGAGAGAGAGTGGATTCCGAATTTGGGGTGGGGATGAGAGAGAATTGGAGAGAGATAGAGAGAGAGAGAGAGAGAGAGAGAATTAGACGAAGGGCATCACTCACCCGTGGTTGAGGAAGGGAAGAAATGGGCATCGCACCCGTGGAGAGGGAAGGAAGAAAAGGCACTAGCGGCCATGGGAATTGCAGGGGGGTGAAGGGAAGAAGATAAGGGAGGGGGAAAGGTCCCCCTACGTGGGACTCACATGGGTTCCAAAAATAGATCTTCATTCACTGTTTTTCCACCGTGGGATACAAGACTCTTATATAGGCATACAAGGAAGATTAAGAGACACTTACCACTTAGTATCATGACTTCCTAGGAATACTAAAAGACACCCTATCGGAAACATCAAAATACATAATAAGACTCCTTAACACTTAATACTTTCTTATCATGATTCCCTAGGAATACTTAAAGACACCGAAAGACTAAAATACATAATAAGACTCTTTTATTGTGAATAAAATTTCATAGAGATGACCCATTAGGCCCATGTATACGGCCCAATAAAATGAGACGATTAGCATGGAATGGCCCATTTGATTGCATTTGTTGATGAAGCTGCTTGCCGATCACTCGGAGATGCTTGTTCCGTCAAACTTCCTGACTCGGAGAAGGTTCAGCTCAGATTTTGTGTAAACTGTCGATCTCATCAAACCCACAAAGCTCGTGAATTTTGAATCTTGAACTGAGATTTCCATCACGGCCCCTGCAACGGCCTTCCCCGGTACGCCCATGGGTGCCCTCCCCAGCACACCCAGACGGGCCTCTCACCGGCACACTCCCCAGGTGCCCTCCGCCGGTACACCCCCGGGGTGTCCTCCCCGGCACACCCGGCAGAAGTTTCACCGGCACGCTCACGGGAGACCTTGCCCGGTACACTCCCCCGAAGGCCCTTCCCCGGCACACCCTACTACGGCTTCACGGGCAACCTTCCCCGATACACCCCCTCCGGGAAATCTTCCCCGGCACGCTCTGCTGCCTTCTTCGCCGACACACACACCCGTGGTGCCTCCCCGGTACGCCCGGTGATGCTCCCTCGCCGGTACTCCTCTCAGAGCGGCTTCCCCGGCGCCAGTCCTCACGTCTTCCCCGGCACGCCCGCACCCGTCCTCAACGGCACGGCCCCGCGCCCGCCCGACGCGAGATACCCCGCCGGACTTGTCCCTACACGGGAACAAGGGTAAAAATGACAACAACCCGGCTGTGGCGAAAACCCGAAAGGGCGCTACAGGCAAAATCGGGTACCCCGCCACGTGAAAACCCGAGAGGGCGCGTGGGCAAAAGCAAGAGGGGGCCGGTACCGATGAAAACCCGAAAGGGCGCTTGTTTCGGTAATGTGGTTCAAAAAAAAGAGGAGAAAGAAAAGACAAAGAAACACCAAACCACTTAAGTTCCCGGCACCCTGTCGGCACTGATGAAGAGACGAAGAGACCAATATGCTGCTTCAGTTCCCGGCACCCCGTCGGCACTGATGAAGTGACCAACATACTACTTCAGTTCCTGGCACCCCGTCGGCACTGATGAAGAGACCAACATACCACTTCAGTTCTTGGCACCCCGTCGGCACTGATGAAGAGACCAACATACTACTTCAGTTCCCGGCACCCTGTCGGCACTGATGAAGAGACCAAGAGACCAATATGCTGCTTCAGTTCCCGGCACCCTATCGGCACTGATGAAGAGACCAACATACTACTTCAGTCCCCGACACCCCGTCGGCACTGATGAAGAGACAAAGAGACCAACATGCTGCTTCAGTCCCCGACACCCCGTCGGCACTGATGAAGAGACCAAGAGACAACAAATTGCTTCAGTTCCCGACACCCCGTCGGCACTGATGAAGAGACCAACAAACTGCTTCAGTCCCCGACACCCCGTCGGCACTGATGAAGAGACAAAGAGACCAACAAACTGCTTCAATCCCCGACACCCCGTCGGCACTGATGAAGAGACCAACAAGCTGCTTCAGTGCCCGACACCCCGTCGGCACTGATGAAGAGACCAACATGCTGCTTCAGTCCCCGGCACCCCGTCGGCACTGATGAAGAGACGACATATGCTGCTTCGGTCCCCCGACACCCCGTCGGCATTGATGACGAGACCAACAACCACCTCGGCTACCGACACCCTATCAACAACGCCGGCAAAAAAAAAAAAAAGCCAGTACACCCACGGGCACCGCCCGGCTCATCCTTCGCCTGCGCTACCCGTGGGTGGGGGGCATTTGTGGACACCAAAAATTGCACACCCAAATATCCCGCTCGGCCCCGCGTCAGCAACGGCGCCGAGTGAAGAAGTCCCGGAGAGACTGATCGCCCGGGCTCCCCAAGTATACAGGCTACTGTGAAGCCGCCTCCGGAGTCACGACATTGAAGAAAGAAACCAATCACCAAGAGTCCCACAATCCATGGGCCTCGAAGAAAATTAAATGTGCCACGACTCGTGTTCACAACTGGCTCAAAACCGCCCCCAATGGCCTTCAGCGGCACGCCCAAATGGGCCTCCAGCGGCACGCCCAATAGGCCCTCAGCGGCACGCCCCAAGGGCTTCAGCGGCACGCCCCAAGGGGCCTTCAGCGGCACGCCCAAATGGGCCTCCAGCGGCACGCCCAATAGGCCCTCAGCGGCACGCCCCAAGGGCTTCAGCGGCACGCCCCAAGGGCTTCAGCAGCACGCCCAAATGGGCCTTCAGCGGCACGCCCAAACGGGCTTCAGCGGTACGCCTTCAGAGGCTCCAGCGGCACGCCCTTTTGGCTCTCCTGCGGCACGCTTGTGCAGCCCACCAACGGCACAGCGTAAGGCATTTTCAACGGCTAAACGACATGGTGCCCATGCCCTACGCATCCTTGGCGCGCAGTGAGGTCTATGAGGTGTCAACCATGGGTTGGGCCACGCAGGCTACCCCACTGACAGCCAGGACAGGAGCAGGTCAAACCCATCATCACAGCCGGCTTCCCGCCTTCGACGGTCGTGCTCGAAGTCGCCGGTGGCTGGGAGTATAAAAAGCCTCATGTTCAACAGACACAGGGGGACGGAGGGGGGACAGACGAGGAAAACAGAGAGAGACACACACACACCCACAGAGGAGAAGAGAGAAGAGAAGAAGAGGCGTCCCGGCGGGAGCTTCCTCCGACGACCACCGGGAAGAAGCAAGAGTAAGAGAAGGAGAGCTTGATGTAATGGGGGGGGGGAGGGTTGGGGACGGTGGCCCATGTCTTAAGCCCCAATGCTTTCGTCCCTTTTGTATTCCATTCCTCCTCCCGTTCTTTATCTTCGATTTTTCCCTTTGTCCACGGCCTCGCTTGGTCGTTTTCTTTTGTAATATGCATGTAGGGCTACGGCCTTTTGCCTCCCATGAATGAAGAATCACCCTCCTTGGGCCTTTCTTGCAGTCTCTATTGATTTATTCCCGCCTTCGCAGTGCATGTGGTATATCGTTCGCTTTCTACGTCTCCCCGGTGTTTCTTTGGAACCTCCGTAGCCATGTGATTTCTCCCATGAGCCTTGGCCTTATGGGCCCTTCGCTCCCCTCCATGCCCCCCGTTGTGTTCATTGGCCTAGGGGAGGGGGAGACCCTTACCCTCTCTCCGAACACCCAGTGGCCAGTAGCCTACCCCCGTCGTTGAATTCCCCCCTTCTTTCCCTGAATGGCCTGCAAGTCTCCTCCCGCAATGCACCTTTCCGGCACTTGGCCGGCACACTTGTTTTGGCCCTCAGCGGCACACTCCCATTGGCCCTCAGCGGTACACACCCCTTGTGGCCCTCAGCGGCACACCATTCAAGCCTTCATCGGTACACTCCCTTTCAGGCCCTCAGCGGCACACCCTCTTCTGTGCCTTTCATCCCAGCTTGTCTAACCCCATGGATCCTCAGGCCCGTTGCTTCTTCCTCCGCGTTTTTCGAGGTTCTATAAAGGTGTTGCTGCCCTCGGGCGCCCACCTCCAGTTGTCGGGTTCCGCCACTCCATGTGGGCGCGTTCCCTTTATCTCCCTTACGCCCCGGGTTAAGGGGAGATGCTGCCGAATTTTCGTGAGAAAATAACAAAACATTAAAAGGGGCAAAAGGATGCAACAAACAAATGGGATAATAAATACACATTGAAAGATAACAAAAGCAACAAATAAACAGAGCAACAACAGATTGCAAGACGAAGGAGAAAAGATTTGTATAAAAACTACCTGAAGATCAAGAGAAGAAGAAAATAAAAGCCTTAAGAGAAACAGAGGGAGAGTGGACCCCCTCCCCCTAACATTTCCAACCCCAGACCGCCTTCAGCGGTACGCCCTTCCCAACCTCCAACGGCACGCTCCAGAGGGCCTTCAGCGATACACACTGCCCATCTTCAGCGGCACACTCTGATGGCCCTTCAACGACACAACCTCCTAGCCCTTTCAGCGGCACACTCCCTCCCTTCGCCTCTCTCCCTTCGCCGGCACACCCTCATCCACCGCCTCAATGGGATCCAGTGTACAGACTTGGCAGACGGAGGCACAAGCGCAGCAACAAGCAACGTATAGACTTCATGTTACAACGTACAGACTTTGGGCTTGGCAATGTATAGACTTCGAGCTGCATCCAAAGGGGCAATGTATAGACTTGGTGTTGCAGCGTATAGACTTTGGGCCAGCCAATGTACATGCTTCATATTGCAACGTACAGACTCTGCTACAGTGTATAGACTTTGTGGCCAACGTATAGACTTCATGCTGCAATGTACAGACTTCATGTCGCAACGTATAGACTTTATGCTGGACGATGTATAGACTTTGAGCTGCAACGTGTAGACTTTGGGGTCACCGATGTATAGACTTCGAGCTGCAGCCAACGGCCAATGTATAGACTTTGAACTGCAGCCAATGGACAATGTACAGACTTTGAGCAGCCAATGTATAGACTTCGAGCTGCGGTCAATAGGCAATGTACAGACTTTAGACTAAAGGACGCATAAACTTTGTGTGCTGGTTGAATAGGCAATGTATAGACTTGAGGCTGGGGAACGTATAGACTTTATATCACCCCCCCCCCCTCCTTCACCGACACACTCTCCAGCTATGGCCCCAGCGGTACACCCTCGCCGTTGCAGCCTTCAGCGGCACACCCCAAGCAGCCTTCAGCGGCACGCTCCAAATAGCCCCCAGCGGTACACCCCTTCAAACCTTCAGCGGTACACCACTTATTGAGCCTCCTAGCGGTACACCCCTATTACCTCCAGCGGTACTCCCTCATTGGCTTCAGCGGTACACCCCTCTAAGCTCCAGCGGTACGCCCCTATTGTCCCCAGCGGTACGCCCCTCCGTCCCCCAGCGGCACACTCTTGTCTCCAGCGGTACACCCCTACTTCTCCTTCGCCGGCACACCACATACACACAGATATATCATGATAAGAGCCTTAACAACAACAAATGAATTAATGAGAATTATGCTAGTTAAAGGACTTTGAATACGCAGCATTAATAATGATAAAAGAGGTGGGAGGGGTAATAAAAAAATTGTAAAGAAAATAATGATAGTAATAACGACATTGATGAATAAAAGGATAGAAAATCATCCCGGACAGAGGCATAAAAAAGGGAAGGGTAGTAGATGGCAAATCAGAGATCAGAACATATAACCAAGAAAACCCCAAATAAAAGATGCTAGGGCCCACACTGCAGCCCCCATCTCTCCCCGCGACCCGGGGCAAAAGGAACAATAATGCCGCCCTCTCAGGCCGGGCTCGGATCTTGGGAGTCATCCCGACATGGTCCGGTCTCGACCTAGCCTCGGGCCGACATCTTGATCAGACCGGGTTTGCTCCTCGTTCCGGACGCCCTCCGAGTCATCACTAAAATTGCCAGGGTGTTCGGCAAACATTTGAACGGATTTGTCCCGACTTTTCCTGTTGCGTTTCCATCACGGACTCGTGTCCGAATATGAAAAGGTCCACGAGTGACCGACATGACTAGCGTTTGTGGTCTGAATACAACCCTCAGTGTGATCCATTCCTATATCTTTCTTGCACGATTAGTATTATTCTTTTCGGCCGCGGGGCCCCTAATTTCCGCAATTAATCAAGGGTATTCCCTCGTATGGGGGATGTAAATGACGTCGTGACCTTTATGGCGCGACGGGATTCGGTCCCGACACGAACCCCACAATCTTCTGACGAAGTCAGATCGAGCGCACCATGGGCTCCTCAGAGCCCGAATAAATTGTCACTCCGGTGACTGGCACGCCCACGCACTTAATAAACCCGCGCACCGCGCCAAGAAAGATAAAGAGAAAAACAAACCGAAAGCGCATCCACAGCGGCGGTTCGAGTCTCGGGTTATCGGGCCTTCCCGGTAGTCGGATTCTCAGGTCGTTACACAAGCTTTCCCATCTTATTTTTGCGTCTTGCTTTTGCATCATGCATTGCATTCTCACGTCGTTATAAGTTGTATGCATTGGAGTTCATGCATTGCATGCATTTAGTTCATTCAAATAAAAAACTAAAAACTCGTATTTTACACCCATGTTAAATTTTACAATCCATTTAGAACTTTCAAATGAAAATCTAAATTTTTGCATCACATTGCATATTTACATATCATATCTGTATATCATTCACATAGTGCATTTGAAAGATGGAGCTCATCGTGTGCCATGTTGCATAAATGCTAAAATGAATTCTTCCAACAATGGTATAATATCTTCGGGACCAACTTAATTACACATCATTTCATTTTGCATTGCATATTGCATATACTTCCATTGTGTGCTTGCATGTTATTATATGCTATTCACCCCCATCCTTGGAATTACTATGACCTTATGCTTTCTTGCTAAATAATGTTGCATATGAGTCATTACTGGAGTGTTTCATGTCATACACTCGTGGGGAGTAAATATTTGATAAGTGCATCTATTTAGGGGGAGCTGTACTGTTATGTGTTCATGATATTTTCGGTGTACATGCTGAACCAAATTCGCACACATCATGCACAAAATGTGAAAATGAGTGTTACAGATAAGGATATAGGAATTTCTTTTCAACACTCTAGAGATGTTAAACTTGCTGCATGTATGTTAAAGAGGCAGATGAGGAAAAAGTTGCCTACCTATCTTTGTTGAAAGAATGTGAAATGAAAGGTAAAGCAATGCTTAGTCTCACTGAGTAAACTGGATACACGTCACCTGAGACGTGATGTGGTTCATTTCTGAAAAGTGTTGACTAAAGTACCTCTGTGCAAAATGAAGTGAAATGGTTCAGTATTATGAGTAACCAGGGAGTCTGGCATGAGCTCCATGTGTCTCCTCGCGTAAAAAGGAGTTATTTGAACTTGATCATTCTTAGAAAACATCTGATTATCTTTGTGAAATCAATGAAAAATTTTGGTGTGAAAAATTATCGAGGTAGAGCGTAGCCTCCAATACGCTGTTCTCAAAAATTGAAGTGCAATCTGTGTAATCTCTGATTGTGTTGATATGAAAATCTGAATATCCATATGGCTATAGTCGTTTTTCATGTTACTCACTTATACATTTGGTAATTTGATTTAATATGTATTTAGAAAATTATTGACTACATTGGTAATTACATGAAACTTCTATATGCTTGCACAAACTCATAGGTGCTATAACTGAGTATTCTGGTTGTTGACCCTCATGCACCTTTCTTATACTTTTCCCCCTCTTAAATAAGTAAGGGGGAGCTATGTTGCATGTATATATATATACATTTACTTGGTTACATTGTGTGCATCTCATATGTCATCATTCGTTTGCATCTAGCTTCATGCATCTCGCAAGAAAACTAAAAATCTAAAAATCTGAAAATCAAAGAAACACATTGATGTGTCAACGTCTCTATGCTTTGCAATTACATCATCTGAACTTCTCATGTGAGCTTTCATTGATTCATGAATCTGTCATGCTAAAATTTGAACTTCATTGTCTTCCTCCCACTTTTTGATCATGTCAGAGGGGGAGAACAATATGATCTGTCTATATCAGTCATAAAGTTTGTCATCATCAAAAAGGGAGAGATTGGTGTGTGTCTTGTACATGTTTATATTTTGATGATAACTAAACCTTATGTATGCTTGCATATGATTTTG
Source organism: Amorphophallus konjac (assembly GCA_022559845.1). Classification (NCBI taxonomy): domain Eukaryota; kingdom Viridiplantae; phylum Streptophyta; class Magnoliopsida; order Alismatales; family Araceae; genus Amorphophallus; species Amorphophallus konjac. The sequence continues at coordinate 33,617,371 of CM040128.1, read as the reverse complement.
ATGATAGTGTACATTCATGATCATTGTGTTGATTCATATGTTTCAGAATTCACATGTTTCATTATCTAGAAATGACTTGTGTTAAGGTTTGGCTAAGAGAAATAGGGTCATGGTTTAATGTTTACATTCATGCTCATGTGGTTGAATACATAATCTAATTGTTCATGGACTATGGTTTTTGTTAATGGGACTTTTGAGGAAGTATGTGTCTCAACATGCTTTGCATATTCCTTGATGAAATCAACTTGTATGGTGTTTAACCATTCACATGAGTTTGATGAGTTAGAGTGAATGAGTTTCATGTATAGCAAAAATGCATGTCTAAATGACTTCATTCTTACTTGAGGATTTGATGGTTTGAAAGTGTTTTCCATGCATAAAGTTCATGGGGGTATTAAAGGTCATGAAACTTGGTGAGAACTAGATGAGTCATTCGTATAAAAATTTGGTGAGCTAGCAATAAACTCATGTATTTTTCATGCATATTATTTATGAGCTGTTATGCTTGGAATATGGTTAAGCTTATTCATATGAATCTTACTGATATTTGGGTTGAATGATGTTCATATACATTGCATATACACTTGGCAAATTAGACCCAATCGCATTGTTGAATGTCATCCTCATGATGTATGAAATTTGGTTCAATGATGCTATCTTATTGCACAAATTGGATAGCCATACGATTTTGATCTTATGTTGTGGTTGATTGAGTTTTCCAAGTATTTTCATCCTCTTGTTAATGATTTCATATATGTACTTCATGCATTCATCACTTGGGATCATTGGACATATTTTATTCCATGTTTACTAATATTTTTATGTTTTCTGCAGGTTTAGGTCGACCTACAGGATGGCTTAGGTCGACCTAAATTAACAGATATGCCTTATCTGAAATGTTGTAAAGTTAGGTCGACCGAACTATGAGCTTAGGTCAACCAAAATTGACAGAGTGCCTTGAAAATTCTTCTGTAAATTTTAGGTCGATCGACCCAATGTTTAGGTATACCGAATACGACGAAAACCAAATACGTGAATCCGAAAATCATCTAAACCCTATCCAAATGGATCCTAATGTTACTCTTTTGCCCCTAGGGTTATTATACATATCTTAGAGAATTTTCTAAGGATTTTGTGATGGGTATATAGGTCTTTTAATGTCTCTTGTTCCTATATATACTAGACCTACGAATTTGGGAAATTTATCTCCAAGGGCTAATATCTTTCTATCTTGTAGGTGAAGAAAAGGAGAAAGAAAGGAGGAGCTTTTGTGGAGGAGATATCATCTACATCCAGAAGATTTTGGAGATCTTGCATGAAGAGAAAGTGAAGCAGATGGAAGAGAGGAACGCGTTGACGTTCAAATCGACGGCATCCGACTTCCCTCCGACCCGAGCATCAAAGAACATCATCATTCGACTATGGAAAACAAAGGGGGATGATTTCTATATCTTTTATATGTTCTTTGTAATGTCTTTCATCATTTGTATTTTGGGTTGAGCATGATTTAGATATTTATGTTTATTTTCCGAACTTGAAAATACACTGTGTGTGTGTGACCGTCTGCGTACGGTTGTGGATTCATTGTGCTGCGACTGTTGCAACGAGTGTGTGTGTGTTGTGATCCGGTCGTCGGATCGTGTGGGAGACTTCGTCTCCGTGTGTGTGTGTTGGGGCGTGTCTCCGTGTGTGTTTGGAGCGTCGCCTCCGTGTTGGGTATTTATACCCGAGTGAAGCCTTACCGATTTGGTAAGGGGTGGACGTAGGGAGCCCGTCGTGGTCCCGAATCACCTTAAAAATCTCTTTATCTTGTGGTTTGCATTGTGGGATTGTGTGGTTTGCATGATATATCTGTTTGTGTGATCGTGTGAGATCGGAGAGATTGAGATGATTTAGTTATCTTGTTTATATAATATCTTCAATCTTGTTAATATTGTTAATTCCGCTACGGATAGTTTTTAATTTGCCAACAAGTGTGGGGGACAATTCAACTCCCCTTCTTGTCCGCTCGCCTACCTCGGGACCAACAAAATATTTTCTCATCTCTCTATACTTTTTCATTAGCAGTGGTAGTAAGAAAACAACTTATATTGTAGATCTATTCGACATAAAATCAAAATGATTTTTCGATATAGTCGTCGTACATAGGAGACATTTTTTGATTACTCTTTTCTAAAGTTTTATTGTATGACTCATAAGTTTAATTCCACGATAATTATTGTATATTTGAATATATTTTTTTTTGTGGAAAGTCAAAACCAATAACTGTTTTTTTATATATGTGGTAAAACATTTTTAAAATTTTAGCACTGAATAATATTTAGTTATTTATAATTTTGTAATTCTCTTGTATATTATTGTGGAGCTCAAATTAAGGTTGTCAATGGGTTAGGCCTGGGTCGGGCTTAGGTTGACCCGGCCTGTGCCCGACTTATCAATATTAAAGTTTGAGTTGAGTTGGGGCCGAGCTATGTCGGACTGGCTCGGGTCAGACCCGAAACTATTACAAAAATGTAAAACCCGCCTAAGGCTCGTCTCGACTCGAAAGATTATATAAAAAATAAAAAATAAAAAATTCAATAATATGAAAGTTATAATTTTTATTTAATTAATTAGAATTTTGATGTTATTATTTAATTTATTTGAAATATATATTTTTAATTTTCTAATCAAGTAAAACAACATAATTTTAACTACGTAGTTTTTAAATTTTGAAGGGAATAAAAAAAAGAGAACGGGTAGGGCCGGCCCGCGTGCCGAACTCAAAGTCCGAGTTCAGCCCATGGACATAGTCGGGTCGGGTTTTCAGACTCGACAAAGGGCCCATGGGTCGAAAAAGTCTTGCGGCCAGGCCTAAAATTGGGCTAGGCCAGCGGACCTGTCAGGCCGGGCCGACCTATTGACATCAATTAAAAATGGAGTGCAAATTGAATAACTAGCATTCGATAATTATTATTTAAAAATTAAAATTATCATTGGATAATTATTAATATTAAGTAAATTTAATATTAGGGGAAAAATGAAGGTAAATGACAACGCGGTCCCACTACTCGACCCGTTAAGGTGTCCTTTTTCTTTGCCCCAACGAGCTCTGCTCGAAAACAAGACGCCCTGCTTTGCTGCGCTGCCCCTTTTTTTGCGTCGCCGGCCCGTCGAAGAGGACGAGCTCGAGAGCCCGGTATGCTTCCATGCTCCCTCTCCCTCCCCTGTCTCGAGATTTCGTCGGTGACTGGTGTTGTTGTTCATCTTCTTGATTCTTCTCTCGTGTCATCCTCTTTCCTCTACCGAGGGCTAGGGTTTAGGATACGAAGTTTCTACCGGAATGTGTTCGTATGAATCAAAATCGGCTGTTGTGTATGGGAGAATACCAAAACAGGGTTCTTGGCTCTGCTGCTCTCTCTACTTGGAGCCGCAGGGTGGAAACAAGCTGTTATTTTTCTTCCATCTGCCTATTCTCTAGTTTGTTCAGGGAATGGAATCCTGAGTTGGTAGAAAGGATATTTAAATCTCCATTAAATGGCATTCGAATTGTAGATGCTGACGACTGAGTGTGTATCCGTGCGGGGGGTGGAATCCCGAGTTGCCAGAAGGGGCATTTAAAACCCCGTAAGATCGCACGTGAATTGTAGATGCTGACGATTGAGTGTGTTTCCCAAACTCGTTGCTACCTGTGGAGTCTCCCCCCCTCCATCTCGAACTTATGTAAAACACGTCTTTCACCTTCGTAATCGGTGTCCTGGATAAACATATATCACCGGTGGGTAGGGGTGTGTGTGTGTGTGTGCTGGTTACAGGGGGGGGGGGGTTGGCTGGCTGTTGCTGGTAGACGGTTACACTGTTTCACCTTTGCTTTGGTGGCCTTTTGCAGAGCCGAACATGTTCTCTTCACGGGCAACCTGAATGTTCCCTCCGGTGGTCTTCTGCAGAACCGAAGATATTATATTCATCTCAGTCTAGGATTTTTTAAGTCGGTGTTTCTCGTCTTTTTTCTGGTTGGTTTCATAAGTTCTCTCTCTCTCCACCTGCAATGTGAATTCAACATGGTTCTGATTGTATTATTCTCTTACAATTCAATCTGCATACTTTTTATCAGTCTTTGTCATTTGTCATTCTGTTTTTATTATACTCCCACTCACGCAGTCAGTTCTATCCGAATCTGGCAAAGTCACTCAATTCTCTTTCAGGCCGATAAACCAGAAGCATGTCCATTAATATATTTACACATGCTATTTATTCCTATACATACTAGTTCCAAATCCATATGTATGTCTGAAATTATGCGTGACTCTGAGCTGACTTCAGCTTCAGAAAATCCAATTCCAAACTCATCATCTTCAGATTCATACTCTCTGCTTGGCTCGGGATCGGATCCAGATCCTACCAATTTGCATGGCTATTCAAGGTGAACTGGCCCTTGATTTTTAAGAGCTTGAAAGGAGTCATGTGCAGTGTTGTAGGCTGCTTGATCATGATTATAGGTGTTGTTTTCATGGGACGGGACAGTGAAGAGCACTGGAGATAATGTGGGAAGGAGAGATAGAAATGCTTAATGGGAAGCTATAGTGAGAGAAGAGGTCAAAATTGCAAACTATGGGTGTATTTGACAAAAGTCTTAGTTGGATGTCACTCACAGCATCCATTTTCAATACGAAAATCATTGGATGGAATGTGTCTAAGCAATTTTGATAGTTACATTGGTCAGCCCCATGACTGCCCCATTTTCCGAATCTCAGAGTGCATGTTTGGAGCTTTTAGTTGGAAGCCAAAAACCACAAATATGGCTTCCATGGTGTACTGTTCTCTCTGCAGAGTAAATGTCCGAGAGCTATGGGTGTTCAAAAGTGCTTCCAATTGGAAGCTGCACAAAAGGACATGTTCAGTATCTCTTCCATCTGTATGTGCCTCCAGATGGAACCTTAATGCCATTAATGTTGTGCGGAATGGCTGCAAGTGAAATCTGTTGTGTAGTTTTACCGTGCTTTCCAACTCCCAGTTGTAAGCTTCAGAAAGTGCTCAAGTAAGGAGATTTATTGGGGAATGGTTGATGCAGGTGTCCGTTCTAATCAATGCTCTGTACCCAAACCCCACTGGAGTCTTTTAGAAGTCAGAAGCCACTTTGAAACTCAAAGAGGGGTGCCAGATATGCCTTATGTCAGCTCGTGCAAATGGTTTAGAAAGGAATGGTGTGATTTTTCTGAAGGGCATCCAGAAGGAAGCTTGGGGAGTAATTAGGATGGAGACATTCCAAACAGTGCTTCAAATATTGAGACGGATCCAACAATGCTAATCAAGGCCAGTGTATAATATCAGGTAAGGAAGAAACATGCAAAAGAAAGTAGTGGTTCTTCAAAAACGACTTTCATGAAATAGAATAAAGTAAAATGGACTTGAACAAGAATTAAGAAATGTCATCTAAGTCATCATCATCATCATCAGAGCCTTATCCCAATTAATTGGGGTCGGCTACATGAATCCTGTTCCGCCAAAGATTTCTATCAAGTGCAATATTCGTATTTAAACCCAAGAAACTAATGTCCTTCCTAATAACATCGCACCATCTCATTTTAGGCCTTCCCCGAGCTCTTTTACTAGCATCCACTAAGATTTGGTCACATCTTTTAACCGGCGCTGAGTTAGGGCGACGACACACATGTCCAAACCACCTGAGTCTATTTTCTCTCATTTTACTATCAATTGGAACTATCCCTAAGTTCTTACGGATACGCTCATTCCTAATCTTGTCTTTCTTAGTCTTGCCACACATCCATCTCAACATCCTCATCTCTGCTACACACATTTTGTAGATGTGTTCCTTTCGTACTGCCCAACACTCGGTACCATATAACAAAGTAGGTCTCACAGCCGTTCTATAAAACCTCCCTTTGAGTTTCACAGGCATACGGCGATCACAAAGGACACCTGATGCACTTCTCCATCTCAACCGGCCTGCCTTAATCCTATGTGTAACGTCATCATAAATCTCCTCATTCTCTTGTATGATAGACCCTATGTGTCGAAAGCTACTACTCTTCTGAATGTTATGTCCATCAATTAGAACCATGTCTTCCTGAACCACTCTCCCATTACTAAAATTACAGTGCATAAACTCTGACTTACTCCTACTAATTTTAAAACCTTTAAACTCCAAGGCAAGTCTCCAACGCTCTAACTTAACATTTAGAGCATCAATACTCTCATCAATTAAAACAATATCATCTGCAAAAAGCATACACCAAGGGATATCCTCATGCAATTGTTTAGTTACTTCATCCATAACTAAGGCAAAGAGATACGGACTTAGTGCAGAACCTTGATGCAAACCTATAGAAACGGGAAATTCATCAGTCTCCCCAGCAATAGTTCGAACACTAGAAATGTCATCTAAGTAATAAAGGGAAAAAAGACTTCAATGAAAATGGACAAACATGCATCTCAAACTGCTAAATGAAGGGAAAGCAGAAATTGAAGAAGTGAATGCTAAGGGCACATAAAGTTATAGAAGATAAATCTGGTGCTGAGTTGAGAAAAAGGGGCTCGAGGCAACTTTCATTGGAAGGCCAAAACAATGACAAATATGGAGACAAAAGCATGCAGATTGGGGGGATAGAGTTGTTTGAATAAACTAAGCCAAGTACATGGAAACAAAGTGTGCAACCTTATAGGAGTTCGATGAAGAGTGAACCATATTAAGCCTCCATCAAGCTAACACAGCTCAACCTGATTCTTGATCTTCAGGTAGTTGGTTCATTTCTTAGTTTATAGTGTCTGGATCATCATTGTTTTGGGGGGCCATGGGAGAAGGGAGGGAGGCTGGGAGGGATAGAGTCCTTGGATGATAAGTGAAATTTATGGAATATTCATGCCATATTAGTTTTCTGTACTAGGGAATTCAGGGTACTGGAATTTGGCCCATTTGGGTAGTGAACGATATTTTATTTTCAAGCAATCTTGAATCTAAGCACCCCTCTCGACCCTTTTATATCAGAGAAAGTGAGAATCTCTTTCATATAGTACACAGAATGCTGACATTTTCCTCCAAAGAGCAGCACTCCTACCTATCCCAAAAATAGATCTTGTTATCAGAGTCTTGGATGCCCTTCATCTTTTGCACAGAGGTAGAAATTACTAAAGTGTACAGATGCAATCTAGATTTTTGTCAAATTAGTTAGATATAATAGTGTAATAATGTATTAGATGGTCGATGTGTGGAGTTGTGTTGCGAAACTTTCGGATGATATCTGAATCCAACAAAGCAAGATATATCTATGTTATCAAAGGTGTTATTGCCTTGTGCCATTGCCCCGTTTAACTCAGGTGAATGTCTTAGGTGACTAAGCCACTTAAGTGCTGTCCTTCTCAAACATAATCGGATTGGGTTGGGTAAAATCTGGCCTTGGTCTTCGCTTCCTCTGGGTCCCCATTTTCATCTTCCTCAGGCCCCAATAACCTCCTCCCTCTCTTTCAAAAGAAAAAATAACTTCCTCCCTCTTTCAGCCCAATCCTTGCCCACACTGGCTGGCTGGCAGCAAGCAATGATGGGTGAACTCATATTTGGTGAGTCAGTCATTGATGCGGGACGGACCACGGACTCGACTCCAAATGGATATGCGACCCTTGGACTCTATGCAAACTCGCGATCGTCCCTTTTCGAGGGAAGCGTCGGACGTGCACGGTTGAGAAACCGGCTAGAGCTAGGGTGGTCAACTCACAATTTCGTGCCCGGATCGGGTCACGCGACGGTCTCGCTCTCTCTCGCAGCAGCGGTGATATAAAAATATAGCGAGCTAGATTATCCTAACATTCTCTCTAGCAGCGGCATATGAAATATATACGAATAAAGCAAGTTGTCGAGCAAGGGAGAGAACACGATACCTCCACGCTCCCGGCGTGGGGAAGACGATCCCGGCCGAATTCGGTAACTCCCGATAACAATAATGAATTAAATTACAGCAATGAAATATCGCCCACTCCACGCAGGGAGGTAAAGGGCTACACAAGTGGGCCCGGGAGGATCGATCTCGGGTTGACGGGCTGCACTTGATCACCCCGTCGGCGCGGTTTGGACGGCGTATGCTGCTGGTTGTGGGGCCCACGCGTTGGTCAGTGGGGCCGTGTGGGATCGGAGTGGCACCACTGTGGTGGGGATGCCTCGGGAAGCGCTTCCTGGGATGGCGGCGCGCTGGTTCGCCGGCCGGAGGCCGGGCGGCTCCGATCGGCACCGGTCGGAAAGAGTGCCCACGGATCTGCTGCTTCTGTTTTCAGGCGCGCGCTCCGGCGAGATCGGCTGCTGCGATCAATCCTGATGTCGGATCAAAGCACAGGAGATACCGTTGGAAAGCTCTTTTGAAGTCCTTCAATCTAAGACTAGAGAGATGAACTGGATCTGCACGGATCTGGCCTTTGTTGATTTTTGAAGTTGCTGTTTGACAGTTCCCGAAATCTCAGAACAGCAGAGCAGTTTCCTGAGAACTGCCTTTGACCGCGGGGTAGACCTCAGATTCAGGCTTCGAGCTCTTCATGAAAGTTATAGAGGGGAGGGAGAGGAAAACGGTAATATTTTTTGTGAAAGGTTTTGTTGAGATTTGGGTGGGGAAAAGTATTTTAGACTGGCGGGTGGTCGGATCTGGACAGAGGTAGGCAGAACTGTAGAGGGATCTGAAAGTGAATTTTAAAAAATAGGTGGTGGCCTGTGGAAATTCCACGAAAATTCTTGGGTGGAGGGGATGGTGGGCAGAACCTCCAGTAATTTTGGGGGTTCCATCAAAAATCAAAAAGGGGACGAAGAAGGTGAAACTAAGGGTGGCTGTGACTGGATCTGAACAAAAGGTAGAACTGGTGGGTGGAGATGCACGAAAATGGAAAATTATAAAACGGGACTATAAATTTTTTTTTTCAATTTTTCTGGAGGGTTATGATGAACCCTAGAATGTACCCTGAAAATATCAGCTCCAGAAGATGAGAGAATTGGGAGCTAAAATTCTAAGAGTGGCCTTCTGTCCAGTAAGACAGAACCTGGACAGAACTTCCGACGGTGGCTCGTGGCGGCTCGATGGCGGCACGAACGGCGGCGGCGGCACAGAATGAAATTAGATGTGGAGGGGCTAAGATAGAAGGGTTCACAACCCTGAAATGCAGAGGATGGAGACGGAAAACCAGAGGGAGAGAGGAGAGAGGGCACACCCTTCTTGCTTCAAGCAATTTTCACATAATTTCTTCATTAAATCTCTAATGACACTATACATAGGCTTATATAGAGAATGACAAGGGGTGGGGGGGGGCTGGGAATTTCGTGGGAAATAGGCTATTTTCTTCCCCCATGTGGTCAAAAATCCAAAATAAATAAATTACATATGGAGGGGACACTCCTTTGACTAGGTAGGTAAGGTAGGTGGCCTCCCTTTGACATTTTCAACCACTTGTCTTTCATGTGTCCAATTGACCTTCTAGATGCCACCTAGGACTTTGACCAGCCCCACATGGACCCATATGGCTTATGTGGACCAATGGAGAAGGAGTGAGGGCCCCCTTACTGGACCTACTGACAATTTGCATAAAAACCCACACAATCATAGGGAATGACACATTGGCTTACAAAGCCTTACAATTGCACATATACTTTCCCAAGGATATAAAAGCAAACTAAAGGACACAAATGCAAAATAAAAATGTCAATGCTCGGTGTCGATTCCCATCAACTCTCCCCGGGTGGGAGGAACTCGACCCCGTCGAGTAAGGGGTGCGGTTGCTCGTGACGTCGGCGGATCCGTCATCGTACCTGGAAGCGCGGAGTACGCTCCACTCCAAGTAATCGACACCTGCTCACCCCGTATAGATTCGATATGCACACGCTGTCATGGGAATGAGGCTAGAGGTGGACACTCCGGGGTGGGGTCACTCTCAAATGAGGGAAGGCGGCTGGAAGACTCACTAGGAATCACCGCTTGTCCCTTATATGACTAGATCCGATATGAGGTAGAACCGATCCCAATAGTCCGACAAGCCTCGAACTCGAAAGGGCCAACAACGCGAGCATACAAACCGACTCGACTCGATGTATGCACAGACACACAAGACCCTAGACGCACCTAATGTTAGTCCGACCCGTACATGGGTGACGGCGAACCAGGACACCCGAATGTGTGCCATGCATGCATTAGACGTAACCGGTGGTTGGCGGAATGTTGAATTCCTAGACCTCCTAAAGTGGGCCATGCATGCATATTGGACTTAGAGGTGGGAGGGCCAGGGGTTCCAAATGCATCTTCTTCCTTTCCCCTAGAGGATGGTGTATCTCGCAAGTGAACGGGCTTGGTGGGTGTAGACGACCCGGCCCATGGGGAAGGAGTGTGGTAGTGGATTCCCTTGAAGAAGTGAAGTATATAAGGTGGGTCAAGGGGCCCACTTGGGAATGGGTCAAAGGGATCAAAGAAGGTATGACCCCTTGTGGTAGGTTCCCACAAGTCACGGTCCCCGGTGTAGAAGTCTTGAAGGTGTGGATAGTCACCTTCATCCCATTGTTGGTGGGACGGTGATCATGTGTAGGATGTATGGTTCCTCCCTCGGACGAAAGGGTATGAAGTCGGGTTCGGCCGACATGGGGAGGAATAAGAGAACCTCCGTGGTGATACAACCCACGGTGCACACGGAGGTAATGGACCCTAAGGCCGGATGGGTGAAGTTACGGCTAGTGGGTTGGTCGAAGCTTCGGGCCAATAAATGCGTCAACTTCCATTGCGCGTCTAATCCCATAATAAGGTCATCCAATGTATCAACGTGGTGACTAGACCGAAAGGTAGTGTGGAAGGAGTTGACGGGCACTATAGGTAAGGTGGGGTCCATAGAAGGGTAAGGACGTGGGACCAAGTCATCCTTGAGCCAACTAAGAAGTGGCTCGGCTATGTATAGCATTCCCGTAAGAAACACGGGTGGCTCGGGTTTTGGTGGCTCCAAATAAGATGGTTCCGAATAAAGTTCGGAAGTAGATGGCAATGGAGCACTCATGGATGGTGAAGAAGCACGTGTCCTTTCCAACCAATCCCAAAACTTTTTCTCGATTTCCTCAAAGGAGCGGGTTGGAGTGGGGACCTCGGAGTGGACTTGCTCCTCGGCTCTCGGCTCGGGTGTGGACCTAGACTCGACTAGAAGCGGGGCTTCCACTTGGTTGGAGGTGCTTGGGTGGGATTGGACGGGGAAGCCAAGGGGAGGTTGGTTGGAGGCGACGGGGCGGACCACTTGAGTGGGGTTGCTTTGGAGGGCTTGGATGGGGGTGAAGGGGCGGGGTTGGTTGGAGGTGTGGCCCACTTGATTGCGGGTGAGTTGGTGGGGATGGCTAGTGGTATGACCCCCGTAGTTGGAGGTAGGTGGACGGGGAAGGTAGACCCTCCTAAGCGCTCTCTTCATATCCCACCATGACTCGATGGGCCTTAGCCTCCTATCTTCCCGGAAGTACTTGATGTCCCTCCATGTTTCGGCGGCCTCATAGAAAAGTCACCTTTTGGCTAAGTCGACTTGCGCGGGACCGGACATAAGATAACACTCAAAGTAGTCGTCCATAACGGCTTCCCACTCTAAGTAGTCACTCGGGTTTTCGGAGCCATAGAAGTCCCGGGCTTCGGGCCTTTTGGGGTGGTTCGGGTGGTCCTTCCATTTTAGATAGTATCGCCACCATGGATAAGATCCGGGTGTTCGGTAATCCATGGGACACGGGGAAGCTAGTGGATGGCCATGCCGACACTCGGACAAAACACTAGACACGACCTTAAGTAATGCAAAGTTGGAATGCCGACTCGACTACCAACCTAGACACGACCAAGATTCGGTACGAGGCGGAGTTAATCGATCCGAAGATCACTCGCGCAAGTGTGCGGCTTTCCCGATAGGCGTAGCCTAACGTTCGGACAACACCTTTTTATATACCGAACAATGGTATGCGATGCAACCTTAGACCGACTAACACTTAGACTAGACGTAAATGACACTCTTTTTTTTTTGTTTTAAACACCCTAGACTCAACTCGCTCTGATACCAAACTGATGCGGGACGGACCACGGACTCGACTCCAAATGGATATGCGACCCTTGGACTCTATGCAAACTCGCGATCGTCCCTTTTCGAGAGAAGCGTCGGACGTGTACGGTTGAGAAACCGGCTAGAGCTAGGGTGGTCAACTCACAATTTCGTGCCCGGATCGGGTCACGGGACGGTCTCGCTCTCTCTCGCAGCAGCGGTGATATAAAAATATAGCGAGCTAGATTATCCTAACATGCTCTCTAGCTGCGGCATATGAAATATATACGAATAAAGCAAGTTGCCGAGCAAGGGAGAGAACACGATACCTCCACTCTCCCGGCGTGGGGAAGACGATCCCGGCCGAATTCGGTAACTCCCGATAACAGTAATGAATTAAATTACAGCAATGAAATATCGCCCACTCCACGTAGGGAGGTAAAGGGCTACACAAGTGGGCCCAGGAGGACCGATCTCGGGTTGACGGGCTGCACTTGATCACCCCGTCGGCGCGGTTCGGACGGCGTATGCTGCTGGTTGTGGGGCCCACGCGCTGGTCGGTGGGGCCGTGTGGGACCGGAGTGGCACCACTGTGGTGGGAATGCCTGGGGAAGCGCTTCCTGGGATGGCGGCGCGCTGGTTCGCCGGCCGGAGGCCGGGCGGCTCCGATTGGCACCGGTCGGAAAGAGTGCCCACGGATCTGCTACTTCTGTTTTCAGGCGCGCGCTCCGGCGAGATCGACTGCTGCGGATCAATCCTGATGTCGGATCGAAGCACAGGAGATACCGTTGGAAAGCTCTTTCGAAGTCCTTCAATCTAGGACTAGAGAGATGAACTGGATCTGCACGGATCTGGCCTTTGTTGATTTTTGAAGTTGCTGTTGGACAGTTCCCGAAATCTCAGAACAGCAGAGCAGTTTCCTGAGAACTGTCTTTGACCGCGGGGTAGACCTCAGATTCAGGCTTCGAGCTCTTCATGAAAGTTATGGAGGGGAGGGAGAGGAAAACGGCAATATTTTTTGTGAAAGGTTTTGTTGAGATTTGGGTGGGGAAAAGTATTTTAGACTGGCGGGTGGTCGGATCTGGACAGAGGTAGGCAGAACTGTAGAGGGATCTGAAAGTGAATTTTAAAAAATAGGTGGTGGCCTGTGGAAATTCCACGAAAATTCTTGGGTGGAGGGGATGGTGGGCAGAACCTCCAGTAATTTTGGGGGTTCCATCAAAAATCAAAAAGGGGACCAAGAAGGTGAAACTCAGGGTGGCTGTGATTGGATCTGAACAAAAGGCAGAACTGGTAGGTGGAGATGCACGAACATGAAAAATTATAAAACGGGACTATAATTTTTTTTTAATTTTTCTGGAGGGTTATGATGAACCCTAAAACGTACCCTGAAAATATCAGCTCCAGAAGATGAGAGAATTGGGAGCTAAAATTCTAGGAGTGGCCTTTTGTCCAGCAAGACAGAACCTGGACAGAACTTCCGACGGTGGCTCGTGGCGGCTCGATGGCGGCACGAACGGCGGCGGCGGCGGCACAGAATGAAATTAGATGTGGAGGGGCTAAGATAGAAGGGTTCACAACCCTGAAATGCAGAGGATGGAGAAGGAAAACCAGAGGGAGAGAGGAGAGAGGGCACACCCTTCTTGCTTCAAGCAATTTTCACATAATTTCTTCATTAAATCTCTAATGACACTATACATAGGCTTATATAGAGAATGGCAAGGGGTGGGGGGCTGGGAATTTCGTGGGAAATAGGCTATTTTCTTCCCCCATGTGGTCAAAAATCCTAAAATAAATAAATTACATATGGAGGGGACACTCCTTTGACTAGGTAGGTAAGGTAGGTGGCCTCCCTTTGACATTTTCAACCACTTGTCTCCCATGTGTCCAATTGACCTTCTAGATGCCACCTAGGACTTTGACCAGCCCCACATGGACCCATATGGCTTATGTGGACCAATGGAGAAGGAGTGAGGGCCCCCTTACTGGACCTATTGACAATTTGCATAAAAATTCACACAATCCTAGGGAATGACACATTGGCTTACAAAGCCTTACAATTGCACATATACTTTACCAAGGATATAAAAGCAAACTAAAGGACACAAATGTAAAATAAAAATGTCAATGCTCGGCGTCGATTCCCATCAGTCATCCTCTGCAAGATCATTTAGCAAGCTCAGCAGCAATGAGCAGATTCCCAGGTATGATTATTCCACCATGGAGTGTTCTCCCCCTCCACCGCCCTCTGCCATCTCTCCCCCCTCACCATCTGGGTTCCCCCCTTTTTCCCTTTTGCATCAGAAGCCTGCAAAATTACTCTTGTGAGATCATAATCTTCTGCAGGTATTCCTAGCTCTACAGGATCATCCAGTGAGCTTGATGGCAATGTGGCAGATGCCTGGGCTGGGGTCTTTCCATTGTCTGAGACCCCCCCCAACCAGCCTCCCATCACTGATAATGGAGTGTGTGCTTTTTATCGAAGGGGATAATGATTCTAGGGGTGACGAGAGGCTAGACTCTGATGAGTTACAGGGACGGAATGATGCTTGATCTTTTGTGTTGTCGACTTTGTCTATCAAATACCTGTGAACTTTGTTCTTATGCATCAATGGATGCAATAAACTTGCTCAGTTGCTGTATTGTAAGGTTATTTATTGAGAATTAGTAGATTTGCAACTTATTTGGTATATTTACATGCGTGAATTTGTCAATTGCATATTTATTTGTTTACGCTTGATATGTTTGTTAGTTGCTTTCTTATTGGACTAAGGTACCTTTACATGTATGAATTTGGTGATTTTGTTCATTTTATTTATATGCATGTGTCATATCTAATAATATGTTATTATCTTTGATTTCTTTGGTGTTTTCTTTAAGTGTTGTTTCAAAACCAGATAAGTGTGTGGAAGAAGTGTGGAACTTGTCTATAAACATGTCAGGGAGTGGGGAGTATTTTTTTTTGTTAAGTGGACAGTTGTGGTAGTGGTGATCTTTTGTTGTACCTTTTTGTTTAGGGGACTTTTTTGTCATCTCTCCCTGCTTGCTTGTACACTTTCTTCTCTTTAATTCAATTAGTGGTATTACCTTGCCTAGGCTTGAGGCTAAGGTGATCCCTTGGCCTCCTTGGTTTCCTCATGCCCTGGACTGTATAGGACAGTTCTGACAACTTTCAAATTCAGTTTGTATAGACAGGTCAAAGGATACCTATATATTCTCTCTACTATATTCTCCATTGATGGCACTATAGAGATATGAACAGGAGTATGTCTACCACAAGTTTGGAACAGACATTGACCTCTGTATACAGATATGTGATGGATGGTGATCCTTGCTACAATGCGGTGCATACAGAGGAGAAGAAGGCGGACCGGCAGTGTGCATCAGTCGATCATGGACTCTTGTAAGTGGGCATTGATTCTGATTCATGGGGATACCCATGTGGGCACTCCATCCAGAGAGGTTGGGTCTGTGGGACATCCATGTGTTAAGTTTTCTTCCAAGGGAAAAGGCTATCCACAGCTCGCATTCTGTCATGGGGGACAGGTTTCTTTAGTTTTATTTTGTTTGAAGAATATAGGTTTTCAAGTGTCTTTCAAGAGCTGTTGTAGGTCCTGTTGAGAGATTCATCAAACAATTGCATGTTCAGTGGGGAACAAAGTTTTACTGTCAGATGTGGTGGCTCATTCTCCAGGCGACCTTTTGGATGATATGGAGGGAGAGGAATGGCAGGATCTTCATAAGACGAGCTTAGGATCCAGGGAAATGTCTGGTGTCCATTTTCCTTTTCGTGAAAGAGTGGGAAGAAATTTTTTGTAAATCAGAGAAGTGTAACTCTCTTCTTTTCACTTTGGTGTAAGGGTAGGGTACCTATTAGGGGTCTTTTGTGTAGGGGAGTTTTTGGATCTACTCCCTAGTCACATGTACATTCTTTCCTTTACCTTTTATATAATATTTGGTACCGTCCACTTTCTAAAAAAGAAGTGTCTTTCAAGGGCTTTTGGAGAGATGAGCTACTTTTGGTGAACTCTGTCCTTTTACTACTGAAATGTGGCACATGTTTCTGCACAACCAAGACCATCCTCATTAAATATGATTTTGTGGATAAGGATGGTGTAAAGTGGGGCGTGGAGGCACATAAAGAGAGGCATATCAAAACTCCGGAGAGGGAAAAAGGTCAGAAAGAAGAGTTTAAGTTGCAGCTTCTAATCAATGTCTGAGAAAGGAGAGGAAGGTGTTTATGCAGAGATTTTGAAATAAGTTTTTTTTAAAAATTTTTTTTGTCCCTATGAAATGTTGCATTTAGTTCTGACTTCACAAAATTTTGAAATCTTTAAGATTTCAGTCCTCACCATCTAGTTCTGTCAGTTTAACCATTGTTTAATATTAACTGTGGTTACCATACGAAAATTACTATTTTACCCTTGGGGAATGTGTGTGTGAGAGAGAGTGAGTGGGAACCAGAAGGGGGTTTCCCCCTCCGGCACCACCAGGGAGGGGGTCACATTGGTCGCTCGAGGAGGAGGAGTGCGGAGTGGTATCGGCAAGAGGAGGTCACGACAGGGGGGCACCGGTGGAGGGGGTCACAGGGTGCCTGTGGAGAGGGTTGCGGGCCACAGGCAGGGGAGGAAGTTGCAGGGTGCCAGTGAAGGGGGTCACTTGCAGCAGAGGGAGGAGGCGCCTGGATAGAGGGGGGTCACGCGGGTTGGGGGGGGCACGGGATTTGCTGGGGGAGGAAGGTGGTCGCGGCGGAGGGGGGTTGCGGGGGTTTGGGGTTTTGGGGTGGGGGTGTAGAAGGGGAGAGAGAGCAGCAGCAGCAGCAAGCCGCTGCCCGTCGCGCGTAGGGCGGCCCTCGCCCTGGTCGGCAGCATGCCCGCCGCCGCGAGCTTGGTGGACATGGGGGGTCTGGGGAAACGCAGAGAGAGGGAGAGAGAGGGAGGGAGGGAGTGGGGGAGGGATTGGAGGGGAGAGGAGAGAGAATCCTGTGGGAAGAAGGAGAGTTGTAGAGAGAGAGAAAGGGGGGTCACCCCACCCAGGGGGGCACGCAGAGAGAGAGTGAGTTAATTTTTATATTAGGGGTACTTCTGTCTTTTTAATTTTTCTATTTGTTTTAACATCTTTTAGAGGAATATTCACTGAATATCCCTCATACTCAAATGGCAGTTCACTGGAAGGACTAATAGCCAAGACACTTCAAGTTTCGTGGAGTCAGGACTAAATAGTCAAGTTACAGGGATTAAAAGCTAAATGCGATATTTTATATGGACTAAAAACTAAATAAAACCTTTGAAATAACAATGATGCTTTCCCTGTTAAAGGAAGCAGAGGGACAATGATTGATGTTTGGTCGCTGGGTGCCACCTTGCATAGTTATTACAACATCATTTTGACCTTGTACTATTGAGAGTTTTACCCTTAAGAGCAGATAAGAACTGAACCATGTAGGTCTTACCCTTTAGGTAAGTAGATAAGCACTGAGTAAAGAACGTAGCAATTCAACGTGATAAAGCATGTTCATTGTCAGAACGATTACCAGTTTACCAAGGACACACATCTCAGATGGATCATGTTGAACTTTTATTATTTTTCTTTTTAGTGCAATCTTCCACGTTGCAAATTAATGCCATTTAATCAGTTAAGCTGTACATGCTTCAAGAGCTACATTTCACATCAAAAGCTGGTCATAAAACAGTTCCTATTTATCCTTTTACAGTTTCAAACGGCTTCACCTAATTTTTTGTGGGAAATGGATGGTACCACAAAATGTATTAGGTAAAAAAGGGATGTACATCTATGGGACTGTAAGCTCTCAAGAAGTGCTCCTATATAGAAAATACCAAGAAGGTGCAAGCAAGCATAACCACCCAGGAAAAAAAATGGGGGACAAAACCAGGGTGAGATTACAAGGCACCTTCCCCCATTCTCACCCTCTCACAAATAAAAGACATTGCACAGTCAGGGGGGCCTAGCTTCCTTCTTGAAGATAAATGGCTTCACCTAATTAATCCACAAGCTTCCTGAAGTAAGTGGAATTTGTTTATGTTTACACCCATGCCATATTTTGTCTTATCACCGGCTGCCAGCTTAAGGTGTTCGTTGCATTGAAACATCTTAGGTGCACTATTACCTTGGGCCTGTTTTTTTCCTGCAGTTAATGCCATGCAGTGGAACTTTGTTAATGGAAGGTGATGCGTTCTCCTCTTGATCACAACAAGGTTTTCCATCTCGAATATCGATTCCGTCTCGGAAAGACGGAAGAGAAGAGGTCTTGGAGAGATCTCAAAAAAATCTCGGGAGATAGGGTTCAGTGATTTAGGGATTTTTTTTCATATATATAGCCTATTTCTATAAAAATCCTATTTTTTACTGACCACTCAATTTTACAAACATAATTTTCTAATTGACAACTGAATTTTACAAAATAAAGAGTAATGATAACAATGACAAATCCATTCACGTGCAGGGGGGAGAGAGAGTGTGTGTGTGTGCATGCACGCGTGTGTCATAGAGGGAGAGATAGAGAGTTCGGGGGAGAGGGATAGAGAGAGAGAGAGAGAGAGAGAGAGCTCAAGGGGGTCGGGGCAGAGAGAGAGAGGGAGAGAGGAAGGAGGAAATCAGGAGGCAGAGAGAGAGAGAGAGAGACGGGGGGAAGACAGAGAGAAAGGGGGAAGGGATCTCCCTCCCTCCCTCCCTCTCTCTCTCTCACACACACACACACATAGTCACACACCTATGACGGAGGGAAGGAGGAAGACAGACGGGGAAGAGAGGGGGAGAAGATCTCGGTCTTTGAGACTTCGTTTCTCGCAAATCTTGAAGAGACATAGATCTTGGAGAGCTCTCGGACATCTTGTAAGAGATGGCAAACCATGGATCACAATAGATGTATTTTCCTCTTAACTGTCCTAGAGCTAGCAATCTATAAGTGTTATTTTTGGTCTCAAAGGATGCAGAAGGATGATGATGTATTTTCCTCGCAGTTGAGGTTTTTTGTTCTTTGACCACCCAGGACACCCAACAATGCAGACTGCAGGAGCTTCACCTGGCTTGGGAATTACCGCTGGACTTCGTCCTGCTCCAGTCAGGTGGTAATTGAAGTTTTTTTTAAGAAGCTTGCCCTGTCAAACTGAGCTCTGTTGGCATGGGAGCATCCCCCCCCCCCCACCCCCCAATTGAATAGCTACCTCAAGGCTGTGAAAAAAAGAATTCTCAAAATTTCAAGTGGATGCGAGAGTAAGAGGACCTAAACATTTTCCATGGAGAAACACAAGTGTTCTCTTTAAGATTCTTTTGGAGTGGATAGTACCCCGTTTCATCAAATAAAAGAGTAATTAAATGTGTGAAAAGAAACATATACAAATGAAACCCCCTAAAAGTGAACCAACGTCTACACAAACCCACCATTTATAAAAGGAACTCCCTAGAAACAGAAGACTAGTCGAGAATGTGTACAAAGTATGCCAAAAGAGGCGACACATTACAATCCTCGCCTACCAATCCCACTGCCCAATCTCTAACCTGGTCAAAAATAAAAGACAACTGTTCCTATGTCCCACTCTTCCTGCAGAAAGTGTGGAGGTTCCTCTTGCTCCATAAAGCCCATATAATGGAATGCAGCATCATCCACCAAAAACACTCATCTAAGTCCCCACATTCTGTGCCAAGCATGCAACAGCTGCGACACATTAGCAAAGGGGATCTATTGCAGCCTCAACTTTGACAACAAGGTTCTCCACACTGAGAAAGTACTGCACACCAGCAAGTGATAATACTCTCATGCTTCCCATTGTCACATAAATATCAAGAAGTGCGCACATCATCCATGAAGGAACACAGATGCAGGTGGGGTCAAGCATGTTCAACTCTCCACAGAAGGAACTTAACCTCAGGGAAGTTCAATGCTTGCAAATCTAATGAATATCTATAAGTGCTCTCTTTAAGATGGTTTCTATGGGAAAAGTTTCCATTATCCTGTTGTAAGACACGCCCATTATCACACCTGCTTAGCGGTACTCTGCTAATTAACATGTTTCATTCTTGTATGTGTGTTAGAACTTGAAATCATTTTATGTATGAGGATCATGAAATATAGGAACATACCTCTTCTTTGAAGTAGGTGTGCGCTCTCCTGAGATTGCTGCTAGGACCTCTTTCATTGGGGAAAAAAAAAGATCATGAAATATATTGTATGATGTCGTGTATATGAATATCTGTCCATGCATTTTTCTTTTGTCTGGTATTTAATTTCCATTGTCTCTTAGAAAGTAGTTCCCGACCTGGTTGTTGCAGCATTTTGTTCAGAGTCTAATGTTTTAATTGTTGCCTTAGGATATAACCTGGGGACAGGAGCAGGTATCTTATTCTTAAGTACCATAAAAGATGTCAAATATGTTCGCTGTGTCAAGAGAAGGTGGAAATGCATTGGCTGTTACAGGTCCAAAATCAGGGATGGGATGGTCGACAATTCCATATGCTGGCCCTCAAGGCCCTGGTATGAAGCAGCGCACATCAAGTCTGGAATCTCCAATTATGCTGCTTACAGGCCATCAGAGTGCTGTATACACGATGAAGTTCAATCCCACAGGCTCAGTGATTGCTTCTGGGTCTCATGACAAAGACATATTTCTTTGGTATACCAGTGGTGACTGCAAAAACTTCATGGTACTAAGAGGCCACAAGAATGCAGTACTGGACCTTCAGTGGATGACAGATGGGACCCAGGTAATATCAGCAAGTGCTGATAAGACCCTGAGGGCGTGGGATGTTGAAACTGGGAAACAAGTTAAGAAAATGACAGATCACATCTTTGTGGTAAATGCCTGCTGCACTTCACGAAGGGGACCACCGCTGGTTGCTAGTGGATCTGATGATGGAACATCTAAACTTTGGGACCTCAGGCAACGAGGTGCCATCCAAAACTTTGGTACCGAACATCAGATCACGGCTGTCTGTTTCTCAGATGCATCGGATAAGATTTACACAGGTGGGGTCGATGATGTGATTAAGATTTGGGATCTACGCAGGATTGAGGTTGTCGATAAACTTCAAGGCCACAGTGACATGATAACAGGCATGCAGTTAAGCCCGGATGGCTCATATCTATTGACCAATGCCATGGACTGTACTCTCCGTATTTGGGACATGCGGCCTTATGCCCCTGAGAACCGTTGTGTGAAGATATTTGCTGGACATCAGCACAACTTTGAGAAGAATTTGCTTAGATGCGGTTGGTCTCCTGATGGAAGCAAGGTAACCGCAGGGAGTTCGGATAGGATGGTGTACATATGGGACACAACCTCACGCCGGATCCTCTATAAACTGCCAGGACACAATGGCTCTGTCAATGAGACTGCCTTCCATCCTAGTGAGCCCATCATTGGATCTTGCAGCAGTGATAAACAAATCTATCTAGGGGAGATCTAAAGTTTAGGGCTTTGTCATGCCACTATCTCCATGGTCTGATCATGAGCACAATGCTGGAAATCATGTGTATGATGCATTTGATTGTGATGCCCTTATTTTTGGATCTAGATATCTTCATGGCGCCGGAAGCCTTATATCATGCAAATCATTGTTGTGTTTCTCTTGGGGTTGGCGACTGTGGTTACTGTTCTTCCCAGATGGTTAGCAATCAGGTGAATTTTTCCTTTTTTTCCCCCTCCCCTGTTTGGTAGACATGACTAAAGGCTGCCATATAATGAAATCCGGCCGGAAGGTCTTTTTATCTCTTGATATCTGTCCCTTGCATCAGTCAGGAATTAAAAAAAGCTTCAGAAGATGATGCTGCCATCTTGATTCCGGGAGAGACACGCAGACTCATGTGATCTCTATTTTTATGTTCTACCTGGAAGGAGATAATGATGTTTCTAACTGCCTTCTTTCAGCGCTCTGAAAAGTATTGATATTTACCCAAAATTTCATCCTGAGCTCGTTCCCCTGATCCAAGCAGCTTTTTAAGTCGGGGTGTATGGGCGTTCTTTCACGGGTTTCGAACGGTGGCTTCTGTTCCAAGTTCAACCTGTTGGATCTGATGCGGTATCAAATTATCTGTTCCCGTAACTATCAAGGATTATATATATATATATAAATACCATAATGTTTGTTAACTATTGAGAAAGTTTACGTTTAAAATTAGTTTTTAATATTTACTGAGAAGTTGTTGTTGGATCATTAGTGGTTAAAGCATGAATCTATGACTCTTAAATATCCAACAAGCTTATGATCATTATAGCGGTCCATGGAGCGAACGTTGCAATGAAGAGCCTCACTTTTATGTCAAAGATTATTGTGGCTGTTATTCGAGCAGCTCATGTTGCCTAAAAGACGTTTGAGAATGTTGCAACGATCGTCTTGATCATGAGACAGGCTGATCTTGATCAGCATGTGGTGTTCATACCTTTTCTTTTTTCCCATTTTCGTTGTGATTTCACATCAAACTGAGAAAACTGGGCGGAAATCTCCCTGTTGTCTCTGGACGATTGTCATGAAGTCGTTCCTATTTGAGAAATCACGTCAATGCGACACACGTGATTTACTCATATATGTTAGAATGACAATTTTTTTCATATTTCTCTCTCTTGTCAAAGTTTGAATCGTCTACCTGACATGATTTGCTGTCTGGAAGCGACTTTGGGTAACTCTTATCATATCTAGATGAACTCCATACGTGATCCCCTTAGGATTGTACTAGTTGTCATAAATTATTTAAATAATAATATAATATTTAAAAATTAATTTAAATATTTCTTAAAGTTTAAAAATCACAGTAATCATCTGATGATATAACATTAGTAATAGATCTTATATTTTATGGATGAATAGCATTTTATCGTCAAATTTATTTATTAATTAATTATCTAATAATAATAATATAATATTTAAAATTAATAAAATAATAATAATAGAGTAAATATTTCGTATATGTTTTAAATTGGTGAAATAGTGATCTTATAGCTTAAAATGTAGGGTAAACAATCCAAATATTATAATAAGTTTTAATTTTGTCAAGAAAATTAACATATTATCTCGAACACGTAGGGCTATCAATGGGTCAGACTGGTTCGACATGTTCACGGATCTGACCCGATTTTCGATTGGGTCGTAGGGCCCTTTTCGGCCCGCGATCATTAATCGGGCTTAAAAGTTTAGCCCATCTAGACTAACATCTAGACTCATAGGTTGATTTCGTGTTTTGAGTTCGGCTCGCGGGTCGGTTCGTTTCGTTTTATCTTTTTTCCTTTCAAAATTTAAAAATTATTTACTTAAAATTATATTATTTTAAATAATTTAAAAATTTAAATTTTTTTTAAACGAATTAAATAATCAATATCAAAAATTATAATTAATTTATTGATACTGTAAATTTTATATTATTAAATTTATTAAAATTTATTTTTATTTAAGTTTGTGGCCCGGACTGGACCTTAATCAGACTTTATATATTTGTAAAAGTGTCGGACCTGGCCTGATATAACTCGGGCCCGGATCAGACTCGGACTTTAATATTGACGAGTCAGATCGAGGTCGAGTCGACCTAAGTCTGATTTGAGTCCATCCTATTGATAGATGACTCAATTGGGGCTGTCAATGGACCGGGCCGGGCTTAGGTAGGTCCGGTCCTGGCCCGACTTATCAAGATTAAGGTCCGAGCCCAACCTATATCGGGCCAGGCCCGATGTTATTTAAAACATACAAAGCTCGACTAAGATTCGGCCAGGCCCGACAACTTAAATAAAAAAATAAAAATAAATATATCTAATAATATAAAAGTTATAATTTTATTAAATTAATTAAAATTTTGATATTAATTATATAATTTATGTGAAAATAGAGTTTTAAAATTTTTAATCGATTAAAATAACATAATTTTAATTAAATAGTTTTTAAAATTTAAAGTGAGAATAAAAAAAAGAACGGGTCGGGCCGGCCCGCGGGCCGAACTCAAAATCTGAGCCTGACCCGTGGGTCTAGTCGGGCCGAGCTTTTAGGCCCGACTAAAAATTCGCAGACCGAAAAAGATCTTACGACCCGACCCGAAAATAAGTCACGCCCGCGATCCTATCGAGTTGATCTGACCCATTGACAACCTTGGACTCGATCAAGTCGATCTAAATGACTTATATCTAATCGGGCCAGTCCCGAGCCGACGAACCTACCTACCTATGTCCTTAGATTGGGCTTGGACGGTACCAAAAACATTGGTGCCACGTGGAGACACATCCAATGTTCCTGAGATCATCTCACCTATCCTGTATCAGTTTGGGTTTTTTTCTTAGGAATAATTACATATATATACCTTTAAAATATCCCACATTCAAGAGCAGCTCCTAATTCATGTTATTTCTTAATGCACCGTTTATTAGCTCTCACATCTCGCCCGTCAACATCTCTCGCCTTAACCCGACTATAGTTTAGTTGACAAGAAAGTATAAAAAATATATCTACTCTTTCTTTCTCTTTCTTCTGAACCCCATATCTCTTGAAATCTTTTGGTTGTACAATTATGAAAAAAAAATTGTAACAAAACTTCTCTCGCATTAAGTTTGGTGTTGACGATCTTTCTTGCCCAAAAGCACCTACCATTATTATAACTAGAAGTCATAGTTCTCCCTAAAGTAGCTATTAACCAAATTAAATCTGCCTAGGATCGTAGACAGTCCATGCATAATTGCAAAAAATAAGGCAGATAAAAGCCTACGAAAGTGATTGTTCTGTCTTCTGTGGACCCCGTTCAAAAAGAGGATCTCACTGGAGGGGTTGACAAGTTGGGTGACGGGTTCCATCGTCAACACCGTGAAACAAGGGTAACCATTGGCCGGTGTTCTTTTGTGTGCGCCATGATGACGCTGCTATTGATTGTTCTTCCGTCAAGGGCTTCTTTTTCTCTCCACCACACATAAAATTTTCGAAGTGGGTTCGGACGATGTGCGTCTCAATATGCATGAGAAGTATACGCACCGATTGGGATTCCAACGAGTGATCAAGATTTCACATTACACAAATGTCACCAACGGTGAGTAAAATTATTTTTTCTCAATAAAATTAATATCCATGTTGATCATCTGATACAGACCTCGTCAATTATTATGACAATTGGGAGTCTACAAATATTACAAAAGATTGCGTTTTATCCGACGGTCATGACTCGTGCGTAGGGTTCTCTCTCTCCTTGACCTCGCATTGATATGTAACCTTTTCTCGCCGTAAGTACGAATGCATTACAACAAATGTACTCTTACATAATTAATGATTTCGATAAAAATACTATAAAAATTATTTTTTAAAATTATAATACTATGAATATGTTCTTTAAAGAGTAAGATTTAATAATTACTCTTTCTTAGTGTCATGAATATAATATCTTAAAGATGATGCCATAAGGGGTGGCATGGTCATTTTACACAAATAAAATTACTAGGGATATTCGAGAGCAAACAAAACTCTCACTTGGCGGGGTTACCGAGACTTGTAATTTAATTCTTTAAGATAATTGAATTAAAATCACTTGTCAGTGAATCATATATGTTTAGTTGGGAATTATATTTTTGCTGAGAATTAAGTTTTCTAAAGAGGGTTGGATTAAAGAATAGGTTTGGGTATTGGATTCACATCTTGAGCCGAGAATGTAAAAATTTTATTCCCTACTTACTTACATATCTTTCTTTAAACAAACTTATGTTCACTAACCCATTAATTAATTTTATAGTTAAAGCTGTCACTTAACTCGTTAACTCAAGAATTTAATCCCCAAATAAAATTCATTTAAAACATACTAAAATACATTCACAATTGAAATATGATTCATAAATTGAATTCAATTACACTAAAACTAAGACTTGGGTGCATTGTTGCAGTGAGATTTAAAGTCATATTTATGCCGTCATGTTTAGTATCATCCATGCGAGCATAAATTTTCGAGTGAGAATCTTCGTTCTTGTACCCAATTAGAAAGGAAATGTATTCATTTATTTGTCATTGGCAATTTTCTTTCTCGTCACTTTCTTTCCCAACAACTGTCTCACCATCCCAGTGAAAACTAGATAGTTAAAGGTACTGTTTCAATGTTATTAGATGTCTTAATAATATTAAGGACTACTCCTAATACACTCGTCTTGTGGAAATGATCATTAGCTATGGCCTACATAGGGAACGTAAGTATTACTTGTTAGTCAAATGTAGGGTACTTAAACATTACCTCTCAGTCGAATTATATGGGGTTATTTAATACTTGCTCCACACTAAAGTGAGCAGTTATGCTCAATCATCTTGTAAATTTATCCATAATTGATTTAATGAGATCTAAATGGGATGATGGGAGAGGGGACATGAGAACAGACGTGAGACGATCAACTCACCTCTCTTTGATTCTTTTTATCGGTAATTTGTTTGTCCTCTAAATTCTATCATCCCATGTTCATTAAAAATGGATAAATATGTAAACGGACTAGGCACAAAAGATGATCAGCAAATATTATTCATGGTGTTTGTAAGAGATGCGTTGTTAAACAAGACCATAGAAGTGTGCACACCTAAAAATAGCTTTCTATTTTGGGATTTTTACATATATGTTCTCATAAAATTTAATTTTATCAAATATATCTCTCATATGAATATATTATCATGAATATATTTCATTTAGATAGAAACGTTACAGTTATACCTCTTTAATTTATTGTCGTCGACGGAAGAGAATATTCCATAAAATATATCATCTACCGTCGTTAGATCTAAAATATATTTGACAAAATCAAAATTTATAGAGATATATATATAAAAATCTTACTCGTTAACTCACATTTAACTCAGATTAAACACACGGGAGTTACGGCGATGATATAATCATGACGTTACCCATATTTTAAAGATATTCATGATAATATCCTCCTATCAAAGGTATATTTGACAAAACTAATTTTTATAAAAACATATATGTAAAAATCCCTTCTATTTTTGTTGCACCGTATTTGACTAACAGGATTACCTCATAAGGAGGTCCATTATCAGCCGGGCCCAACATAAATATCCAACATCCCCATCGAGCTCCAGCTCACTTTATTTCTCTCTCCGAGAGATCAACGTATCTCAAAGAGCCACGTAGATTCATCGGACGGCTCGCATTTCTCAGCCTGCAGAGGCAACGGCTACGACCAGGCCGGCCCCTCTGGGGATGTTAAAAGGGAGGGGGGGGGGTCCGGAGGACGAAGTCCACCCCCCACCTCGCACCCACCAACTTGACGATGCCCCTTTAATCTCTCTCTCTCTCTCTCTCTCTCAAGTCCACGACTGACCCAGCGTCCTCCTGCCACTTTCATCCATCGCCTCCGCTTGAGCTCCTCCCCCACACTCTCTCGCATGTGGATGGGTTTGACCCTACGAAGCGGATGAGGGCATTCGTCAAAATCCGATCTTGATCCTCGAGGATGTCCCAGGCGGACGTCGCCTACAGGTGATCCTTCCGAATTGACGTCTCTTACAACTAGAAATTTCTCTGTTTTTTTTTTGTCCAAAGAATTCTAGGGTATGTCTCGTGGCTTTTCTTGGAATGTGGGTTTTCTCTTTCTCGATCATTCTGCGTCCTTTTGTTTTTTCTTTCTACTTTCCTGCTTTGCGACTGGGTTTGGAATGTCCGCATGGTAGGATTTGCTACCATGTTTTTTTTTCTTTTTTTTTGTTGGCGTTTTCGTTTCTGCAGTCTGCTGTACGTGTTTTATCGTTTTGATCATCCCATTCTTTTTGCTCCCTTCCTTTCTCTCGCGTCGCAAAATCTCTTGCAAAGTACCGGAATTATGCCGTGGGGTGCTTGCATTAGTTGATGAGCTTTGGAAAATGAAAATGGCTCCTTTCTGACGGCACATTTTTGGTTTGTTTTGGTGCATGATGCTGGTAACGGGTAGATCATAGTATGAAAAGTGGATGTTCTTGTGAAAATTGTAGTTGCTTCACCAGTCCGTTTTGTTTTTCACTTTGTAGCTATTGCAGATTGGTTGTTGTTTGGGTTGAGATAACCCGATATTGTTGGCTCATGGGTTTTTGTGGGAACGCCAAATGCAAACTTCTGAGATATGTAATTACACCTTTCTGCTTCAATTTCTCTCCTTCTCTGTATTTTCATTTTATGCATTGTGTCACTTTGGCTGGTTCTTGGCACGTGGGTCTGGTTTAGCAGCCATATCTTTGTTTGTTTGTCTTAATTAGCAAGTATGAATGTTGTCACCCCCAGCTGGAGGATATCCGTTGTCACTTCCTTTCGGTAAAATCTTCTTCCTCTCCCCCACCTATGAGAGAATATAATTGACTAATATTTCATTTGATACATGGGTTTCACTATTTGATCTCATATCACAGTTGAACATGTAAATCTGAGGTGGCTACTAGACTGAAGGAGCTAATTGTCTTTGGAAGATTTCATTGGTTTTTTTGTCTTTATATGGTTGTGTGACATAAATGACACAATCTTTATTTGCTATTTAGACAAAAGGGTTTCAGATTAGAATCAGTGTAATTGTCAACCTCTAGTTTGTAAGATATACAAGATTATATCAACCTACAATTTCTTCCTAAATGAAACATAATGTTCATCTCTCTCACACTCGCGTGCATGCACGTGCAATGTGGTGTTGGGGTGTGAACACATGTTTTCTTCTTAGGTGCCTTTGGTTGTTCCGGATAGCAGTAGCTTCCCTTGCATTTATGAGAATTCATAAGGGAAGCTTTTGCTAGTTCCACAATAAGGTAGTACACTAGTACCACATTATTTAAGTTCTCCATCCCTTTTGATAACCATTCACATAGTAGTTCTTGTAATTTGAGTTGAGATTCTGATACCATCCACTTATATAATACATAATTAATGAAATATGTGGTACCATCCACATCCAAACCTGCTTCTCACCCCTCCCCCAACAAAGGGGGGAAAAGAGCAAGAGTTTTACATTAATGTTCCTTTTTAGACTTACACATTTCGGGATAATATCTTGCCAAGGGGTTATCGTGACATCAGTGGCTCATCACCATTGAAAATGGGGAAGTCATTGGCGTTATCTACTGCTTTTTCTCACCTTTATGTCCATGCATCCCTCACCCTTGATATTTATTTAACATCATTAGATTTGTTCAGTTTTTCAATGTTAGAGATGAAATTTCATTTTTTTTATGCAACTAAGTATTTTCAGTATTTCTGACATTGATTTTTTGCCCATCGTACTTCATTAGTTTTGTTGATCTTTCTGCATAGCGTCATCCCTATTTACTCTAGAATATGTTGACTCAACGCAAGTTGTAGTACAAAGAGGCAGTACCCAAACTTTGTGCATTTGTTTGTAAATCATGTTGGAAAAGTGAATCAACATACTCTAATTCTTTGTCATCTGGCACTTCCAATGGCTTTCCAATTTTAAAGCTATTTGTTGCATCTAAATGCCATCTTTTTGCGATAGATTGATTGACGTCACCATATTGATGCTTGTTGTTTAATATTTTGCACTCTGTTTCATAGGTCCTCTTCTGTTTAATTTATGTCAGTCTTTATTATTTGTTGATAAGCACACAATTTTACTAGTATTTTGCAACTGTGGATCATAAACACTATATTTTACTTACATTCATGTGACATGTGGCTGCTGAAGTTTGGGTTTGTCTTTGTGCAGCTGTGGATCTTGTGGATACCCTTTAAACTTGACATCTTCAAACCGAATCACATCTGGCGTAGGCTCCGAGTATCGCAAGTCCATCAAGAAAGGGGTTATATCTTTCCTTTCTGTAGATCTCAGTAGATTCACACAGGTGGATGAAGTAAACTGTTTCCCTGTCTCCTGGGGACGCCACCGTTCAAAAACTAAGCTTCTCTGCCGGAAATGTGGGGTTTTTATTGGTTATGGATATGTTGATTCACCCGCACTTTGTGGTTTTGATCCTGCTGGCACTTCTGCCTCAGCCTGCCAGAAATACACGATAAAGCTTGCTGCCCTGCAGCCTTCAGAACAAGATAGTTTAGTCAATTCACATGGCCGAGAAAACTGATTCAGGATGTGGACCGCTTAGTTCGGTCTCTATGGGAGATCTGTCCGACAATTGCCTACTTGTCATATTCCAAAAGCTTGAGACTTTTGCTGATCGCAATGCCTTTGGCTTGACCTGCCACCACTGGCTTCAGATTCAAAATACATCCCGCAGGTCGTTAACATTTGAACTGTCATACAATCCAGATGTTTACCAATGCTACACCATATATCTACCAAGACTGTTGGCTCGTTTTCCATTGCTTAGCTCAGTCTCCCTAGCTGGGTGCACAGAGCTACCTGATTCTGCACTTACCCTGTTGCGGGATTCTGGGTCAACCCTTCGATCATTATCCCTTTATTGTTGCACAGGCATCACAGATGGTGGTCTCTCTCTGGTTTCTACAGGATGCCCACACTTGCTATCCGTTACTCTTTATTGTTGTAATGTCACCGACCAGGGTTTGGAATGCCTTGCCAAGTGCTGTTCAGCCTTGATAAACATAAACCTATCCTCTTGCTTGCTTATATCAGATCGTGGGATTGATGCTATTTCAAGATACTGCCTGCAATTGCGCTTGCTGATGATTTCATCCTGCAGGAACATTACTGGCACTGGGTTCAGAGGTTGTTCTCCAACCTTGGCATATGTGGAAGCTGATTATTGCAGGCTTACGAAGGAAGGATTGTTGGGAGTTGTTAGTGGGGGTGGACTTGAGTACTTAAATGTTTCTAGCCTGAGGTGTTGGAGCAATGGTGACAGTTTGGATGGTATAGGCACTGGATTTGCAACGAAGTTGCGGTTTCTCAATCTCCGGACATGTCGATTTGTGGGTGATGAGTCAGTGGCAGCCATAGCCAAGGGATGCCCACTGCTCGAGGAGTGGAGCCTTGCTGTGTGTCATGAGGTCCGGGTTCCCGGCTGGTCTGCAGTTGGATCAAGCTGCAAAAGCTTGAAGGTTCTACATGTGAACCGATGCAGGAATCTATGTGACCGTGGGTTGGTGGCCCTGCGAAACGGTTGTCAGGGGCTTGAGATTTTGCATATCCATGGCTGCCCTCGAGTGACCCCTGAGGAATTGGAGGTATTCAAAATGCTGAGGGGAAGAGTGCAGGTGAAGAAAGAGGAATGTGTCTCCATCGGACCACATTTAGATAACTTTTTTGTGCAGTAATGCTTGTATCTGGAAGATGCCATGTTATTGCTGTTATTACTCCATCAGGTTGATTCATGGAACTCACTGTTAGTTTACATGGATGGAAGTGATGTGACAATTTAAGCCTTGATTTAGATCGCCATATATTAACTGATGCAGCCACAGCCTTGTTGCCAGTAAAGGATGGCTGCCTAACAGAATGCAGATTCTTCAAAATAAACGTTTGAAAGCCTTGATTTAGATTCCCAGGAGACTCTTTTCCTGTATCAAAACTCGGGCCATGTGAGCCTACAAACCTTTGAAAGAGTTGCATGTTTTGATTTAAATTACATGTGGAGCTGTTAAATTTACTTTGATTTGCATGATCAATTGTTGTGTTGCCATTGAGATAGACGGGATGTGTTTGACAGAAACATGATCAGGAAATTCTACATGCTCATGGAAAACTCGTTCTTAAAGATTATAGCTTGGTTTACAACTTTGAGAAAGACCATTGGATCCTAACTATCACCTATGTGGATCAATTGCTAAATATTTTAACTCAATTGTTTTCTAAATGTATTTAAATAGAATTATATGCTCATTTAATAAATAAATTGAACATAAATGTATATTTGTTAGTTATTTAAATAGTTGATGTATTATTGATTATGTACATTTAGTTTATTAGACGATTTAGATTTGAGTGTTAGATCTTTTTTTTCACTGATCTAGGTCAGTGTTAATTTACATTGACGTAAAGTCTAACTGTCTTTGTTTAACTGTCAAAGAAGAGTTACGGTCTAGAATATTGATTATGACGTTGAGGGTAAAGTTATAACAACAATAAACTCTCTTTAAAGAATGGGATAAGAATTCTTATACCGTGACAAGGATAGAAGTGTAGTTTGATTCAGGACACAACCAGCCTACAATAAGAATAGGGGTAGGTTTGGAATTTACACTGGGATCTGAGCATGGATTAAGGATTATGCCACAGATTTAATGTGGTTTTGGGATTAAATAAAACTTGTTAGGAGAAATGGTATGTTTGTAAGTTGATACCTCCCCGTGTTTATTTAACACAAGTTAGAGGTACGTAGGCAACTTGATATTGACTATTGGTGTGAAGATAATTTGAAACTTAGGAGGGATATATGTATAAATATTTCATGTCAAAAAATGACATTCACATAATTAGCTAGAAGCTAGGGTACTTTTGCAATTTCTTGAAAGAAAAAAAGGATATTTGCATAAATACATAATTTTCTTATAAATATAAGATTGTCGACAAATTGAAGATTTATAAGACTTTTTTGCAAAAATATGAGACATCTTCAATTTTAAAAGTTACAGGGTATTTATGCAATTACTAGACATTGAGGGATTTTCTTGTAATTTTAAGAATCTTTTTATAATTTATAATTAATTCAAAAAGCATAATTTTTTATCGTTAAATTATATAAAAATTTACATCATAAAACTCATAGAGGCATGATTACAAAAATATAAAGATATTTATAAATCATATCCTTCCGTGAGTTTTCACACAAACACAAAAACAAGTGCTCCAAGCGTTCGTTGCGATGCCTTTGAGTGCGATTCCTTCGATCTCTCTCAAATGAGATCCACGAGAGATATTTGTAGAGTTTAGGACTCGCTTGGGACCGATAAGTCTCTTGGGGGTTTCATACGGGACCCGAATGGCCCTACCCCCCCTTTTCTTTTTTTTCTTTTGTTTTCTAGCCCGGATAGACATGCAGGGCCTATTCGGTCCAGATAGGTCTCCCAAAAATCCTATATAGTCTGGATAGATCTCCAAAGGAATCTATCTGAATTGGGCAAGTCCCCCATAGGATCTACACGGTCCCATTAGGTCGGTAGGAGGGAGAGGGGGGTGCACCATTATAAAAAGATCCTTTTTTTTATTTGTTTGATCTTAGGCTGCCTTTGGAAATGTGTTGCCTGCTTCAAAATTTTCAAAATTCACATTTTAGTACAATGTATGACATGTCAGAGAAATTTTTAAAATCTCATTTGAGTGAGATGAGGACGTTCTTGGTGGGGTTATAATTTTTGGGGTGCGAAGAGTTTAATTACTTTTTTACCCCTCATTTAACTATTTTATTTAATGAACATTGCTTTAGAAATGTTACAGTAAATACTGTAGCAAATATCGCGACACTGTAATATTACTGTTTATCTTCTTCTTGAAGTTGGGTGGGGCGACTATGTGAGTTTCTGCGACTCGGCGGACACAGAGGGCTGGGGGGAGGGGCAACGGCGCGGGTGGAGGGGGGACCCGACAAGGCTTCCGTTGCTGGCGGCGTTCGCTGCAGGTGGAGGGGGGACCTGGCGAGGCTTCCGCTGTAGTCTGCGGCTCCGACGGGCACAGAGGGCTAGGGGCAACGACGAGGGTGGAGGGGGGGACCCGACGAGCTACGGGCGGCGTCTGTTGCAGGTGGAGGGGGGACCCGGTGAGGCTTCCGCTGCGGGCGACGTCCGCCGTGGGTGGAGAGTGGATGACGACGACCAAAGAGTGAGCATTCGACCGAGGGGGGGAGGGAGAGTGCAATGGCAGTGCAGGTGGGTGAGGGCGAGGGTATTTTTTGAAAATAGATTGCTAAAATCTGCACCGCTGCCTTGAGAAGCTCCCCTCCTCGGAGCTTCTACCGATTCTGAGTTTTTGAATTTATTGTGTGTACACTCTCTCACCTCCGAGAATCCGTCGGACATGCAAGCCAAGACTTCATTGTCTCGTTTGGAAACGTTGGTGGAGTCGTCAGAGATTCCAATGATTGGAATCTCTCTCCACCGTGCGCGTTACCGAACACAGCCTTAGTTTTGATGCTTAGTCACGTTAAAAGGAGAAAACGACTACTCCTTAGAGCATTATGTTTTGGTTTGATCGTTTCCTGCCACGCTCGTTGTGCGGAAAGATTCCGATCTTCTAAAATTTCTTCTCCGCCGAACTCAAACGCCTCATAAATTACAAAGATTTTTTTATTGCATTATCAACTTACTACGAAGGTATTTTTTGTTGCTCCTAATGCCAGACAGAGATTCACGTGACTTGTGTTTGACCTGTGGATGTCACAGACTCTGTGTCATCGTGTGAACATCATCGGATTAATCTAATTTTTATTTTTCTCAATTAATTTGAGAAAATAAACGGATTCAACGTTGACATTGGACTTAGGTAGGATCAGGTAATTAATATTTGCAAGTAAGTTTGATTATGTTTATCTAAGCATCCCTTAGTGTTCATTTGATGGCTCATTTAAATATATTTATGTTTTATATAATCATTTGAGAAAAAAGTACGGTGCTCTTTTTGCCGTGTAATTTGTCACCTCAATTTGACAATCGGACAGTGCAGGTGTGAACTTAGGTGAGTGTTTCTGCTGTCAATAGTCCCAAATTTGAAACTGACATTCCTGGTATACCGGCAGAAGTAAATTTATATTAAAATAATATATATTAATAAAGTTATTCAAAGGGTTTGCATTGAGTTTAAACTTCGGCTACACAAATAATGTAGAATCTAACTTGTTCAGTAGTCAAAAGTTACTCAAGTAAACTTGACTCATCCAATAGCCACAGTTAAAAAACAAACTTGAATGCAAGTAGCTGAGCAGACGAGTCAAAGGTTTGTTTGGAATATAAAAATTCAATTTTTTGATATTGCACTAGTCTACCTATTTTTCAGTATTTTAAAGAAATGACTCGGGAATTTTTTGAGTGACCTAATCCATTTTGAGAACTTCAGTACTATGGAAAAGGCAACGGTTGCATTAATCGTATATAAGATCTCATTTAAGTATAAGAACCAGTAATTAGATCTGAAATTTTTATAAAAGAGTTATTATCCATGCTTTATTTTGAAATTATCTCCTTGTTTTCAACGTACTCTTAAACGCAATCTAATCCTTAAGTAAATCATATTTTGTCTCAACTCGTTCTCGGCCTCCAAGATCCCCAATTACAAGCGGGCTTTAAAGAGAGTCCGTGATGCGTATTGCACTACATCGGTCCAGCTCACTCTTCTCTCCACCCGTTCCCTCGGTCCATCTAATACTCATCGGATCTTTTAACTTCCAACCAAAGATTTCAAATTAAAGCTCCCTCGATGAGAAAAAAATAAAATTGGAAGAGAGGAATTACTAATAAAGCTGCGCAGAATCATTTGGGATTACTCCACCTTAATTTTCTTGAGTTAAAATTAGAATCTCTAAACGGCTCCTGAATGCAGATTTCTTCGAGTAAATAGCCAGCATAATATCACCACATCCTAAGATGGGGGTTAGGGATTTATATGCAAGGCTTCCGTTTCAGAGAACAAACGCGACAAGTTCCTGACCGGCTCCAGAGTTGCTTGACCTGGGCTCCTGTTCATCAACGAAGAAAAGTTTGTTATGTTATACCTTCATCCAACAAAATGTTTGGCATTTCCTTCCATATATACACCTCCCCCTTTCTCACTCCTCTTCACCCTGAATACACCATCAGGATCACTGCTATATATTGGCCAAAATGGTTATGTACATACGGTGGAGAATGTGACGAGACATGGATCTACAGCAAGCTTTCTTGGTTGCCATGGCGGGAATCTTCAAGGACTGAAGCATCAGCTTTGGGGCAAGTCTGCGCTGAAGACTCGAAGAGATTTATCACCTTGCCTGTAGGAGGCAAGCACAGTTTCGATGAGAAGAAAGTGGCGATCCCCTTTGGTCGCCCGCCTTTGTCTGGAGGAGGTCTGGGGATTATTAGGATGGGAAGCATACAGTGAGGGAAAATCGTCGTGAAAGCAGTGCATGGAAGTTGAAACAATGCAGAAGCAAGAAATCCTGAAATACCATCGGGTCATTTGGTCACACAATGGCCTCTTAATTTTGGCCTGGATAGGAAAGGCAGGCAAGCTGTTGGATTTGTTATCTGAAGCATAAAACAAGTCACACAATACCAAAAAAAAAAAGGTTTGGAGTGCATCATACCTGGAGATACAGTCATTCCGAGCTTATCCAGCACCTCTTTTTTGACCTGCGAGCAAACATTTGAAAGCTGAGATACTTGCCTGGCATAGGAACCCAAACAAAGCGGAGCTTAATGGATAAAAGAATGGTGCAAAAATACCCAAAATAGACATGAAAGCAGCAAGGTCACCTGCCACCGATTATTAACGAATTCGCATGTCTCTCGAACTTTGTTTCTTAGTTGTGTCTTGGGTACACCTGGGAAATTTTGGTGCAATGATTCTATCAGCTTTGCCATCCCATTTGGATTTGACTGGATACAGCGCACCTGATACACCCAAGCAACAAATATGACACTTGAAACTATCTGTTTGAAGGTCAGCTTCCACTAGACATTGAAATATCCAAAAACCAGACCCAGTATCACAGTGCTCACTTCTGGTTCTCAGGTTGATGTAAGTTCACATTGGGCAGCAAAATCTGGTCTGACATCCTGGAAGAGAGGAATTTACAGGGTTCACCTGATTTTTCATTCTAGATATGATACTGGTTTTGGATTTTCCAGTTCCATTTACAGATATGGTCAAATTGATAGTCAATAATGTCAAAATGTAGGTGCAGCCCATATTTCTATAGGCCTCTGGACTTTCTAGCTTCCATTTACAGTTCACATCAAAATTGGTAATCGAACTGGATGCTGACAAGTTCAGAGGAAATGCTGGCTCGACTACTTACCAATTCTGGCAAAAGTGAACCAGATATGGTTGTGATAGCAGCAACAGGTGTCGTACTGTTCCTGTTCTGGGTATTGCACACATCTGGATCTTCACTTTGGTTAGCAA